>JAREIK010001718.1:1545897-2045897 GCA_029783825.1 Sapria himalayana
GAAAATCTGATCGGAAGACCCATCAATGTGATGAGCCTGGCCATGCCGTCCCTACCTAACTCGCTGGAGTATACGAAGGGAGTAAACTTTGAGACTGAACTTGATCCAGTCTCAAAAAATGTAGTGCTAAGTTGGGTTTGCCTAGGATCTAAGGGTCCATGTTTTTTGGTGCATAATTCGGCATGCCTCTTAAGGTGTCCAGTCCCAAATGAACTCTTGCATGTTAATAGTCCCATACAATATTTGCACTGTGCCAAGTCTTGTTCCTCACCCCTAACATTTTTTTGTGTTGTGATTTTAAAATGAGCCCAAACTATAGAAGTCCTAGTTTTTTGTTTTTTTAGAACTTTGGGTTGAGACGACTAGAGAAACCAAAGTTTCAGTAGCCTCAAACCTCTGTGTAACATTTTCATTTTCCAAATTTAAATACGTGTCAAGTGTATTTGTCATTTTTTATGTTTTTTTTATTTTTTCCTAATTTTTTCTAGAGAGAGAAACTTTAGAGAGAGAAAGTGAAAAAAAACGTAAAATAAATTACCCGATAAAAGAAATGAGATTAGTCAGGTGCAAGGTGCATCGCAGCAAGCTCTGATGTTCAAAACTCAATTTGAGTTTCACGAAAATACAAGCCGAAAGCAAAATCCCGAGGGCCGAGAGAAAGATGCACGGTTTATGTGAGAGAGAGAAAGTTTTGAGAGGATATATATTTTTGAAAAACATAAATGATATCGGGACGGGGGGGGGGGGGGTAGAATTTATAGATTAAAGATATTAATTGTTTATAAAAAAGATATTCTTTTTTATATTTTATTGAATTTTTAATATATATTTACGGGGCAGAATCACTAGGACCGTTGGATTCTGCCCCCTAGCCGTTGGAGGCAAATCCAACGGCTGAAAATCAATAACATTTGAATTTTTTTGCCCGTTGGGATTGGGTCGGGAGTCGGGACCGCGTGTCGGGTCCAATTAGACCAGACCTGCAGTCTTTTTTTTGGGAGGAGCCGGGTCACGCCCACGCGTGCCCGCGTGAAACCGGCAAGGGAAGAATCCATGCCGACGTGCCATGTCAGGCCCGACACGGCTCGTGCCGGGGCACGGCATGGCACGGCTCGTGCCTAACCTGGGCACGGGCACAGTTTAAAAACCTGCCGGGCCGGCCCAGGCACGGCCGAACCAGTGCGTGCCTCGTGCCGGGCCGGGCCGGGCCAGGCCGGTTGACACCTCTACATATACTGCAATAATATATGTACGAGTGAAATGCTAGTATATATTTACATATTTACTACAACAATATATATTTATCAAAACATAGTTATTGTTTATTTATTTTGATTAGATTTTGTGGTTTAAATTCCTTACAGATATGGTACCGCATTGTTTCTTATATGAAGCTTGCATAAGTGAAGACGTATTTCAACAAACATATAGCACCATGACTCGGACAACATTTTCCCAGTGGAAAGTTGGTGATCGGAGGAGTAGTGGGAGAGAAAGCAACATTGATGTAATATAATTTTTATTATTATTTTTATTTAAAATATTGTATTAGAATAAGTTAATGAATGAATTTTTTTTAATTTAAAATTTTCATTTATAGTTTCTATTTTTAGTAAATTTATTTTTAAAATATTAAATTATTTAATTAAAATTTTTTTTAACTGTATTACATTCAACTGTAATTTTTGTTTGTTCATGTTTATAATAACTATTTTTATATATCTGTGAATATGTTTGTATTTCTCCAAAGTTTTTGGATAGATTTTAGCCTATTATAGGTATTTAAAAGCCTATTATCATCAGAGGTAGCCGTGGAGCGGCGTTAGTAGTGGTGGTAGCAGTGGCAGTGGCAACAGAGGTGGCAGTGGCGCAAGAAGCGGCAGTAGCGGCAGCAGCAGCAGTAGTGCCGGCATCGTTGTCGGCAGGGGCGGCAGCAGCTGTAGCGGCCAGCAATCGTAGCTTCGACAGCATCGGCGCTGGAGGTGGCTGTGACAGCAGTAGTGGTATTGGCAGCGACAACACCATTGGCAGCAGTGGCAGGAATGGTAGCAGGAGTAGCAGCAACAGCACCTATTGAGATATATACGTACGTATAAAGTCAGTATATACGTACATTTAATACTATAGTATTTTATGTACGTATATACTGAGTATATTTGTACTCAGTTTATATGTACACTTAATACTGCCGTTTATATGTACATATATTGTAGTAATATATGTACGAGTAAATTACAAGTATATATTTACATATATACTGCAGGAATATATATGTATCAAAACATAACTTTTTTTTTGACTTGGACAGCTTTGTCGCAGTAAAAAAATGATGATCGAAGGAGTAGAGGGAGATAAAGCAATGTCAATGAATGGATATATTATACATTATGCACTGTTGATAGATACATTGCTGAATAAAAATAAAAGTTTATTATTATTTTTTGTTTCAATTATGTAAAATATTGAATTTGAATAAGATATTAAATGATTTTATTTATTATTTATTATAAATTATTTATAGTTTCAATTTATATTCAATAAAATTTAAAAATAATAAATTATTTAATTAAAAAATTTTAAAATTTTTTAAATTCTGTAAATATTTTTGAAATTAAAATAGCTAGGGAAAATTCCCTAGCTAAATTAGCGAGGGAAAAATCCCTAGCTATTTAGCTAGGGAAATATTAAAATTAGCTACAGATATTCCATCGCTAATTTTCTAATGCTAGGGACTTCAGCTAGGGATTCAACCATCGCTATATTTGTTTAGAGATAGAATATTTTGTCTATCTTGCTATTTTAGCTACGAAATTTTTCATTTTTAGCAATGGTATTTTTCGTCGCTAATTTTTTTGCTAGAGAAACTTTCGTCGTAAAAATTTAGCAAGGAGCACTTTAGAAAGGGACCCGATCCATTGGTATTCGATCCCTATTTACCATTTAGCGAAGAAAATTTCCCATTTAGCTAGGGAATATTCCCTAGCTATATGAGAATTTTCTTGTAGTGTATTACAATGTCAAAACGTATTGATTGCAACATTGTCCTAAATGTCCATTGGTGATTATTTTTCATCAAACATAGTTCTGCAAATATATGGGTCATACAAGTAGTAGAGTTAGACATAAATCAAGATATCGATCCCAAATGTTCATTTACTCTCTGGATCAAAAAGTTATAGTAGAATATTTTTCCAAGACTGAAAATTACTTGGTATTATGTTATTTTTTATTTTGTATTTATTAAGTCATGACACAAGAAAATGCAAAACTTCTTGTACTAGTGAAGTTATTGGCTGCTGAGATATAAAAAAAAGGTTGTGCCCTTATTATGTTCTAGAGATAGTGTGATTGTAATTCTAAGAAAATATTATGATCACAAAAATAGTATTGCATAGTAAAAAAGTATGACAAATTAGTAGTAGAGTCATGATATACAAAGAATAGCACCACAGGTTTTGTAGAGTCATGACCAAGAAATGATGGTATAACTAGTCAATAGTCTTGTGGAAGGTGTAACAAAGACATGCCATGAAAAATATTATGACTTTCCATTACTTTTTTCCCCTCCAAGTCATCTCTCCACCAAGTTCACCAAAATATGTTTGATTTTGCTAATATTCATTAAATTTTATCAATATAGACATTTAGTGAAATCTATCTATTTAATGCTCAAATAATTGCAAACACCCCCAAGAATCACATAACAAACAACTCAAAAAATTCAGTACTAGAGTGCCAAAAAAATTTCCTTACAAAAAATATTGTTGCTCATCCTTGAGCAATAAAACTTTCTTTCTTTTTGAAACTCATCATCAACAATAATAATAAAAATATAGTACAATATCACAAAGAAAAATAAATAAATATTGTATCAATTTAGAGAATAAGGTGGATAGTATGATCAGTAATGCAAATCAAAATTTTTAAATGAGAATATCACTCTAGAGGGCTCCAATGGAAGCATATATGTGGTAGGTCTTTGTGAATTTTCAAAATTGTTAATTGCCCATTCCATCATCTTTGCAATCATATTGCACAACATATTTTCTCATCTTTCAATAGAGTTCAATGAATCTTCAAAATAACATAGTGCAAAATACATGTGCTTTTGGTTATCGCCATGCTTACCCAAATCTCCAATCCACCATTTCTCTTTATAATGCATGCAAGACTCAATTTCTTGATCTTGACCATTTATCATTTTCTACCACTCACTTATGATTGACTCATAAAGTTTTTCAATTGTTTTGGCACTTCCAATCACTCTGGTCTCCACTCATTTCATCACCTCTTCCAAGTTCATGATAAAATTATTATCAAAATTTTCTTTGTCATACACATACAGGCACTCCTTATTAAGATTTATCTCTCACAATACATCTTGTAGAGTTGTATTAGCTTCGTCCTCCTCTTCCTTGCTCCTCACACACTCTTTCTACTTGGTGACTATTTTTTTTAATTATGATGCTAAAACCTATGCATAGAATTTAGCTCAACCTTCTAGCACATCTCCCTTTTATTAGTCTGCAACTTCATAATTTTCAAAGATTGAGGACCTCTCCCAACTTTTATTCTTGTCTATTTAAAGAAAAATCAAATTGGAGTGGTGATTTTTCATCAAATTTGTCTTCACAACTTTCCATTACTTTAATGTTGGCTTCGAGAATGGGTGACACTTTTTTTTTCCAATGTTATTTGATTCTTCTCCTTCAAAAACCACCTTTTTCTCCTTATCTCCTTCAAGTCATCTCTTCACACCCACCAATGCTATGAGAGATATCTGTGGATACTATTCATCTCTATCTTAGTTTGTCAGGACTCCTTCAGCTTGATATATCTTCATAATGAAAAAAGGTTAATTATTTAGCTAGAAAAAATATAACCCTCTTGAAAATTAAGAATGGACTTCTCCAAAATCTTCTCGATATGGATCTTAAATGCTCTCATTAAGACGAAGAGAAAGATCTTCCTATCTTGCATGATGGTGAAGAGATGGAGAGTTGAAAACAAAATAGATCATAGAAAGTATAACCAAACCTTATCCTTCTCTATGAGTTCTCCCTATAATAAGTATTCATATGTACTTTTTGTTGAAATAATTCAAATTCCTCTTCCATCCTTCAATATCTTGGCAATTGTCTTGTAGTTTAGTTGCATCTTTATAAATTTGAAGGTCATATCATCTATGGTCCATTGTAATTCAATACTTCATTTACATACTCTCAATCAAAATATATCCAAAATCTTTCTATATATCACTTTTTTCTTGCATGTCTTCTAGATTAAAAGTAAAACCCTTTCATGATCATAGTATTCCCACATTCTATGTGCTTGAAAAGACAATACAATTTCTCCTCTCTATCACCACCTAGAAAGGTGGGTTAAACTCAATAAATGCATGCTCACCTAAAAAACTTTTCTTGGATAGAACAAAGATCATCAATCTTCTCCCCCTTTAGTGAGAAAAACTAGTTCATACACCATGACTTTCGAAAAAAAGTCTCGATAATGGATTACTTCTATCACATGGCTTTGCTATGCAACTTTCATTAGTCTCCTCTCTTCTCATTCTTAGCTTCGAAAGTAATGTCTTCTTCTCAATGGTAGCTCAATTTTTTGAAAATTTGAAGTTGTATTGAATTTCATTGAAGTGGAGAAGAACAATAAATGAATTTACAAAAATTAGCTTTGGCATAATTTATAGGGTTTGGATTAATTCATGGCCAATAAAAAAGTTTCCATGACTTTTCACATGGTTATGAATTTTTTTAAAATGGATAGTCATGGCTAGGTTTGAGTGCAATGATTTCTTATTGGGTATATATAATGTATAATGTTTGAGTGCATGCTCATGTAGAAAATATTTGTTATATTACATAACACAAAAAAAAATTTTTGGATTACTTCCCAAGTAGTGCTATGTTTAATATCCATTAGTATATTATCATCATATCTCTAATTTTTGTAACCAATTTCAACAGACAAAGTAAGCTTCTCAATATAATAATTCTTTTTTACTTATCTTTCCAAATTATTATTTAGCAACGAATCATCTTTTAGAGTCTTTCCTTCGGGATACTTCTCGGTAGATGCTTTTGACTTGATGAAAAGCCATGATATATTTGCCTACAATCATCTTTGATAAGGCATGAATTCTTGTGAAATCGTGGCATCAAAAATTATATCAAGGATCCCATATCCATGGCTATGGAGAAAATTATAGCTTCTTCTTAAAGCTTTTATTTATCCAATATCATGACTTTATCTTTTGTCATGACTTTCTTCATTAAGTTATCAAGTAAAGTTAGGATTTCTTTAAGAGTTGTGACTTTTTTTTGTTAAAACCACTATATCTTCATCTTTCTTTGGATATTCAATAATTAATGTCTCCACATCAACTTTTTTTTTCAATAAATCAATGATCAACTATGAACTTTTCTTCAATTGTACTTCTCATGCACTTGAAAATTCTTTCAATAATTTTTATATGTTCTTGAATTAAGAATTTCATCATTTTAGCTTCTTCTTTTATATCTACAAAGTAGTTTGACTTTGATCATCTAGAAATCATGACTTTGAAGAATGTCATGACTAGTCAACTAGTAATCTATTGTGGGATATTAGGAATTGGGTTTACATCCAAACTCATGTGTAAAACTATGCACTATAATAGGAAAAATAGACAATATAAGTATGCTCAACAGTGGAGTCAAGCAACGAGAGCTAACACTTGGGCGAGGCTATTTAAGACTAAGGTTGAATGGGAATACCATTTATTACATATAAATATGTATATATGTAACAAATGGTGGGCACACTCAACCTCACATTACAAGAAAATATCGATTTAGCTAGGTAATTTTAGCTAGGGATCAATCCCCAGCTAAATTGCGAGGTATTAGGTAGGGAATAGCAAGTGATTTATGTTTTTTCTTAGAAAAAAAAATAGCAACGGATTAGCGATAGAAAATTTTTCGTAAATTCCGATCAAAAAAGTGAGGATTTTAGCGACAAAAAATTTTAGTAAATCCTGCTCAAGAAAAGCAGGGATTTTAGACGGATTTAGTGACGAAAAATTTTCGTAAATTCCATTTAAGAAAAATGTGGAATTTAGCGATGGAATATCACTTGCTAATAAAAGCTTGAAAATTAGCGACGGATTTAGCGACAAATTTTCCCTAACTAATAAAATTAGTGATTTTGCAATGGATTTAGCGACGGAATTTCCCTAGCTATTAAAATCTAGAATTTAACGATGGATTTAGCGACGGAATTTCTCTAGCTAATTACATCCGTAACATAGTGATAGATTTTAGCTACCGAATTCCCTAGATAATTACATACTAAACATATCGATGGATTTTAGCGACGTAATTTCCCTAGCTAATTACATCCCAAAAATATAACTACGGATTTAGTGACTGAATTTCCCTTACTAATTACATACTTAATATAGCGATAAATTTAGTGATAGAACTTTCCTAGCCAATTACTTCATGAATATAGTGAATGATTTTAGTGACGTAACTTCCCTAGCTAATAAAATTCAGAATATATCGACAGATTTAGCGATGAAACTTCTATAGCTAATTAAATTCAGAATATAGCGACAAATTTAGTGACTGAACTTTTCTGGCTAATTAAATCTCGAACATATCGATGGAATTTTCCTAGCCAATATTTAATTATTTATTTTTAAAATCTATTATTAGTTTTAATATTTTATTTAATTTTGTTTATTAAATGTATGTTAAAAAATCTATAGATGAGTGATCCTTGAGAGTTACATTCTCCTTGTAAAATCATAAAAATGATATTATAAATAAATAATTTAAATAATATAAAAATACAAAAAAATGTAATTAATAAGGACTAAAATAACTGTTTTTATGATGTATTAATTTTTTTAAAAATTATACAAAAAATTTTTCTAAAATTTTTAATTAAGAAACTTAAAATTTTATATTAAAGTAACATTAAATAATTAATTCAATATGTATAATAATTTATTTCGATATTTTAAAAATTAAATTACCATAAATTAAAATTTCTACTAATATAAATGTAAATTAATTCATTGTATAATAAAATATACAATATTTTCAAAAATATCTGAATTGACGAATAAACTAGTAAATTTTAATATGATTATTAGTATAAAAAAATTTTATGATTATAGGAAACTTTAAAAAAAATAATTAATACAAAATTTGAAAATTTTGAAATATAATAAAAATATAAATTTTTTCATAAAAGTTAAAAGAAAATATATTAATATTTAAAAATAAATACATAATGTTTTCCCATACTAAAATTTATAAGAATTAAATAATTGAGTAATATTTTTTCTATTAGTTTTTAACATTTAGTCTTTATTAAAATAATTAATATAACTTTTTTTAATTATCTTATTACTCTAAGTAATTTTTTTAATTTTAAAAATTATAAATGATATCAAATAATATGAAATTTTATGCCTTTAAAAATATTACATAGTATCTTCATAAAAATTAAAATGATGAATTCTTAAAAATTTATAACCATAAAATATTATTTTTTAATATATTTTTTAACATTAAAAGAATTTTATAACTATTAGGAGAGTGGCTAGAAGACAAATCATCTTTTCATGTATGTCTTATTATATGAAGTTTGTTAATTTTGTAGCTATTTGATATATTTTTTTAAAATTGTTTATATATTTATTGTTTAATTAATATTATAATAAAACATTATGAGATGTATATTTTTAATTTGTACCTTGTTACGCGCCCATTAATCTAGTTGATAAAATTTTGATAGTAAATAAAATAAATGAGTTTTTTTGTATTATATATATGTGTGTGTGTGTGTGTGTATTATTTATTTATTTAATGTTTTTATAATTTTAATTTAATATTTTGGAAATATATATAATTTTTTATTTAATGTTTATTTTGTCGAGACCAAGTCCTCCATCTTTCTCTCGACATTTTCGAAGAAAAACTGAAGCAACTCCTCTGCAGTCCTCCATCCTTCTTTTGACACCGACAGAAAATAAAAATATTTTCGAATTAAGCGATAATTTGTTATTAATTTGAGGTACATTTTCTACCATTCATCGATTATCTTAATGCGTATTGATTCTGTTAATTTTAATTTCCAAAATTCTTCTTCCTTAATCTTATATATTAATTTAATTATACTTATTGTGATACATACCTAATGCATTTGTGTTGAGTTGGAATGTAGGTAAGCTGATATAAACTTAATTTAATTAAACTTTTTTTAATACATATTCTGTTAATTTAATTATACTTTTTTTTTAATAAATATTCTATTAATTTAATAATACTTTGATTGCTTATATAAACTTAACCATATATAACACAAAATAGGTGTTTTGTGTTGGGCAGTAGGTATGCATATATAAACTTAATTTAATTATACATTTTTTTAAATGTATTCTGTTAATTTAATTATACTTGGATTGATTATATAAACTTAATTGTATATAACACAAAATGGGTGTTTTGTGTTGGTCAGTAGGTATGCTTATATAAACTTAATTTAATTATACTTTATTTTAATACATATTCTATTATTTTAATTATACTTTTTATTTAAAATACATATTCTGTTAATTTAATCATACTTAAAAAAACATATTATGTTAATTTAATTATACATGGATTGCTTATATAAACTTAATCGTATATAACACAAAATGGGTGTTTTGTGTTGGGCATCGTGTATATAATACAAATATATAAGTGTATTTTATTATTTCTATAACTATAAAAATAGTTTACATAAACATAACTATATATAAATATAACAACATATATTTAATATACATACATATATAGATATATATATCTATCATAATTCTATATATGATACATTCAATATACATGTGTATTTCAAATATAATTAGTATTATACAGATAACATTATATACATATTTTATACAAATAAAGTTATTTTGACTTTATGATAGGATTTTAATAATGTATATTTGAAATTTGAAAGTCATCATTATGAAATACATGTCTAATAAATTTGCATTATGAAAATAACTATTATTCCATAATGTCGTGCCTACCCAATAAGTATACTTAAATTAATATCGGTAAACTATATTTTATACATGCCTTTATGTATAGGGAAAAACACACACTCTTATAAAAATGTAAGAGTGTATTTAATATCTGTAAATTTAAAGTATAGTCACATTAATATCTGTTAATGTCAAATTAATATCTGTAAACATTTATTGATCAATTTTCAAATAGTTCAAATAAAAATGTAATAGGCTTTATGTATATAGATACAAATTTACAAGACATTTAAATACATGTATATATTTGACAATATTTTAATTACTATGTTTAATTAAATGCTGCATAGGCTCCCTTATAAATACCCTAGCATTGATTATCAATATGATTCATACTAGATTAAAATATATAAGGTATCCAGCTCATCTGACATACATTATTTCCTACATTAATTGATGCCGATGACTTTTTGATGGGTTTGAGAAGTTCCACCTATATGGATGAGTAGATCTCACATATTTTATCACAACTATAGCCTTTAACTCATAAATTGTATACCCATGGACTTGAAACTATTTACTTATTGTAAGCTAACCATAGAATTGTTTACTTGAGTAAACACTAGAAACTATTTACTTATTGTAAGCTTAGATAATGAAGAAATTTTTATAATTAATCCAAATAATCAATATCTATGAAATGATAATCCAGATTCATAGAGTTAACTTTAGTAATTGTTAAACTCATATACTTGTGACACATTTTACCATGCTATAAAATAACTAACACTTGCATTGATTTTTGTAATGTCTTGTCTCTCTATAATTTCAATTCTTAATGGTTTTTGAGCTATAATTTCTATAATTTCATTATTTAATTACAATGATTCTTAGATTTAGACCTCTTGTTTTTTTGATTTGCTTTGACATTTTCTCTTGGTTGAATTTCTTTCAATTAACTTTGTATATAATTCTAAAAAGGTTGATGTTTCACTTGTCTATCTCTGTTGAATCTCCTTGCCGAGAATTAGATCATAAACATCATCGAATTTCAATTTATTAGTTCTTGATGAACTATGCACAACTATAATTGTAATACGTTAATTTTTGATAGAGAACACAAAAGTATCATTACACATACATCATCATTGACTTCAATACCAAACAAACTTAATTGGGTTGTGATTGTGTTGACTTCATTGAGTTGTTGGGTCACTGATGTGCTTTCTGTCAATTTCAGATTGGAAAAACACCTCATAATGTGTATTTTTTTAGCATCAATTAGTTTTTCGTATATACTAGCTAGAGCCTTCGTAAGCATTACTATGCTCTTCTCATTTTTTTATATTGAAAGTAAGTTGGTAAGATATCATATTTCAGATGAATTCAAGTGCTAGCATGTTCTCTTATTTCTTCATAGACTCTATCATCTTCCTCAAAAGGGGTTAATATAGATTTTTCTAGTATATATAATACTCCATCTATATTTTCTAGAATCCAAATTTTGTTCCATAGATTTTTTTTTTATTTTTACTTTTCCTTCATATGTAGTCATTACTATCTACACAATATGAATTCTTCTAGACAATTCTTGCAAAACACCATGTATGAGAATTGAGAACACCTCTTTTGACAAGTTGATATTGTCTGCAAAATTTTAACTATTTATTAAATTTTTATTATCATCAATAGTAACTTCGCCAAATGGTGCATCATAATGCACAACCTAAACCTCCAATACCAATTGTTGAGAATAACTTGATTTTCTATTTGTTAGATATATGAAAGAGAACAAAAATATATATATTAAATGAAACACAAAATTTACATTGTTCGGCACATTCTTACCTATATTATGGCCTCTTCTCTTTTCCCCTCTTATTCACTATGAATTAGGTGAATGCAAAAGATATAAGAAATATATACTTTTGAATACTCAATGCTTATAATATGTTGATCTATGCTAGAAAAATAATAAAACAAAAAAAGGAGGCAATGCTTCTTTTTTTTGACAAAAATGGGGAGTAGACGCTCCCCATTTTGACATTAAATATATCGATCACTTATATGTGTTTTATTTTTTGGCATGTGTTTCATAAAAGAATATTCTTTAATTTTTGTTTCATGATAATTAGATCACAAATCTATTTTACATAATGCTTTATTATATCCAATTAATCAAACAATTCATTAATTCTCAAAATAAGATATTTGTTTTTGATTATTATTATAAATAAATCATGAATATAGATAATTTTTCAAAAAATATATTTACAAAAATTCTTGCCACCAAAATAGTTTCAACTTATTTAATTTTACCAGATTTATTTATAATATTGGCTAGTCATTCATTATTTCATTTATATAAAACTCTCTCTCCCCCTTTGTCTCTTTCCCTCTCTCTCTCCCTGCCTCTCTCTCTCTCTCTCTATCTCTCTCTCTCCCTCTCAACTTTTCCTATGCCACAATAATGAGACATCTTCTTTACATAATATTCATTATTTATTTTGTTCATATTGTAGGTTTACATTATTTTCTCTTAATTTACATGTGTGGAAGAGTGGATTCAACTTTAAATATTACTATTTTTATTATTATTCATGTGTTGGGTGAAATCATTTCAGATTTCTAATAAAATTTTCATAGTATTTCATGAGAAACAAAACCATATAAATTGGAATCAGATTTCTTTATGTATTATTTAGGAGTAAAATAAAATCAAACATTATAAAAACAATAATAAAATGATATGTTTATTCAATCAAACTAGAATAAATATATCAAATCAAACTCAATTTTAATCAAACTAGTTAGATCGAATGAGTTTTAACCTCTCTCTCATTCTCTTTAACATATATTTTGTCAAATTCCATGGCTGAATATTTGAGAATTTGGAAGAAGTTGATGTTAAGAGACTGTAGAATATGGTGATGAAGATGCGCCACTAGGTGAGCTCCGTGTCAAGGCGCTTGGTGTATTTTTCCAAGCATAGATATGATTAATCCAATGTCATTTCTATATTTAGCTTATTTTGCCAACCAGAGTCTCTTGTTGACCAAAAATAATGACAAAGAGTGACCTTTTGTTTTTTTTTGTTACATCTAACCACTTCTTCACACAATTATATCTACCTTTATGCAGTCACTTTCCAAAATGTAACAATAAAAGCAATGTGTCTATCATCAATTAATTTCACACACACACACACACACACACACACACACACACACACACACACACACACACACACTTATATATATGTATGTATGTATATTAAATATATGTTATATTTATACATAGTTATATTTATGTATACTATTTTTATAGTCATAGATATAGTAAAATATATTTATATAAAAAATTCGAATTATATCACACATGCATATTAATGTTTAGTTATGTCTAAATACACTTATTGATTTGAGGAACTTAAATGTAAAAAGATTTATACATTTATATATAACTATATATAAATGTATTTAACAATATGTATATCAACATATTAATATATATAATTACATGAAAAACTAAATATAACTACATCTACAATATGTATAACTACATGCTTTAGAAACTTAATATCCATTATATCATTCATCTCATTCATATATATATATATATTTGATATTGTATAAATCTTTAGCATTTTTCCATATATCTTAGGAATTTAAATTTAATTTTTTCAACCTTAAATGTATTTTTAATGTATTTTTATATGTTTAATGTATCATTATGATTTAATATGTTTAGGGTTTGTATTTTTGTTTCACTTAATATCATTTAACTAAAATTGATTTCTAATAAAATGTTTATTTGTTAAAATTCATGTTGTAAATTTCAAAATAAATAACAATATGTTTGTGTAATAAACATTATAAAAAATTTCTAAAATATATATGTGATGTAGTTTCAATTTACAAAGATAAAACTTTAAAAATAAAATTTATTTACAAAATAAAATTTGCACCTCATGATATGCAATATGTTATATTTATTATAAATAAACAATGTTTAAAATGTATCTATTAATTACAAATAAAAACATTGTCGTGTATTCAATTTTAAAAAAAATTAAAAATAATTATTAAAAAAAAACAAATTTATATATTTATAAGGTCATTTATATATTTTGAATAAAAAAAATAATAACTTGTAGAAAAATTTACTCATGTATTTATATGGTAACCTATTTTGTTTGAACATAATTAAAGAAATAATGGATTTTTTACAAAACATTAAAGGCATGTATTTATATGCACTACATTATAATTGTTTGAATTTTAAAGTTTCTAAAAATTTATTAATAATAATAAATAATAGATAGAAAATTTTCATTGACATTAATTTTTTAATAAAAAAATTTTATAGAAAAACAAAAACAATATTATCAATTTTTGACCAATATTTTAATTTTTAACATAATTGTAAAAACAACATAATTTACAAATATGTCATTTTCTTTTATTTATATGAGTATAATGATAGTAATTTTAATATAAATATTTAAAAAACAACTATTTGAATAAAATAGTAGCTCATATAGTTAATTCATAATTTCATTTTACGCATTAAAATGCTTCACACACACACACACGCGCGCTTATACATACACACACAAATTTATTTTAAATATAAAGAATTTACAATATTTTATAAATTGTGTACAATATAAAATATTTTATTTTAATTAAATTTTCAAAATCATAAAATTTTAAATACATTTACACACACACACACACACACACATAATCGTTTCATGTGTAACTTTAAAAATACATTACGTATATAGGTATATGTGTGTGTTTGTGTGGGTGTTCAGTAGTATATGCATGCATACAAGTATGTACACACAACTTTGAAAATATAGATACATGTGTGAATTTATACAAAATTACAAAAATTTGTATTGTGATATATAATGTATAGTAATGTATATGGATGTATAAATGTGTGTGTGTGTGTGTAGGTCAGTTTATATGCACATATATATTTATGCATATATATGTAAATATCAATATTATTTTTGAGAAGGAAAATACACAAGCACATAATTATTAATATGTTCCACAAATTTGTGAGAGCATGAGCAAAAAGTGACATTATTGCAAGATACATTTAATCTCCCATTTGCCTCATTATTTGATCAGAGTACTACTTGCAATGATAAGATGTATTCAATACTACTTATCATGGAGTTACATTTTCATTCAATAATATAATTGGTTCAAATAAAAAAATCTATCTAATATCTTCTTCAACAACTCTTCTATCTTTTTTTTTCTAGTCTTGATCAGCTATTTTAAATTTTGATTATATGTATATTTCTTATCTAAAATCTCTAGTTCAAACTAATGTAATAGTTAAATCCATCAAATCAATCTAGGCCTGATATCTTTCTTTTCTATGAGATATTTGATTATAGAATATTTAGTATATACTAGTACTTTGGTTCCCACTAAATATGATATTGACTTGCCAAAAGAAAAGATTGTTTATACAAATTCTTTCTCTGTAGTGGTGTATTTCAATGAGGCATTTGAGAGTGTGTTGTTATCATAGTATATCATAACTATTTATAAATATTTGTATAACTATATAAAACTCTTCATAATTATATTTAACTATATTTGTAACAAAGTAAACCATTTTTATAACTAAATTAATAACTATATATAATTATTTTTTTAACTATATAATATTTTATAACAATATGAGTAATTCTATATAACTATATTTTTAACAAAATATATCATATGTATAATTATATATAACTATATATAATTGTAGTTTACTATATGTATAACTATAAACATGTTATATATACCTATATCTTTAACTGCATACATATTTATAACTATATGTGTATAACTATATATAAATATTTGTATAACTATGTAACATTCTATATAATTAAATATAATTATATTTGTATCTATGTATACATATGTGTATTCATATAATTAAATCTATATATTTATTTATAACTTTGTATATATTTATGTATAACTACTTATAACTACTTGTATGAATATATCTATATATAATTATATGTTTAACTATATATAACTCTTTTATTAATTATGTATACTATAGGTATAAGAACATATAGAGGTTGACTTCCATCTCTATTGACCATCTCTTGAGGTCTATTAATTCTGTTTTTTCTCTCATTAGATCTCTTTACTGCCATACGATAAAGGATTCGAGATTTAGTGGAAGAAATGGGGTTTGAGAATTTTGATGGTAGGTCTTGATGCTGGCGGAAAGACAACCATTCTATATTAGTTGAAGCTTGGTGAAATTGTCACCACAATTCATACTATTATCTTCAATGTAGAGACTATCAAATACAAAAACATCAATTTCACTGTGTGGGATGTTGGGGGTCAAGACAAGCTTCGCCCTTTCTGGAGGGATTACTTCCAAAACACCCAAGGTCTCATATTTGTGGTGGACAGCAATGACAGAGAACAAGTAGTTGAAGCCAGAGATGAGTTTCATAGAATGCTAAAAGAGGAAAAGCTTCGAGATGCAGTTTGTTGGTGTTTGCCAATAAGCAAGATCTTCCCAATGTGATGAATACAGCTGAAATTACTGACAAGCTAGGACTTCACTCTCTTCTCCAATGCTATTGGCACATTCAGAGCACCTGTGCTACCTTTGGTGAGGGCCTGTACGAGGGTCTTGATCAGCTTTCCAATTACATTGCCAGCAAATCATAAACAATTTAATTAGGATTAGGCAAACTTTGTTGACATATCTGGATGTGGATCTAATTTTTGCCTATTTTGCTTGAGTTTTGTTCTGTTATGTGGATGTCATCATCTGTTTCCTAGAGGATTCAAATTATATTTATATTTATATATTGCATGCTTGAAATACAATACCGCATTTACTTTGTTCTGATCTGTTGTAAGCCAAACTTGTTTGTTTTCTATTTTTTGTCTTTTTGCCGTTGGATCCCAAAGGTTTAAGAACATATAACTATAAATAATTGACTTTGACTATGTGTATCACTATAAAAGCTTTATACATAACTATATTTAAATATATAATTTACAACTAATATATAATATACATTTGTATATATTAGTATTCAAAAATATATTTTACTATATCTATACTTATACATAACTATATGTATAGATATATAAAATTATATAAATAAATATATATACCTACATGTATAAATATAAGCATAACTATATGTGTAACTATATGTATAACCAAATGTAACTATATTTATAATTACATGTATAATAATATACAACATTATATTTAACTATATGTGTATAACTATATATAAATATTTGTATAACTATATATAAATAATTGTATAACTATATAACACACTATATAATTAAATATAACTATATTTGTAAGTCTGTAGACATATATATAAATCTATATATATTTATAAATAAATAAATAAATAAATAAATAAATATATATATATATATATGTATGTATAACTATTTGTATGAATATATCTATATATAACTATATGTTTAATTATATAAAAATATTTATAGCTATATATACTATATGTATACTAACATATAACTATAAATAATTGTATCTTATTATATGTATTACTATAAAAGCTTATACATAACTATATTTAAATATATAATTTATAACTTATATTTAATATACATTTGTATATATTAGTATTCAAAAATGTATTTTATTATATCTATACCTATACATAACTATATGGATAGATAAATAAAATTCTATAAATATATATATATACCTACATGTATAAATATAAGTTTAACTATACGTGTAACTATATGTATAACCACATGTAACTATATTTATAATTACATGTATAACAACATACAACATTATGTTTAATTATATGTGTATAACTATATATACATATTTTTAAAACTAAATAAAACTTTATATAATTAAATATAACTATATTTTTAACTATTTATACATATATGTATACATATATGTAAATATATATATTTGTTTATAACTTTGTATATATTTATGTATAACTAAATATAACTACTCATATGAATATATATATATATATATATATGTATGTATGTATGTATGTATAACTAAATGTTTAATTATATATAAAAATATTTATAACTATATATATTATATGTATAATAACATATAACTATACATAATTTTATATTATTAATGTATAAGCTATATTTAAATATATAATTAACAACATATATTTAATATACATTTTTATATATCAGCATAAAAATTGTATTTTAGTATATCCATACCTACACATAACTATATGTATAAATATGTGAAATTATATGAACAAATATATATCCCTACATGTATAAATATAAGTTTAACTATGCATGTAACTATATGTATAATCACATGTAACTATATTTATAATTACATGTATAACAACATACAACATTATGTTTAATTATATGTGTATAACTATATTTAAATATTTGTAAAACTAAATACAACTTTATATAATTAAATATAACTATATTTTTAACTATTTATACATATATGTAAATCTATATATTTGTTTATAACACTGTATATATTTATGTATAACTAAATTTAACTACTCGTATGAATATATATATATATATATATTAAACTAAATGTTTTATAACTATATATATTATATATATAACTATTTTATAACTATAAATAATTCTATCTTACAAATGTATAACTATAACAACTTTATACATAACTATATTTAAATATATAATTAACAACATTTATTTAATATACATTTTTATATATTAATATAAAAAATGTATTTTAGTATATCCATACCTATACATAACTATATGAATAAATATATGAAATTATATGATAAAATATATATACATACATATATAAATATAAGTTTAACTATACGTGTAACTATATGTATAACTACATGTAATAATATTTATAATTATATGTATAAAACATACAACACAATGTTTAACTATATGTGTATAACTATATATAAATATTCTTATAACTATAAATAACTCTATATAAATAAATATAACTTTATTTTTAATTATGTATACATATATGTCAATCTATATAATTGTTTATAACTTTGTATATATTTATTTATATTTACTTATAATTATTTGTATGCATATATCTAAATATAATTATATGTTAAACTAAATGTAACTAATTATAACTACATTTACTATATGTATCCTAACATATAATTATATATGGGATAATACTATTTTGTGACACCAACTTGAAATAAAACAGCTAATGATATAATATAAACAATATGTAAGCACATAGCATGAGAGTGTCCGTTTATCAGGCTCATATATGGTAAAATACAAATAAGGGACATACTCTTACCAAATCCTAGCCCTTAGGCCTCAGACTCAAATATGAACTTATGTATAACGAAAAATGTAATATTTGATAGGTTTGTATTGAAGAACTTATATTTTCTTTTATATAATTCTTCATTCTAACACTGCACTCTCTATGTGTCTCTCTCTCCATCTCTAATTCTTTCTGCCACTCTATTCCTCTCTAATTCTTTCTATCACTCTATTCCTCTTTTTCTGCGTCACATGCTCTTTCTCTCTTTTGTTATTTTCTTTCTTGCTCTCCATTCTTGCTTGTTCTCTTCTCTCTCTCTCTCTCTCTCTCCCACCTCTTTCTCCCTCTTTCTCTCTCTGTCCCTCTCTGTCCCTCTCTCTCTTCCTCTCTCTCTCTCTCCCCCGTCTCCCCATTTCTCTGCCCCTCTCTTTCTCCCCACCTTTTTTTTTCTCTCTCTCTTTCTCTCTCTCTCTCTCTCTCCCTACCCCCCCTCAACCCCTTAAAACTTTAAATGTCTTTCTTTTTTACTTTCCTTTCTTGTGCATTATAATATTTTGCTCCCTTTATCTAGTATTACTGTGATATCTATTAATCTTTATTGTGCCAAAAATAGTTTTATCTATTCATGTAGATTCTGCAAATGCATTACCTCGATATTCATGATATTTAATTTTTAAATATTCATCTGTAAGTAATTTTATTTAATTATTAGTATTTTTTGAAGTAATAGAATGTTTAATTCAAAATAATGATTGAGCATTATTTTTTGTAAATAAAAGAGGGCAAAATGAGTTTAGATCGTTAGTGAATGTACAAAAGGTTTATTAATATATTTTTAAATAAAGATTTTATGAGTGGACTTGAAACTTTCATTAATTTTGCATGTAGTCAATCGAGATGGATGGATGTAGAAAAAAGAAAGTGTCCTTGTAATCATTGCAAGTGTTAGAATATCCCTTTTCGTGATGTAAACAATATAAGATACCATTGGCAAAATATGGCTTTGTGCTATTTTATTTTGTTTGGATTTTATCATGGGAAAATTACAAAGGCTCTGAACATTGACCAAAATGAGGGTACTAAATCGTTTGCTTGTTGCGAAGAATCATCAAACATATACCATAGAATAATTACGGAAGCTGTTGGTGCTGACTTCAATATAGATTACATGAATGAACCACCTACTCCTGAAGCTCAGAAATTTTATGAAATGCTTAAAGCTGTAGATAAAGAGTTGTGGTATGGTTGTAAAATACATTCACAATTGTCACTTGTGGCTAGACTTATGAGCATTAAGTCAGAATGTCATTTGTCTGAGAAATTATTTGATCAGGTGACAGAATTGATCAAGGAGATTATTCCAAATAATAATTTGATCACTAACAACTTTTTCAACACTAAGAAGTTACTACGAGTAATGGGTCTACCAGTGGAAAAAATTGATTGTTGTTTAAATAGTTGTATGTTATATTGGGGTGATGATAGTGATTTAATTAGCTGTGAGTTTTGTGATCATCCTCGATTTAAGAAGGCACCTCATGTTGTAAATACGCCACAAAAAGTGAAGGTGGTATTTAAGATGTATTATTTTTCATTAATTCCTCGATTACAGAGCCTATATGCATCAAATACTATAGCAAATGATATGAGGTGACATTCTGAGCATGAGGTTGAAGAAGGGGTAATGCGTCATCCATCAGATTCACTTTCTTGGAAACATTTTAATTATATACATAAAGATTTTTTGGCTGAAAGTCGAAATGTGAGATTAGCTCTCTACACTGATAAATTTCAGCCATTTGGGCAATATGGACAATAGTATTGAACATGTCCATTGATAGTGACACCTTATAACTTGCCTCCGTTGTCTATGAAAGAGCAATATATGTTTTAGTCAATACTGGTTCAATGGCTAAAAAATCCAAAAGACTTGCTAGATGTTTTCTTACAGCCTTTTATTGCATCGTTAAATCATTTGTGGGAATTTGGCGTTGATACATATGATATCTCAAAGAAGCAAAATTTCATTATGCGGGCAACCCTTATGTGGATGGTAAGTGACTTTCCTGCATATTTAATATTATATGGCTAGAGTATTGTAGGAAGATTCACATGCTCGTATTGCATGACAAATTCTGATGCATTTACCCTCATATTTAGTGGTAAACAGTCATGGTTTGATAACCATCGTAAGTTTCTACCTACGAATCATCCAATTCGAAGAAATAAATATGCATTTCAAAAAAAATAAAACTATGATGATAGGTGCACCAGCAGTTCATTCATGAGATGATATTATTACAGAGATTTAGATATTGGGTTTGAAGATAGTAACTGAAAAGGATTCTACTGGAAGTAATGGACCAATAGGCAAAATATTTGGCTGGAGGAAATATAGTATATTTTGTGACTTGCCCTATTGGAAGTCCAATTTAATTCGTCATAACTTAGATGTAATGCATATTGAAAAAAATGTATTTTACAATATTTTCAACACTATCTTTAATGTAAATGAAAAAACAAAAGACACTTTAAAATCAAGACAAAAGGTAAATGATTATTGTCGGCATCCTGAATTGAAACTGAATGAGGCAACAGAAAAATTTCCTAAAGCTTGCTACCCACTTGATAAGAAGGCATGACAGATATAGTGTGAATCAGTTAAAAATTTGAAATTCCTTGATGGATATGTGTCAAATATGGGTAGATTCGTGGATATGAAGAATCTTAAATTATTTGGAATGAAAAGTCATGACTATCATGTATTTATGCAGAGATTAATACCAATTACATTTCGTGAATTACTTCTCCTAAGTGTTTGGAAGGTTCTTACAGATCTTAGTTTATTTTTCAAATAGCTAACTGCAACCACAATCAAAATAGATGACATGGTGAGGCTGGATAATGACATTCCACTTATTATTTGTAAGCTTGAATGGATATTCCCACCAAGTTTTTTTGACTCAATGGAGTATTTGCTGGTCCATTTGGCATATGAAGCAATGATAGCAGGGCCAGTGCAATAGTGGTGGATGTATCTTTTTGAGAGGTAAATACATATAATTTGCAATGTTTTATTATTTTATACATAAAGTAATATTGTAATTTAATATAATTGAAACCTAAAATTATGGTTGTAGGTATCTTTGTAAGTTGAAATTGAATGTTAGAAACAAGACAAAACTTGAACGTTCAATTTGCAATGCATATTTAGTAGAAGAAGCATCATCATTTTGTTCTTATTATTTTGAGGATCATGTCAATACAAAGGATAGAAATGTGTCTCAGAATGATTAAGGTAATGTGATGGTAGAAGATGATTCTGTGAACAAACTATCCATCTTCAAACACTCTAGAAGAGCATTTGGAAGAACAATGAAAAGATGTATGATAGATGAAGAGTACAAAGCAACACAAAGCTATGTTTTACTTAATTTGGGAGGAGGTTGCACCATACATTGAGTATGTATACACAAAATGATTGTAGGTTTAATCATAGTTTAATTTTATCTTTAATAGGAATTATAAAAAATTAGTATACATTTTTTTCTCTTTTTATATTTGTGCAGTATTTATGTTGAGCAGTTAAAATATAGGCAACTAGTAATTTCCAATGATGTCGCTTATATGCTAGAAACTGAATTGGTGAAATGGTTCAAACATTATGTGAGAATTATTAAGTTTTAAATTTTTAAATTATTTAATTTATTATTATCTTTTATTGTTAATATCAATTTTTTAATTTATGTTACAGGCAATTGATCCTTCAAATAGAGATTCAAATATTTTTATTCAGAATCTAAGACCCATTTAGATATGTGACAACCTATCCTGGGTATTTTGTTAATGGATATAGATTTCACACAATCGGGCATGATTGTCCTAAAATAATAATGAATAGTGGTGTATGCATTAAAGGTGCAGGATATAGTATAGTTGAGATTGCTTATTATGGTCAACTCAAAGAAGTTATTGAGTTGGAGTATCCTGGACTCGAAAATAACAGGATTGTATTATTAAAGTGCGAGTGGTTTGATCCTACACGAAATGTAGGCACAAAGATTCATTCGGATTATAAGCTAGTGGATGTTAACCATAAACACAGAAATAATTGATATGGGCCATTTATTATGACAGTTCCTGCTCAAGTATATTATTGTACATATCTGAGTTTCTCTCGTGATAAGAGTGATTGGTGGGCGATTTGCAAAATCAAAGCTCGGTCAAAATTTGAAGTACCAACATCACAACAAAGAAGTGCAAACTTAGATATTGCACCAGCATTCCAAAAAGATGACATAAATAATATTGAGCTTATGAATGTAGATGAAGATTTATAAAATATATGTGACTCAAATGATGGCATAATATAAATTGAAGATGATCAATTTTTATTTGAAGATGAGTTCGAACTTCAATTAGAAAACAGATGAAATATCAGAAGATCCATTAGAGGATGACAGCGATGCCAATAATTAAATTTTTATAATTTTATTATAATATTAAACTATCAAAGACTTTTTATATTTTGTTGAAATATATCGGTGTGTTTTATTCTAAAATGCATGCTTGTTCATCATATCTCTATTATTTGTTCTATGTATAATTTTGTACAGTAGATATTGCCGAAAGGACGTGTCCATGGTAGAGGTGATGTGGACACATAAATGAACCAAATTCATCTAGTATGCTACATCATGTTGCAGAATCTGTATCATCTCATAGCCACCATATCCAGACTTTAACATCACAATCACCATCTTCATTTCTATCACCATCACCATCATTAATACCTATATTATCACCTTTATTAGATGTAAGCCCACTACCCATTGTGCTTCATGCACACACTTTTGATCCATCTCTATCTTCTATACCTCATTTTACACCGATAGTTTCTCCATTTACAAAACTAATGACATCATCAAATGTTGT
Source organism: Sapria himalayana (assembly GCA_029783825.1). Classification (NCBI taxonomy): domain Eukaryota; kingdom Viridiplantae; phylum Streptophyta; class Magnoliopsida; order Malpighiales; family Rafflesiaceae; genus Sapria; species Sapria himalayana. Next base: position 1,570,178 of record JAREIK010001718.1, read on the forward strand.
GCCTTCCTCAATAGTTAGTGCAAAGTTAGAAATTGAGATTGTAGATGGGAGGTAAAAAAAATGTAATAATGACTTGAAAATTTTTTTTTGATGTTTCTATTAGTGATTTTTTATATTATTATGATTTTCTTGTTTTCAATGTTATTTATTTATTTGTACAGTTTTATTCCATCTCACAAGTGTTCAACTATAATTATAAAGTCTTTCAAGAAAATGGCTGATTCTAAAACATTCTCCTAGAAGAAAGTTTCTGAATCGATAAAGGAGTCTTATTTTAATGACTTTCAGATAAAAATAACAAAACAAAAGTATTGAAAAATAATTATCAAATTACTTAACTATTATGTTGGTTATTATTCAAGTAGTAAATAATTATGTTCATGTTGCTAATATATTTCTTTTGTGAATTTTCTATATATAGAATCAGTGCACTTGGGCACCCAAATTTGATGGAAAGATAAAATCATTATGGAAGATCAAAGCTATTTAATGATATTCTGATTTTGTCCATAAATTGAAGAATATGAAAGAAAGGAATGATTTTATATCCGAGGATGACTGGCCCAAGTGGTTAAATATTGAGATGAGCCAAATGTGAAGAAAAAAATAGATATTCCCAGCAAAAATCGACGAAGTGAGGTAGCTGGACTAGGTTCAAAAATTTGTCGACACACAGGAGGGTCAAAGTCTAGCTTTGAGCACGCTCGAGATTTAGTGGTTGTCCTAATAGTCCAATAAATCAAATCACTACATGGTTTTATTAATTTTTTTAAATTTTATGATTCATTTGTTTTTTAATGATTTAATAAAAACATATTCTAGGGTGAAGAATTGGGTCGAGATCCAAATTTTTATGAGATGTTCAGGAAGATGCACGTGAAGAAAGTGGATGGTCAGTTTGTTGACAACAAGTCTCAGATGATTGGTGTAAGAACTTGTTATATTAATAAGATTTTATAATACTACTATACATTTTGAAAATTATTTGGAATGCAAAATATTTATTTTATTTTTGTATATTTAGAATAGTTTTTTTCTATATTTTATCTCAGGACCTAATGGAGGAACGTGTGACAGCTGCTCATCAACAAGTTGAGGGTTTTATGGATCTTCAACCAAGTGACTATGATCCTATTTATTTGGAGACCATAGAAGGTCATAAGAAGTAGTGAGTGTACGGAATCGGCTCGAATGGAATGACATTTTGTTATAGTAGTCATGCTTCTAATTCATTTGTCTCAGTAATGGTGGATGAGGCAGTCGAACAATAAGCAATGGAAACAAATGAACATATTATAGTTATGGAGACCAAAATAAAAAAGAATGTTGAGCAGATATCTCATTTGAAGGAAGAAATATATGAAATTAAAGAACAAAAGGATGAGCAATATACTAATTTGATGGAAGAAATGCAAGAAATGAATGAAATAAATGATGAGATGAAAGGAATTAAGAATGTAATGCAACATAAGATGTCCTATATGGAATCACAATTAGAGGCATTGGCACAATATATAGTATTCCGAGATCCAGTTGCGAAACCTCGCAGGAGAGGCAAGCATTCCCTACAAATTATGAGGATGATTTCATATGAGAATTATTTCTGAACTGTTATTTATTTTTGTCTATCTATTGCAAATAATTATTATTTTTTTTTGCAGGTTTCAATTTTTTTTATTCAGGGTTTAGTTTTGTGCTTTTCCTATTAACCTAATTATGAATCTTTGCAGGACACATTATCTGAGACACATGAAAAAATTCTGATTCAGAGCATTCAAACACTGCCACGGTCCTTCCAATGAATGAGTCCCATATTTACCGATTTCAGTTTTATCAAAAGGAGGGCTTGCTTATTTTATGTTTATTATTCCTAAAACATTTAATTTTTGCACTCTCTTTCTCTCTAAATATAATTGCTGGACATCTTTTGGAATTTTGTTAAAACTATATTACAATCAACTTTAATTTGAGTTTGTTCATGTCTATAATAATTATTTTTATAATAATCAACTTTAATTTTTTTGGGTAGAGTTTTAGCTAATATAGGTAAGTAAAAGCCTATATTCAGTAGCGGAAGCAGCTGCAATGGCAATAGCAGCGATGGTAGTAGCGGTAGTAGCAGCGGTGGTAGTAGCAACAGAGACAGCGGTGGCAGCAGCAGCAATGGCAGTAATTGTGGTAGCAGCGACAGTGGTGCCAGCGGCAGCGTCGGCAACAATGGCAGCGGAGGTTACAACGGTAGCGGCGACAGCATCGGCAACGGCTGCAACAGAGGAGCGGTAGCTTTAGCAACAGTGATGCCAGCGGAGGCAGTGGCTGCATCAAGGGCAACGACATCATCGGAAGCAGTGGCGACATCAACACCAGCATGTGGTAGTGGCGGTAGCAGTTGTGGCATCGATAGTGGTGGCAGCACCGGCAGCGGTGACAGTGGTGGTAGCAGCTACAGCACCGACAATGGCGGTAGCATTTACATCATCGGCAGTGGTGGTAGCAGCTACAGCACCGGCAACACTGGCAGCACTGACAGCTACAGGCATCAGCGGTAGCGGTAGCAAAAATGGCAACGACAGTGGCAGGGGTGGCAGGAGCGGCAGGAGCGGCAGTGACAGTAGGAGCAGCAACAACGGCAACAAATGTGGCATATACGTACGTATATAGTCAATATATATACGTACATATAATAATGTCGTATTTTATGTACATATATACTGAGTATATATGTACTCAGTATATATGTACACATAATACTACAGTTTATACGTCCATATACTACAGTAATATATATACGAGTGAAATGCTAGTATATATGTACATATTTACTACTGTAATATATATTTATCATAACATAGTTTTTTATAATTTATTTTGATTTGATTGAGTGGTTTAAATTTCTTACAGATGATCGCATTGTTTCCTATATGAAGCTTGTATAAGTGAAGGGATATTTCAACAGACATGAAACACAGTGACTCGGACAACTTTTTCACCGTGGAAAGTTGGTGATCGGAGGAGCAGAGGGAGAGAAAACAATGTCAATGCATGGATATATCATACTTTATGCATAGTCGGTCGATACATTAATTAATAAGATGTAATATAATTTTGTTTTTTTTTGTTTTTTTTTGTTTTTTTTTGTTTTTTTTCTTTAAAATATTGTATAAGAATAAATTATTAAATGATTTTTTTTTGTTTAATTTATAATTTTCATTTATAGTTTCTGTTTTTATTAAATTTAATATAAAAATATTACATTATTTAATTAAATTTTTGTTGAAGTTGTATGCCAATCAACTTTAATTCGTGTTTGTTCATGTCGATTATAACTATTTATATATATATGTGAATATGTTTGTGTCTTCGAAATTTTTGGGTTGAGTTTTAGCCTATTATAGGTATGTAAAAGCATATTATCAGCAGTGGTAGCAGTAGTGATGGCGGTAGTTATGACAACGGCGGTAGTGGGGGTAGCGACAATAGTAGAGGTGGCAGCAACGGTAGTGGCGGTAGCGACGACATCAGCAGTAGTGGCACCGACCACTACAGCGGCAGGGTCTGCAGTAGTGGCAGCAATTACAGCGGAGGCAACAATGGCAGTAGCAACGGTAGTGCTAGCGGCAGAAAGTGGCAGTGGTAGTAGCGGCAAGAGCGGTAGCGACAACAGGAACAGTAGCAATGGTAACAAATGCGGTATATACATATGTAAATAGTTAGTATAAACATACGTATAATTCTATAGTATTTTATGTACATATATACTAAGTATATATGTACTCAGTATATATGTACGCATAATACTATAGTTTATACGCACATATACTGCAGTACTATATGTACGAGTGAAATGCTAGTATATATGTACATATTTACTATAGTAATATATATTTATCAAAACATAGTTTTTTTTAATATATTTTGAATTGATTGAGTTGGTTAAATTTCTTACAGATGTGGTATTGCATTATTTCCCATACGAAGCTTGTATAAGTGAATGGATTTTTCAACAGACATGAAGCACCATGACTCGGACAGCTTTTTCGCAGCAGAAAGTTGATGATCGAAGGAGCAGAGGAAGAGAAAGCAATGTCAATACATGAATATATTATACTTTATGCATAGTCGGTAGATACATTGATTAATAAAATGTATTATAATTTTGTTATTTTTTTAATTTTAGTTATTTGAAATATTGTATTAGAATAAGTTATTAAATGATTTTTTTTTGTTTAATTTTAAATTTTCATTTATAGTTTCTGTTTTTATTAAATTTAATATAAAAATATTAAATTATTTATTTAAATTTTAGTTTAAGCTGTATGACAATCAACTTTAAATTGTGTTTGTTCATGTCTATAATAACTATTTTTATATATCTGTGAATATGTTTGTGTGTTTCCGAATTTTTTGAGTAGAGTTTTAGCCTATTATAGGTATGTAAAAGTCTATTATCAGTAGTAGTAGTGGTGGTAGCGGCGGCAGTAGCGGTAGTGACGGTAGTAGCCGTGGTGGAAGAGGCAGTTGCGGTAGTGGCGGCGGTGGCAGCGGTGGCGATAGCAAGGGCAGAAACTGCATCAGCAATAGTGGAAGCAGCGACATCGGCGGGAGATGCGATAGCGAAGGTAGCATTAGTGACGGTAGCAAAGGCAGTGGTGGCGGCGGCACCCAAAGCAGCGGTGGTGGCGGCACCCAAAGCAGCGGTTGCACCGGAAGTAGCGGTAGAGGTGGCAACGACGACAGTGGTGGCAGTGGAAGTAGTGGCGACAGTGGTGGCAGTGGTGGCAGCGGTAGCAGCGGTGGCAGCGATAGCATTGGCAGTGGAGGCAATGACATCTGTAGCAACAGTTGCAGCAGAGGAAGCAGCGGCAGTGGTGACATCTGTAGTCATATTGGCAGCGACAACGACAGTGGCAACAGTGGGAGGAGTGGCAACGACAACGGGAGCAGCATCAACAACAACAAATGCAATATATATGTTCGAATAAAGTAATATATACGTACATATAATACTATAGTATTATATGTACGTATATACGAAGTATATTTGTACTCAGTATATATGTGTACATAATACTATAGTTTTTATGTACATATACTACAATAATATATGTGCGAGTGAAATGCTAGTATATATTTACATAAATACTGTAGGATTATATATTTATTAAAACATAAATTTCTTACATATATGATACCATATTGTTTCTCATACAAAGCTTGTATACATGATGAAATTTTTAACTAGCCATTACGTGTCGTGACTCGGACAACTTTGTTACAATAGAAAAATAGTGATCGAAGGAGCAGAGGGAGAGAAAGCAACATCAATGAATGAATATATCATACTTTATGCACTGTCGGTAGATAAATTGATAAATAAGATATAATAAAATTTTGTTATTTTTTTGTTCAATTATATAAAATATTGAATTAGAATAATTTATTAAATGATATTATTTTTGTGTTTATTATAAATTATTTATAGTTTCATTTTTTATTCAATTTGATATTAAAATATTAAATTATTCAATTAATAATTTTAAAATAAATTAAATTATGAAAATAGTTTTGAAATTAAAATAGCTAGGGAAAAATCTCTCGCTAAATTTGCAAGGGAAAAATTACTTGCTAAATTAGCTAGGGAAAAATCCCTAGCTAATTTATCAAGGGAAAACAATATTTTTAACAATGGGTTTTTCTGTCGCTAAATTTTTTTAGCTAGGGACAATTTCCGTTGCTAAAATTTAGCAACCAAAACTTTAGCTCGGGAATCTTCCGTCGCTATTTTCGTTTAGCGACGAAAAATCTCATTTAGCTCGCTAATTTAGCTAGGGAATTTGTCTTATTTAGCAAGGGATTTTTCTGTTGCTAAATTTTTAACTAGGGACATTTTCCCTCGCTAAATTTTAGCGATCAACACTTTAGATTGGAAATCGATTCATCATTAATCCTTTGCTATATCTTGTTTAGCGATGGAAAATACCCATTTAGCTAGGGAATTGTCCCTAGCTATATGAGATTTTTCTTGTAGTGTCAGTCCTCGGGTAGCCCCACTCAAGTGTTAATTGATTTCTTGATCCCGCCACTGAGTATACTCATATTGTTTGCTTTGCCTATTATGGTGCATGGTTTTATACGTGAGTCAGGACATAATTTCTATCTTTTATGTTGCATCTCCTAGGACTTGAACCTAAGTCCTAATATTCCTATAATATATTACAAGATAAGCCTTGTAGGGAAACTAGTAATCTGTTGTAGGAATATTAGGACTTGGGTTTAAGTCCTTGGAGACATAACATGCGAGGTAGAAATTAAGTCATGACCCATATTAATTTCTTCTATGGAGCATTGAATCATGGTGACAAAGAAAGCCAATACTAAGAAAGTTTCTCTCTGAAGTACATAGTCTGTCATGGCCGAAAGAATATTCTAATTGGAAAAAATCTTTTCTTGAACACGGATTTATGGTTGCAACATGACTAAAATAATTTTTCTTTGGTGCACAAGGTCACTATGAAAAATATATTGAGACTAAGGTAATTCCTCTCTTGAGCATAAAGTCATAGCAGCAAAGATGCATGACTAAGGAAGTTCCTTTCTATAGCACAAAATTATGACAACAAATAATATCATAACTAAATATCACTTGGTATTGTATAATTTTATTTCTATAAATAATTTTTCATAACACTATAAAATAACATGACTTCTCATACTAGTTTGGCACTTGGTTGTTGTGAAGTAGAATTAATGTCATGGCCAAATTTTTGTTTAGATCTAATATAGTCATGACTTAAAAATAATATCATTGCCTTGAAGAATATGTTACATAGTAAAAGAATGTGACAACCAAGTAGTAGAGTCATCATTCATGGCATGCAATGAATGCTGTTACTTGTTTATAGAGTCATGACCAAGAAAGGATACTACGACATCTTAACAGGGTTGTATTAGAATAAAAATATTGTTACATTAGAAATGTCATGACTTTTTCCTTGCTCTTCTACCCTCCATTTCATCTTTCCACTAAGTACGCCATTTATATCTAGATTATATCCAATTCTAGTATTTCTCATCCAACCTCATCGAAGATATAATTTTGTGAAATCCTTAGATTTAATGGTCATTTATTGTACTATCATATCAAAAAAAAATCAAAAAAATTACAAAAACTCTATACTTTGAATGTCAAATAAGCTCACAAACTAAAATATTTACGCATCCTCTAGCAAAGAATTTTTTTTCTCTCTCTGAAGCTATATTTGGAATAGGACTATGAAGAAAGAAATAATAAAAACAAATAATTTTGTGACTGGGTTTGAATGTCATGGTATCCTTCATTAGATAAAGAGTCTCTAATCTATGGATTTCTGATCTATAATTAAATGAGATGTAATGAGTTCATTTTCTCCAGCAAAAACTGAAATAACTACTTTAGTTGTCTTTCAATAAGTTTTATGTTTAACATCTTTAGCTAGATCAATTTTTTTGCTTGAACTCTTTATTTGTTTGATTCTTTTGACAATGTCACAAAATAGATAGCCACAATTCTAAATATTTACAATTCTCAATTTAGGCTTTTATTCTTCTTTATAATACTTTATAATCAATGCCAATTCACCTTGAATTCTATTCCATTATCTAATTTTAGTTGAAACTACTTTATAAGGTGTCACTCCTATGACTATAAATAGTTTGTACCACTAATACTTCAACTTTCCTACAAAAAACATAAGATGGGAGTTGAAGACCAATACATTTTTTCTAAATTTAAACTTTTTCCTTTGTAGATTCTTATCATGTCATTTCTTCTCAATGCCCATAATGCTTTTCCCAATCATTTAGACTAGTATTTTCTTTATGATTTGATTTTTTTTTCTAATTTGTTTTTATCTTCTTGTTGGAAATTTTTATCTTCTTGTTGGAAATTTTTATCTATCTGTTTGTTTGTGGATGATAAGAAAGTCCTCTTTTATTCCTTGTGTCATACTCAGCCAAGTAAGTACCAAAGAATTTATTATAAAAATAACTTTCTTTGTCACTTATTGATGCATAGGAAATCAAAAGTTATCTTGGCATTATTTTTCCATGTGGCTACTACTTCAAACCATTTGGACATGTAATATATCATTGATAATGTGTATTCTTTCTCAAAAGAGGAAGGAAAAGTCTGCATGAAGTCTATTTTCCACTTCAAGGATATTATTGAATGATATTTCATTTTGCTTAGATATATTGCCCAATCTTTGATATTTGTCACATCTTCGCATCATATTTTGACAATCACAAAATAATGATGGCCAAAAAATTAATATTGTAAAATTTTTGGGGTAGTTTTATTACCTCCAAAATGGCATCTATAAGGGAAAGAGTTGCATTGAAGATAATTTATATCTATTCTTTTCTAGTATACATATTTTATGACATAATCTACACATGTTCTGAATTGAAGTGGATCATCACTTATATAATTTTGTATGTAGAGCAAAAATTTTATTTTTTTGTTGTAATGTGAGAGAAGAAAGAAGGAAATCACATCCCAAATAATTGAAAAAATATATGTATCATGGAAATTGAGTTTTCAATAAAAACAAATACTCATCTGAGAAATTCTCTGAAATTTCAGCTTCACCTCCATGATTTCTATAAGATTCCAAGGGGGACAAAAGGTTAGCTATCACATTTTTTTTCTCTCCTTATTGTCTCTAATCTATTTATCAAATTCTTGGAGTAAGAGAATTTATCTTATTAGTCTTACTTTAGTTTATTTCTTTACCATTAAGTATCTTATAATTATGTGATCAAAGTAAATCACAACCTTTGCTTTGAGGTTATATTTTCTAAATTTATCACAAGCAAATACAATAGTCAACATCTCCTTTTCATTAGTTAATAATTTACTTAGGCTTCATTTAAAGTCTAACTAGTATATGAAATGGCTCTAAAAATCTTGTCACACATATATCACAATATAGCTCCAAGGGCATTGTGCTTGCATCAAATATAATTACAAATGACTTTTTCCATTGTGGTAGTATTAAAATTAAGCTCTTTAATAATTTCCTCTTCATCTCTTCAAAAGCTTTCACACATTCTTCACCAAAGTTAAATACCACTTTTTTTTATAATAATTTGCATAATAGTTTTTCCATCTTTGAGAAGTTAATAATTTATTTTTGATATAATACAATGTTCACAAAGAAGCTATGCACTTTCTTGATAGTTGTAGGGTGAGGTAGAGTTTTAATTATTAAACCTTCATATTTTCTGCCTCTAGTCATTGAGTAGACATTGAATGTCTTAGCACAATTTCCTATTTGACTATGAAATAATATTTTTCTTACTTAAGAATAAAATATTTTTCTTTATATAAGTTCAACACCCCTTCCAAGTTTTGTAAACATCCTTCAAAAAAATTTTCATAAATAGAAAAATCATATATCAATACTTTCATAATCTTTTTGTTGAGATTGGTAAGTATTACATTGACCAAATAATATCCTACAAAATGAAAAAGGTTATTATGAACAAGTGAATATAAATTTTTTATTGATCCTCTGAATTGATCTAAATCTAATTGTATCTTGAATATCCATCTATAAAACAATAAAAAAGGTGCCTTGTGATTCTATCTATAATTTAGTCCATGAATGGAAGTGGGTGATATCCTTTCTTGTTTGTTGTTCAATTTCTGAAAATCAAAACATATACATCATCTAGTGGTTACACATGTGGAGATTTTTTCATCTCTTAAATTTTTCACCAGCATCAATCTTTCCTTTTCGGAACAATATGAATCAAACTAGCCCATTGACTATTTGATATGGTATAAATAATTCCAACCTTTAGTTGTTTTACAATCTCATTCTTTATCACATCCTTCATTATTAAGTTTAAGCTTCTTTGGTATTCAATTATTAACCATGCACTATCTTTTTTAAGTATCATGTGCATGCATATTTAGGGAGAAATTCCTTTTTTATCTTTGAGTGACCATGCTATTGTCTTGGTATATTATTTTATCTTTTTTACAATGATCTTCTCCATCTATTTGATCAATGTTGCTTAAATAATAATTGGTTTTGTTTCTTTCTCTAGAATAGGATAATGAAGGTGGCTTGGAAGTTTCTCCTAGATTAGCCCATATGGAGTCAACAATATTTCAGGAGGTTCTTCTTCTAGTGGTACAACTTTAACAAAAGTCACAACATTATCACGTATATTTTCTTTCACAAATGTAATGGCTTTGAGATTCATAATTATATGTTCATCTAGTGCCATGATTTTAGATAATACCACAACCTATTATTTTTATCTTTGAAGTAGTTATTCCATAGCTATGAAAAACATTATGGCCTCCTTGTTGTAACTTTGTTATGATGTTCATTTTTTAGGATTAGGCAATATCATAAATACTCATTAGACAAGAGTCTCTCATCCAAAAAGTATTGCAAGTATATAGATCATACAAGTAGTAAAGTGGACTTTTGTCTAGATATCAATCCCATAGAAATTGTATAAGTAGTTTGATCAAACATTGAGCAGTCAATTGCTACTCTAGTAAAAAGATAAAAATAGATTTTTGATAAGACTTTTATATTCTATAGTTGGTATATTTCATTTTGAATGATGGCTTGTCTAAATTTAATGGTTGTTATCATGCTTGGTTACAGAAAAAAATATTAGATTATTGTGAAAATATCCTAGTGTCTTTCTAACATACAAGGTGATTGTCACATATCAGGCTTTACCCAATGATGGTCTCCTCATAGATATCCCCTTGGTACTTTACCACCAATATGATGAATCATCCATGTTCGAGAGTCATTCATTATTTTATACCTTTTAGGAAATTTATCAACTATTCTTGACAGTTACTTTGTATATGCATTTATTCTCTAACCTCATATTTTATAAAGATGCAAAGTAATGCGGTATTTAAAGTATTTATACTTTCAACTTCATAAGTACCATACTCACTTAATCAATATACCCTTTCCCTCATATCTCACTAGTAGGAATCAAAGAACAAAAAGTAACTTGTATGACTATCACCAACTTATGAGTTATCACTTGCACGTGTCTCATGGCTTGTCTATCATTGTTTACTATGACAAAACATGATCATACACTAAAGGTGAAATTTTTAGAATAATGCTCTATAAAACTCTCACAATAATCGAGAGCCAATTCATCTAAAATATACACAATGGAATTGCTTATAAAAGTATTAATTCTTTTGTCTTCGTAAGTGACATACTTCCTACATTAACACATGAGTGTTCCTTGTGGCTTTTTTATCATCATCTACCATGATAACATGTATAAACTTAATAATAATAAAACCTAAATATCAATTCTAAATCACCACCACATCCACTATTAACCAAAACACAATAGAAACCAATCATAAAATCCATCAATTAATTAAATCCAACATAGGAAATAAAATATACTATCCATAGGCTTGAATTTAGTCTAACATTAGAGTGAAATTCTCATAAGATAATTTGAAATATATCTTGTGAAATTTTAAGTTCCCAATGATAAACCTCAAGAGTATCTAAGAATTAAAACCCTGAACTCACAATTCTCATTTATGCACCTTATATCGGCCCCTATGTAGGAGTTAAAATTTGTGCACCTGCCTTAGGATTTATGATTGTGTCTTTTGTTGCCTTTTTGCTTGTGGAACTCTTAATAGAGTTTGCCAAACTTTTAATTATAATTTCCTAGTTTTTTCACCTATTTTCTTCTGACCCTTGCTCTATTTTTTTCTCTCCATAATTTTTATTTTTTATACTTGAATAGCTAGGTGCAATTTTTGAGTAGTAAGTCACAACACTGGGGAATGCCTCAACATTGGCTTTGCCTCTTTATACCACAAAGTAATGACACAAGAAATGAGACACTACTTTGGTCTATTTTTTGCATTAGATTAATATAGTACTAGGAAAAGTCATGTCATATGCATTTTATCTTTGTAACATGAGGACACGATATTGGGAATGACCATTGCTCATGTATTTCCTCTCTATAAAATGAAGTCACAACACTAGGAATAACCATGTCACATGCATTTTTTCTCTATAACATAAAGTTGTGATACTAAGAATGACCATGATTCAAGAATCTTCTCTCTGTAACCTAATGTCAATGTTAAGAATGATTGTGACTTTAGTTATTTCTCAAGAGCAAAAAGTAGATGTAGTTAAAGTTGAGTAAATTCTCTCTGGAAGTCTTTATAGTAAAAAGTAATGATGCTAGAGAAAATTTATAGCTTTTATTTTAGTATTTGTGGCTATATAATGAAAACATTATGACATTGAAGAATACCATAGATTTTGGTAATAGGGCACTTGGTTGTTATGTTGTAAAATTAACCAAAAAATATTTGTGGCTATATAACCAAAAAAAATATTATGAGCTAGTGTAGTTGTAACTCCAATAATATTTTATAGTAGAAAAGAATATGTTACATAGTAAAATAATAATATTAATAAGATAGTAGAAGTGTATGAAGATTGTCATAACCCTATAAACTCATGGAGGTGTAACAAAGTCACAACACAAAAAATATTATGTCTTTACATAACTTTTTTCTCCCTTCCTACTCAATTTTTCCACCATGTCTTGTATTTCATACAAAAACTAACTAATTTCATTACTATTCATCATAATCCATCAAAACTATAATTTTATGAAATAGTTTTACAAATTATGCATAATCCTTCTCTACATAATCACTAAAAAAACTATGCATAATAAATTTAAGCTCATGGAGGTGTAACAAAGTCACAACAAAAAAAATATTATGTCTTTACATAACTTTTTTCTCCCTTCCTACTTAATTATTCCACCATGTCTTGTATTTCATACAAAAACTAACTAATTTTATTACTATAAATCATATGGAAAAATTTTGTAATCACTAGGAGTTCAACAAGCAAGTAAGGGATGCTTAACTTATGTCAATCCCTAGAGTTAGGAGGCACAATTTTCAAACCACACTCATCTAGGGATAGATTCAAGAATTTGTATAAAATTAGCATGGTCTAGGTTTGTGTAATTTGAATTATGTGATATAATTGATTTGAATTATGAATTCATTATTAGTTTGATATATATTATATTATGGATTGATAGATGGTGACTAAGTAGCTCAAATTAAAAGTTTTGACTAATGATGAGTTTGTGTGAGGTTATCATGGTAAATAGTAACAAAAAAACTATGATTCTCACTCATGAATATGATGGAAAGGTGGTGATAGCACTTGTAATTGTAATGCACAAGATAAATCAATATATTGAACCCAAAAATTTGGGTATGTTAATTATCATGAGTGTTGTATTTATGAAGCAAAAAGTATGAATAATATTATATTCCAATCTATTATACACACCTTAGAGGGACAAGTTCTCTATTGTGATAAGATGTTATATAGAACATTCTCCCACAGGGTTGACCTTTAGTGTGAGAGTTGCATCATTACCTAGGTGATAATGATAGATAATCCTTGAGATATGTGTGAGTATGTTATGATTCACAAGATGGTGACATCATTTACAAGCTACTTTTACTCATATGGTGCTCACTAGTGAATATGGAGACCCAATCATCATTTCAGCATTACTAATAAAAAATATGGAGACCCGAGTTATGAATTTTAAAAGAAAATATTAAACTACTCTTGCTTGGTCACTAGACAATATGAAGGGATCAATTCATCAATATATATGCATAAGATCCTTATAGGGGAAATGTGAGATTGATGATTGAACCTTTGTGACAACTAAATCCCATAATGAAAGATGTAGTAAAATAGAAGATTATTAAAATGGTTAAACATAGACTTTATTTATGTAACATCTAATAGCTCATGGGTGAGCCTCATTCATCTTGTGTTGAAGAAATGAGGGGTAACAATAGTAAAAATAGCTGATAGGGAATGGAATTCCACCTAAGAAACAATAAAATAAAGGCTATGTGTTGATTATTAGAAGTTGAACAAAAGAATGAGGAAGGAGCACTACCCTCTGCCATTCATGGATTGCATATTAAATAGAATTTCGTTTCTTTCTTACCTTTATTTCCCAAATGGCTATTCAAGGTACAATCAAATCATGATTGATCCTACAATTCAAGAGAAAAAAGAATTTATTTTTCCATATGAACCTTCACATTTAGAAGAATGTCATTTGGATTATGTAATGCACAAGCTACATTTCAAAGATATATGAATATAATTTTTCTCGATCTTAACAAAATGATCATGGAGATATTAATGGATGATTTATCAATTTTTGGAGATTCGTTCAAAAAATAATTACATAATTTAGAAGTTGTGTTAAATAGATGTAAAGAAAAGAATTTTGTCTTAAACTAGGAAAAAAGTCACTTCATGGTTAATGAAAGGATAATATTAGGGCATTCAATATCAGTTAGAGGGTTGGAAGTCAATGAGGTAAAAGTGTATATCATCAAAAGTATACCCCACCCTACTATTATAAAAAGGGTAAGAGGCTTTCTTGGACACGTGTGTTTTTACATGAGATTTATCCATAATTTTTCAAAAAATAACTAAATCATAATGTAAATAATTGGAAGGAGATGTCATCTTTAACTTTGATCAAGAATGTTTATTAGTGTTTGAAGAACTAAAAAAACTAGTTGAAGTTTCAATTTAGATTTTCCATGATGAGAGGAACCATTCCTCATAATGTGCGAAGCGAGTGCATATGTGTTGGGAATTGTATTGGAACAAAAGTGCGATAACATTTTTAGAATAATATTATATGCAAGTCATGCATTAAATAAAGCCCAAGTAAATTATACAATCATGGATAAGAAATTTTTGGCTGTGATATTCTCATATGATAAATTCTAATCATATATCCTTGGAGCAAAAATTGTTATCAATACATATTAAATAATGGTGTAATATTTGATGGAGAAGAAGTGGTCAAACCCAAGCTTATAAAGTGGATACTATTTCTCAAAGAATTTGATCTTGAAATATAGATAAAAAGGAGCGATAACATGATAGTTGATTATTTATCATGATTGGAAATGGAGATGACAACATAAAAAAGGTAAAAATTTTAGAAAACTTTTTGGATGAGTAGATTCTAAAAGTAGACATTCTACTTCCATGGTATGTTGATTTTTCCAATTAAATTATAAAAAGATGCATTCCTGAAGGTGAGAAACAAGCAATTGTTATTAAATATCATTCATAAAGAGCATTGGGGGGGGGGGGGGTGTGTGTGTGTGTGTGTGTGTGTGT
Organism: Sapria himalayana; assembly: GCA_029783825.1. Taxonomy (NCBI): domain Eukaryota; kingdom Viridiplantae; phylum Streptophyta; class Magnoliopsida; order Malpighiales; family Rafflesiaceae; genus Sapria; species Sapria himalayana. The sequence goes on from JAREIK010001718.1 coordinate 1,585,462, forward strand.
GTGATATAAAATAGCTCAAAAAGTCTTGCAATTCATTTTTTATTGCCCAAAAATTATTTCATGATTATCAAACCATGGCCAAATATTGTGATAGATACCAATGATATGAGAATATATCTAGATGAAATGAAATGACACTGAAATATATTTTAGAAGTAAACATCTATGATGTATGGGATATTAACTTCATGAGACCTTTTCTGGTATACAAAAGAATATATTATATTGGTAGCCCACTATGTATCAAAATAGGCAAAGTGGTAGTAGTGCAGAAAAATGATGTGAGGCGACCATTTTGAAATTCTTATGTAAAAATATTTTCACTTGATTTGAAGCACCATGGTATATCATAAGTGATGAGAGATGCCACTTCTACAATAGAATATTTGAAATATACTTAGGAAGGCATATAACTAAATGTAAGAATGGGCTCGTGTATCATTTGCAAACAAGGGTAAGTAGAAATTTCGAATAGAGATAAAAATAATCTTGGAGAAACCAATCAATCCATCTAGGAAGGATTAGTTTTAGAATTTGGAGGAGTTATTATGGTGCAATAGAATGGATTTCAAGACACCATTCAGAATTAGAGGTGTCAAATGGGCTGGGTGACCCGTGCCCAGCTTGGTTCAATAGTTGCTAGCCTGGCACAATATGGTATAGTATTGTGCCTCATGTCGAGCTGGACTTTTCCATGGCATGGTTTGTGCCATGCTAGGCTGGCAAGAGTCATGCCTTGTACTGGGCTAGGCACACCCCATGTGCATGGTATGGTGGCACGATAAACCAGCTTGGGTGACGCTCAAAGGGGGCTCCATCAGGCATGATGGGTAGTCATCCGGGTAGTCTAATTATTTTTTTAAAACAATTAGACCCCAACCTCGTGCCAGTGACGGGATGGCCTAAAAAATTAGGGAACCCCACCAAAGGCTGATCTAATTATTTTAAAAAAAATCAGCCAGATGGCTAATTATTATTGGCCAGCCATTTAAGTTGGCCACCTATTACATTTTCACACAATGGGTTTCGCATGTTCCTTCAACATGGTCTAGCATGACACAAGAAGTTTATCATGCTGTGTCCAACACAACACAATGGCATCCGTGCCTTTCAAAAAAGGGTCATGCCAACATGGCATGGCTCATTTGACACCTTTATTGAGAATGTCTCCTTTTTTATATGTTTTTGGGAAATTTTGTCATTTACTTGTTAAACTTGAACAAAATGTATGGTGGACACTGAACAATCAACAAGTTGAATTTTGGTTTAAAGAATATAATGGAAAGAGGAACCCTGCAGGTGGGAGAATTAGAAGAGTTGAAAAATGAAACATGTGACAAATTAAATATTTATAAAGACAAGACAAAAGAATGACATAACAAGAATTTTCAAAAGAGTGAGTTCAAAGTTAGAGAAAAATTATTAATTTTCAATTCTTGTTTGAAATTATTTTCAATTTTAAGTTGAAATCTAGATGGATCACTCCATTTAAAATAACATCCAAGACAACTTATGGGAATGTCATAATCATAGTGAAGTCAAAATACATTAGAGAATTTAAGGTGAATGGACAAAGTATTAAAAATTATATAACTAAGAGAAATATCATGGAAGGGAAAATAAAAGAAAAAACCATGGTTTTTCCTAGTTTCATGATGTTGGTATTCTAGAATTAAAATGATCAATGAAAGAAAAAAAACAAAACCATGGCTATGCACAATGCCATGAAGTTGGGGTTCCAGATTGAAAAAGACCAAGGAAAGATAGAATACAAAGTCTTGGCTTTGCCCAACTTCATAACTTTGGTGATATACAATGAAAATAGCCTAGGAAAGTTGGAAGATAAAGCAATGGGTTTTCCCAATGCTATGAATTTGGTGATACATAATAAATTAGTCCATCATAAGCCTAAAAATAAAGACATAATGATGCACAATGCTATGATTTTTGAGTTACAAAAAGAATGGTAAGTAAAGGCACAAGTAAAAGCTATGACTATTCATTGTTCAACAAATTTAGAGCCACAAAAAAAGAAAAAAAAACTCAAAAGGTAAAGCCATGGTAGTACTCAATTCCATGCCTCTGGGGATCCAAAATTAAAATAAATGTTAGAATGAAGAAGAAGGAGTCATAATATTCACTAAAGTTATATCATCAAATAAAGAAACAGCCTTAGAGACAAGTGTAGCTAAAAAAGGTTTTAATGAAGAGACCAACAAGAAGAAAGTGAAGTAGTATGCTAAAAAGATCACATAGACATCAGAGATCTCTGATAAAATTAAATGAATTTTATGGTCTAACTATGTATGTTAAAAGTAGTACTGCTTGAGAGGAATCCCAATTGTTTTTTTATTTCATGTGTGATTTATTACATAACTATATCTACCATATAAATTAATACACCTACCTAATGACCCACAAGTATAGTCATGCAACTCAAACTTCACTATGACTATAAATATTTCTTCTTGAAGTTGCTTCACTATTTATAGACCCTATGATACTCAGAGTTAGTTATAGCAATTCATTGTGATTATGCATTTTTATTTATTTTGGAGGGAGGTGTTATTTCTTAGGGATGAGTAATTATTTTAGTTTGCGAATTTTTTAGTATTTAATTTACAAAATATTCGTGTATTTTGGTGGTTGATAATGAGGTATAAATATAAAAATAAATCTAATATATATTAATTTCATGATTTTTAGTATTTTGGAAAATATTTATGTATATCATGAAATCAATTATTTTTAGGAGGTATTTAGAAAATGAGATAGATCACTAAGTCTAATGTTGTTTGACATCCATTCTTAACCAACAACTCTGCCTAAATTGTTGGTGGCGATTCTTGTATATAATGACCCTATTAAGTTATTAGCATAAATTTTCTATTATAAAACATATTATCAATGGTTGTGATATTATCATTGAGTTGTAACCATATATAACTCAAAATATTTTAATGGCTACGATATTAATTCTCCATTATATCAACCGAGTTTCTGATTGGTATTCAAGGTCATATCGAAGTTCACAAAGCTATGGCTTTACTTTTATATGGCTTAGTAGTATCAAGCTAGTGCCACTATAGTTTTATAAAGTAATGCCTGCTGAACTATAAAAAATTCAAAACTACAACAATTATTCAAAGCCATGACTTTATAAAACTCAATATTTTAGAGGGCATTACTCGAGTAAGACTATTACCATGGCTATGACTTTTGTACTAAAATAAAAACATAATCATGACTTGTACTCACAAGCTAAGTTCAAATATCATAGAATCCTAATAGCACCACAACAATATGTTATATCAAAGAAGAAAAAGCCAATACTATAATCAATCACATCACTATGGACACTTAAGAGAATTGAAGAATTAATTTTATGATATGGCCTTCACATAGCACTGTGGATATATAACAATATATGAAGTCATCTCTATTTTATGGCCATTTCATAGTGTTATGGCCCTCTATGGACTATGAACAATGAAGTCATGAAACCATGATCATTTTAGAATGTCATGAATTTGTGTTACAGAGATATTAGGCTCAAGTCATGGTTATTGCTAGTGTCCTGACTTTGTATTACAAAAAAATCAAGATATTGAATAGAGTCATGTCCATTTTCTAAAGTCATAATCTTAAGATGAAAAGATGAAAGCTAAAGTTGTGATTTTTTTTTTCTGAACCTCATGAATTCCTACTTAGACTATAGCAAAACTACTTGAGTAGAAAAGTGAAAATTAAAGAATTTTTAGGATATCTCTCTATTTCTTATCCCTCACTCTCTTGCAATAAGCATAGTCACGACAACTACAAACCCTAGGAAAAGTTTTTGAACTTCCTAGGGTTATACAAGTAATCAAAGGATGTACAACTTGTGTCAATCTCTAGAGTTTGGAAGTGCAGCTTTCAAACTCATGTTCTTTAGAGATAGATTTGAGGTTTTGTATGAAATTATATTATTAGAATAATGTTGGGTTTATGTAACTTGAATTATGTGATGTAATTAGTTTGAATTATGAATTAATTAATGGTTAGATTTATTTTATATTATGTATTGATAGATACTGACTACATAGAACTTTAATTAGAGTTTTAACTAATGATGGATGTGTGCAAGGTTGTTATAATAAACAATATTAAGTAAACCATGAGGCTCACTCATGCGCATACAATAGTAAGGTGAACTTTAAGATTTGGATATGTTAATAGTCATTAGTATGATGTTTACAAAGTTGAAAGTGCAGACACTTTTACATGTTAATCCATTATACACATCTTAAATGGTCTAGTTTTCAAATGGGATGAATATTATATAGAATATTCTTATAAATGGTTCACATTTAGTGTGAGAGTCACATTATCACCAAGGATAATGATGATAGGCAATTCTCGAAACATGTGCGAGTATGTTGTTACTCACAAGGTAGTGACAACCCTTGCGAGCTACTTTAACTCATATAGTTCCTATAGGTAAAATCTAAGGGAAACAAACATTAATTGTGCGAGTTTGATGCTTATGAAGCCCAAAGTATAAATGATTACAACTCATGTTAATCATTAATCTTTATTACAATGGAGACCAAAAAATAAGAGTATGCATACAAAGTAACCATCAAGGAAAGTTGACGAAGCTTCCAAAAAATTATGGAATTGTGAACAAATCTCATATAGGGATGAATCGTTATCTTGATGGTAACATATCGAAGGGACAACTATGAGAGGACCACCATTAGGAAGGACTCAATAATGATAATCATATTATATACCATTAGGCCAAAGGATCATTGCATAACACATCAACTTTCATTGTATCCCTAACATAAAATATGTTAATCAACCTAATGGCATCATAAAAATTAAATCAACAAACCATGGACCTTAGATTATTAAATAATATAAGTATCCATTTTATTGAAAATGGGTTATCTCTTGTTGATAAGCTAAAATACCGATATAATCCCTATGAGATCGATATCTAGATGAAAGTCCATTATACTACTTCTATGAACCATGCTCTTACATATCTCAATTGATAAAATACTCTTATTAATGAGCTTTTGTGATGTCACCTAACTAATTAAATTAGGTAAAGAAATAAAATCATAGCAATGGGTCTTACAAATAGTAAAGAGGCCTCTCATACTAATTTATATCTCACATGGATTGTGTAGGAAGGTTGATCAACCAATGATATGTCAACTACTATTCTAGAAGAAAAGTTAGAATTGAGTTTTTGGTAAGACTCTTAAATTCTATGGTTGATCTATATCTTTAGGTATGACGCTCTATCTAAATTGTTTGAATGTTATTATTCTTAGTTAGAGAATAAAGATTAGATTATTATTAAAATGTCATAGTACCTTACTAGCATACAAGGTGGTTGTTACATATTAGGCCCTCCCTAATAATGATCCACTCATAGCTTTTCACTAGGTACTTTATCACAAAATTGATAAATCATCATTGCTCGATAGTCATTCACAAGGCAATACATTTTAGGAAACTCATCTACCACTCTTGATAGTTACTTTATATATTTTTTCTTATTCTTCAACCTCATGTATCATAAATATGTGAATAGGCATGGAATCAAGAGCATTTATACTTTTAGCTTCATAAGTATCATACTCACATAATTAATATATGATTTTTCTATTACTAATATAAGTCATACAACATAAGGTAACTTGATGAACTATCACCACCTTATGATTACCTCCACTCATGTATATCTTATAGCTTACCTATCACCCTTTACAACAATGACACATGACTCTATCACTATAGGTGAACCCTCTTGACAACTTCCTATAACATTCTATATCAAATGAGGGTAATTTCATCTAAGATATATATAACTGATTGACTTGTAACAATATTCATACTTTTAATTTTATAAGTATCATACTCATATGGTTAAACTTACACCAATATTAGGTTTTTACATATAGGTTTGTCTCACATATTACTATCGGAAGGGTTGTCACTTTATTCCTACATTATATGTGAGTGTGCTTCATGGCTTACCTGTCACTGTCCACTACAATAACACAAACAAACCCACCAAAACCTAAATACTAATTTTAGTTCTAAATAACCACCACATATATTAGTAACTAAACCACAATACAAATCAAATATAAAATCTATCAATTATATATCCATCACATGAAATAACATACACTAATCCTAGAACTCAATTTTAGAGGTGTCAAACGGGCCTGGTCAGGCCTGCTCGGCCCATTTTTTTGAGCACGAGCGTGCCTTATTGCCGGGCCTGGCACGGCCTCGGGCCTGGCCGTACGGGCCATTCCAGGCCAGAATTTTTTTTTTTATTTTTTTAATTTTATTTATATAAATTATTAAAATATATATAAAATTTTAGATATTGTATAATATTATATATTTATAATATGAAAAATGTTAAAATTAATTAAAATAACAAAGTTTAAAATTTTTTTTAATGTAATATAAAATTAGTTTAAAATTTATTAGAATTATATAATAAAGTTATAAATTTTTAAATGAAAAATTAAAACAAAAAAAATAAATCAATCAATACATTTTGTTAATAAAAATAAAAATAAAAAAAAACATAAGCAACTCAAATGAAAAATGATCAATCAGCCATTTGAAACCGAAGGTCCGAACCAAACAAATTACAGTTTCAACACGACGTACAAATAAAGCGTACAATCAATAAAAAAAACATCGAAATTAAAAAACAGTAGATCATCATCAATCATCAATCGGCATATCATGAGCATCATCAACCGCAACATCAAGATCAGTATCATATGGATCATCATCATCAGCAATCAACTCCTCCGCTATCGCAGTGGATGTGGCTGCAATCCCTGTCCCAGTCCCAACTCCAGCACGATCATGGATGCTAAACCTCGAATCCTCCCAATCCTTCAAACAAGCCAAGGCCTCAACAATATCTGGACGTAATCTCGATCTCCTATCCGAAATCACGTTCACTGCAACAGAAAAAGTAGACCCCGATGATACGCTCGACATCGGAAGAGTCAGTAGATCCAGTGTCATCCTAGATAGCACGGGAAAGGTGGACTCATATGATTTTCACCACTGTAATATATCAAGATTCTTAGAATCAGAATGTGATAGGATTGAGCAGCAATCGGTATCTAAGTACCGAGAAAGCTCGCTCCTATGTGATGGTCCACACCTACGTTTCCCCCTCGCTAGCTGAATGGAAAAATCGTCATCTCCGAATAAGGTATCAATGTCCGTAATCACAGTCTCACTACAACCACCACCATACCTAGTATCGTAGCATGTGAACATGTCAGTCAACTTCTTGTGAATGAACCCTTCAGGTGGCACTTCCATGTTCATGCACGAGGAAATGTAAGTCAAAGAATTTTCTACCCCTTCCACCTTAACCCTAGGGTCCATGCATGCAGCGAGGCAATAAAGAGATGGAACAGTGGACCAATACTTCAAGTGCTTGGTTTCCATCTCTACAACCATATGGCTAAGTGTCGGGTCAGCTCGATACTTCCTAAATATGCTACTAATGTTGCATATGCACCTGAGTGCAATGCAAGTAGTGGGCGTATAAACCGACGAACACATGTTCGTCGTGTCATAAAAAATCTTCAGGAATTTCATAAATGAAATTCCTGAAGCCCAATTAATGTCGTCAATAATAAGTTCGTCACTCTTACTATTGACGTAGTCGGATATCACGTATTCGTATCCAACACATGATTCTAACATCAGGTACGTGTAATTCCAATGATATCTCACATCCGATTGGAATTTCTTCTTCTTAAGATTCATAGATAAATAGAGAATACTAAACTCTTGTTGTCTGCGAGGAGTGCGAATATATTTTAGTGCATTACGTATATTATCCAACGCGGGGGAACATACCTTCATACCCGCTTGAACAATCAGGTTAATTACGTGACACATGCATCTGACATGAAAGATCTCTCCTAATGGTGCATCTCTAATATTCCTAACAAACATGTTGATCGCTACTCCATTATTAGATGCGTTATCAAAGGTGACACTAAAAATTTTAGTTTGACTTTTATATTCCCTAAAGATTTTCATCATACACTCAAAAATAGTTGGGCCATCATGAGGATGAAGAATCTCAGAGAATCCTAGAATTTTTTTATTGATTATCCAGTTTGAATCTACATAGTGGATGGTGAGACATGCATAAGAAGATTCATCGTGACTTGTCTAGATATCGGACGTCACGGACACCACTCCACTATATGTCATAAATTCATTAATTATTTTTTGTTTTTCTAACTTATATATCTTTAGTATGTCATTCCTAGATGTGGACCTAGGAATCCTATGATAATCAGGCTGAAAATATGTCTGCATGATGCGCACTACCCTTGGATCTTCCGAAAATCTGATCGGAAGACCCATCAATGTGATAAGTTTCGCCATGCCGTCCCTACCCAACTCGCTGAAGTATATGAAGGGAGTAAACTTTGAGACTGAACTCGATCCAGTCTCAAAAAATGCAGTGCCAAGTTGGGGTTGCCTAGGATCTAATGGACCATGTTTTTTGGTGCATAATTCGGCATGCCTCTTAAGGTGCCCAGTCCGAAACGAACTCTTACATGTTAAAAGTCTCATACAATATTTGCACTGTGCCATTTCTTGTTCCTCACCCCGAACATTTTTTTGTTTTATTATATTAAAATGAGTATAGACTACAGAAGTCCTAGTTTTTTGTTTTTTAGAAGTTTGAGTTGAGACGACTGGAGAAACCAAAATTTCAGTAGCCTTGGACCTTTGTGTAATATTTTCATTTTCTAAATTTAAATATGTTTCATTTGTATTTATCATTTTTTAGGATTTTTGTTTTTAAGAATACTTTAATAGAGACTAGAAGACTGATTTTAATTTTTTCTAATTTTGGTCTGGAGAGAGAAACTAGAGAGAGAGAGAGTGAAAGTTAAAAAAACGTAAAATAAATTACCTGGTAAAAGCAATGAGGTCGGTCACGTGCACGCTGCACCAGAGTCAAGCTCTAATGTTCAAAACTCAAGTTGAGATTCTCAAAAATCAAAGTCAAATGCCGAAATACCGAGTCCCGAGAGAGAGAAGCAAGATTTTTGAGAGAGAAATTTAACGATTTGAGAGAATTTATGTTTATGAAAAACAAAAATGTTAAAGAGAGGATGATGGAATTTATAGATTAAAGATAATAATTTAAAAAAAATAATTTTTTTGAATATTTTTTAATTTTTTAGGGGGCAGAATCATGAGGGCCGTTGGATTCTGCCCCCTAGCCGTTGGAGGCGAGATCCAACGGCTGAAAATTTAATTTTTTTATTATTATTTTTTTCCCATGGGGGGGGGGTTTGGGTTGGTTCGGGCCTCGTGGGAGTGGGACAGCAGGTCTGGTCCAATCAGACCCGACTCGCGGTCTTTTTTGCGGGAGGGGCATGGCGTGGGGCGATTGTGGGGTCGGGCTCGGGGGACAGCCGGCAGGGGACGAACCCGTGCCGGTGTGCCGTGCCACGGGCCGAACCGTGCCGAGTCAGGCATGGCACGACACGGGCCAGGCACAACACGACATGGCTCGTGTCTAACCCGGGCACGGCACGAGCCCGGGCACATCAATTTTCCGTGTCGAGCCGAACCAGGCACTGCCGAACCATGCCGTGCCTCGTGCCGGACCGGGCCGGTTGACACCTCTACTCAATTTAGCCTGACATTGGAGAGAAATTTACATGAGATAATTTAGAATACTTCTCATGAAATTTCTAATTCCCAATGATATCCCTCAAGAGTGTCTAGGAATCAAAATCCTGAACTCACAATTCTAATTCATGTGTCAAGGATCTGCCTCTAGATGGAGTCAAAATTCATGTTTTTTTTTAAGTTTTATGCTTGTGATTTGAGCTACCCCTTTGCTAGTAGATCTCCCCTATGGTTCAGAAAGTTTTTGGTCCCAACCCCAAGCTTTTCACCTATTTTCATTGAACCCTTGTTGTCTTTTTTTCTTCCCATGATTTATGCTTTTATATTCGAATGATTCAGTGTGATTTTTAAGTGGGAAATCATGGCATTGGAGATAACCAAGACTTTGGCTTTGCCTCTCTGTAACTCAAAGTCACGGTATTAGGAATAAGTCTTCACTTTGGTCTCTTTCTTGCATTAGATTATTATGGTAATGAGAATAACTGATTTATACACTTTATCTGTATACACAAAGTTGTAGTGTTAGGAATAGTCATGACTCTTATTTTTTCTCTCTATTATACAAAGTCATGGTTCTAGAAATAATTGTGACCCATGCATTTTTTTCTCTATAACACAATGTTGTGTTATAGAGAAAAGTCATGACCTTATAAATGGTTGTGGCTCAAGTAAATATCTTCTGGAACTTTTTATAGCCAAAAGTTATGGTGATAGAGAAAAGTCATGGTGTTTACCTTAGTATTTGTGGTTCTATAATGAGAAAGTTATGGCACCAGTAGATGCTATAGTTTAGCATCGATGTAATACTTGATTATTAAGATATAAAATTAATGTCATAGTTATAAAAAATATTATAAGCTAGTATGGTTATAACTCTAAAAAGTTTTGCAATAAAAAAGAAAATATTGTATTGTAAAATGATCAAATCAATGAGATAATAGTGAAGTTGAACTTGAATGCATTTGACTCAATGTTCATTTCCTCACATACTATATAAATGATTGGAAAGAAAACGTTGGTTGCACATTAATAGAATTTATATGGTGACCCTTGTATTCTACAACCCCATTATTATATTTCACCAAATATATTTCATGAATAATTCATGAATATTATTTGAGATAAAAAAAACAATTAAATATATGCATATGATTATTTTTATTTTTTCTTTTTTTATGCTCCTATTTGCATGATGCTGATAATATTAAGACAATATTATACTTTACCAATCAAATATTAATTTAATAGATAACACAATCTCCACAAATACAAAAATGATGAAATATAATGATTAAATGCACTAATATTTTTTATACACAACATATCTATGCATGTGCTTTATATGTATAATATATATTCAACACGTATTGGATACACACACACACACACACACGTACATATATAAAAAAATATATGTGTTACTCATATGTGTGTGTGTGTGTGTGTGTGTGTCATATCCCATATAAATGATTATATATATGATGCATATGCTACATACTACATATACATGTTTCATGACTATGACATTCACAACAAAGTATATCCTTTCATACAACATACATATTTGTTATACATAAACACATATTCTTGATGTATATACATATTTGTATAACATATATGTCATGTATATGCATATACACAATGTTTATTCCCTACATATCGTACAAGTATATACATACTATGCATATCTCATATCTGTGCATATACAAATTGTATATTTTTGCAAATATTTTTTATAATAGTATTCGGAAGAAAGAAGTAGACAAAAATATATGCATCATGAAAAATATTTGATTGAAATTGTAATCTAAGCCTTATCACATATCTAACTCTGAGTAGAACAAAAGAAAAGAGAAAGAAGATTTCACCTTAGGGCCGATGTCGGTAAAGTATAAATTATACATGTAGTATAAAAACAAATGACGATGTTGATGGTGTATGGGAGGGAGAACATTGAAAGAAAATGGTTTTTTATCTATTTTGTTTTAGGATTACTGTGGGGAGTAGTCTGGGAGCGAGGATTGGTAATTTTTTGAGAAAGAGATGAAAATTTGGGTATGCTGATTGGGCACATGCATATGGCATAAGAATAGAATAATGCTAATTGGGCACACTGATGTGGTAGTGAATAAGATAATTTTGTCCAAAAATTACACGAGACGTGAGAGCACCTTTCATCAAATATTTTTGGATTCAAAACATCATTTTTTAAATTTATGAAAAGTTGGATACTAATTTTAAATCATTTTTTTAACATAGCACTAAACATACAATTTCTACTTTTTATTGTCAAGAATAACCACAATGATTCAAATGGACTTCACTTTTAGGATCCTTCACATCCAATCTGAACTTGTAGCACATAATTGTGATTTTTAAAAAAATATTTTAAAATTGAAAACAAATTAAAATATTTTAGCAAGTTTTTGATCTTAATACTAAAACCTCATTGGATTATTTTCAATGATCTAAGTTTTAAGTGTCTCACATACATGTCCTCTATGATGATTGATGTTCACAAAGAAAATAAAGTTTAATGACAATTAATTTTATTGTACTTTATTTATTTTATAGTGTATTTTCTGTAGTAACATCATCATGAAAGATAAGGCCCCATTGGTTGTGCTCTCATAGGTAAGCATTCATGCACATATTCATCCATTCATAATTTGTATCAATAAACCACCTCTTCATTTATTCAAAATTGGTATCAATAAATTACATCTTCATCTATTCATACTTGGTAACAATAAACCTTTATGAAGATAAACAATTAGGTGGAGAAAAAAGAGAAAAATGTGAAAGGGTTCTAATCTGAAATTAAATAAAAAAAGTACACAAAAATGAAAAACATTAATATTTTGGTGCACTCAAAAAGAAAAACCCAAATATACCCTTACTCATCAATGTTGGTGTAAAAAAGAACAAAAGGTAAAAATGAAAACAATATTTTTGAAAACATAAATGTATACAATATATATTTAAACACACACACACACACACACACACACACACACACACACACACACATTTATAAACATATTAATGTATATACTATATATTTTTATACATATAAATATATATAATATATATGTCTATGTATATCATATCCAACATAAATATTTACATATTTTGTTTAATTGTATACATGTTTCATTTAAATATATATGGTTATACATATAAACATATTTACCTTAAAATAAATAAACATATATAATATTATATGTTTATAGTATATACATCGAAATGTTTAAATGGATATTTTGTATATTTGTTTATAAACATATTAATGTATATATGTGTATATATTATAAATGTTATATGTTTAAATGTATATAAAGTATATATGTACAACATAAATACATTTAGATATATATATATGCTTATATGTTTAAATGTAAAAATGTGTAAGATTGTGTTTTCAAAAATATTGTGATGTGCTCCAAATGATTGTATATACTTTTTTATCACTAAACACTATCAAAACATTGCAAGAGATCCATAGGAAAAATCTATTCTATGCATAGAAAATAAAACTTACCACAACAACTACAGTCAAATTTAAGATATCAACTTTGATATTAAGAGAGATTGATTCTTTAGATTCTATTTTATGTCTATACGACCTTTTATTTTTTTAATTTAAATGCTAATTATCATTATGACAAGACCCATATGTCTAGTCTTTCTAGCAACACACTTACTCTATATCATTTAGACAACATTTTTGCTATATTGTTGTATGCAGGCATAACTTTGTTAATTCTGGACCATATCATAAATTCCTCACAAATCTTCATTTAAAGTTTGCATTTGAAAAATAATTGTTTTAATGACTCTTCCTGGCCAAAAAGTTCTATGTTGAATTATATGTGATAGAAAAGTATAGTTTGGCTATAAATATCTCCACATGAAAATGAAAGCACTAGTCCTATATGTAACTTAGCCTCCTCTATACTCTTATGGACCTCTTCACTTTCATTAATGTTTTTTTTTGCATTGATAACCATTTTTACACCTAGTTTGGCTTCTACATGAGCAACACCCACTTATGCTTTATAATAACTCCTATCAATGCCCTTCAGTGATCTTCTTCATCTATTTATTTTTCCTATCCTAATTCCTATTCGATTTTCTCCAATTCCTCTTTCCCACTAGTAGCATGCTTAACATACACGTGTCAACATTTTTAAAAATTTATATCATAGTATTAACAAAAAAAGGTACATGTTCACTTTATCCAAGTTAGTTACATGACACTTAACTAGCCTAAGGAAAGATTAGAAATTTGTGGTGATCAATAAAGGATGGTTAATTAAGGGAACTCTTCTTTAATAAAAATTGTTAATCCCACATAAATGATTACTTTCCTAGTTCAAGAAAAACTTCCAAATAAGGGAACCTACCTATGTAGCCACTTGGAAAAAGTTACCAACACAAGGCTTCGGCCTTCACTATATAATTCTCGACTAGTTATTATCTTATATATGAGAAAAAATATACAATATCTTCAGATAACTCATTACATCAATGAAAGAAAAGATTACAAAAATCTATATTTAGTATTTATTAAAGAAGTATTTGTTGGACTTTAGTGATCTACTAATTGCACCAAAATTACATATTATTGTTGCCACTATTTAGCTATAAAAGACATGACAAGAAAGTGTAATGTATGGAAAATTTTAGGATCCATTGCGCTCAACCAATTTTATACACATAGAAAACATAGGTCGTCAGTCAAATTTATGGGGTTCCAACAACACTGACATTAAATTGCTCCATTTTGAGGTTCATACTTCCTTCAATCCTACTATAATTCAAACTAAACACATGAATAATGCAAAGGGAGTCAATGTAAATGGGTAGATAGACTAAATGTGTGTTTATTTGAAATAAGTGTTTTCATCAAATTTGAGAAACACACAAACACAGACATTCTAATAAATGAGTTTTCATATCAAATGACATAATAAGGTTGTTTAAAATCTCCAAAACTATGTACTCCACACTATTATCTACTCAAAGACACTTTTTAAGATTCATCATGTCTCTCTCTCTCTCTCTACCATAGCATGAAATTGTTGAAAATATTATAATACCTAGTTTTTTTTGTACGCAATATGTATACTCATCTTATGTGAAGCATCATCAATGAAAGTGCTAAAGTGTTTGTTACCAATAATTATTTTACTCCATGATACAAAAAACATTTGAAGATAATAATTATATGTTCACTAATTTTTTATTATAATTTTTCTAAAATAAAACATTGCAATGCTTTCCAAAAAGAAAATGCTCATAGAAGTTTAATGATTGACTTCTCGACATAGGAATAAGGAACTACTAGGAGAAAAATCCATTGTTATGTTTTGAATTGTCATTCATGATAAAATGGGCATCCTGATTTTTCTAGCATTTGTATAAAAATATCTAGTCATAGATTTGGCATGTATTTCCAATATTTCAATTATTGTGCACCTTATACTTAGTCATCTACATGTGGTACTAATCTCTATGATTTTAGAAACACTTGTGTTTCTCATCTTACAAAAATAGAATCTTCTACTCTCCTTGTGGATAATTAGCACCTTTTGTGACAAGGATAATGATTCCACTTGGTATGGTATTTGGGACAAGGATAATGATTTATTGTTTTTATTTTTTAGTTTTTTTTAATTTTTAAATAAAGAATTTATAATTACTTTTCATGTAGTATTTAACCATAATGATAATCTATTTTTTCTCTCTAGACTTAGTTCTTTTTATTTTTTGATTGCCCATAATATTAGTTTTTTTAATATATTTACCCCTATGCTCTATGAGGAGCCCATGTTGATCATCTCCAATTAAGTTCTTCCCTTAAATCTCCTAAATGAATTTATATCCAAGACTTACCATTGAAGTGTACAAACTATAGGGTATTACCCATGTATCATATTATCATTTAAGAGAAAGACTTACCATGGATGATTAAGTATTCATTCTTTCAAAAGAATTTATATATTATGCATTTATGTATTCACCTTTAACATCAAATTCATTAGCTTTCACATCAAGAAAAGTTTTTCTTTCACATTCTTTATCTCATACATGGTCTCCATCATCCAAAGAGTTTGGGGATTTGTCTCTTTGGAAACAAGGTGTTAGAGACTAAAGTCCAACAACTAACAAATATTATGAAGTATCTTCATTAATTACTTCTGTTCAACTTCTTGCTTATCACTTGGCTTGCATTATATTTCATAAAAGATCATATAAATCCTTGTAATAAGGAGGTCATGTCGGTCATTTCAAACTAACTCCTTCCTTTACACCTCCTAAAATTTGAAAATTTTAAATCTCCTTGAATATGAAAATTTAAATCTGCCCAAATCCAATGTAACTTTTCCTTCTAGCATTAAATTTCTAATAGACATCACTTAAGTGTACCAACTATATGGTAATAACCATGTATCATATCATCATCAAAAGAAAGACTTACAATAGATTATAAAGTATTCATTCCTTGAAAATAATTTTTACACTGTGGTTTAAATTATTCATCTTTAGCATCAAATACATTAGCTTTCATATTATGAAAAATTTTCTTGCACATTCGTTATCTCGTACATGGTCTATATATTCACCCAAAGAGTTTTGGAAACTATCTTTAGCAACAAGGTGGTAAAGATTAATTTTTACCAACTAGCATATACAATCCAATATTATCTTTAATTACTTTTGGTCAGCTTCTTGCATGTCACTTGACTTGATATTATTTTTCTTAAAAAGATTATATAAATCGTTACAAGTGGATAGATCCTCTATCATTCTTTTATATAATGAATACTTTATCACCATCAATTGATCATCGGCCTAAAATAATTTTAGTCATTATTCCACCAAAATTTGAATTTAAAAATCACATAAACTTGAACTATATTTTGATACCAACTATTGGAAATGCTCAAAGCATGTAAAATAATGCAAGTAGTATTTATACAACATTTGAGTGTTATTTCTAATCTACTAGAAATTAAACAAAGAGTGGGGTGGCTATGCCAATCCACATAATATAAAATAGCAAGTAAATCACATTATTATAAAAATGGTACAGGTGTATACTTTAGAATTTTATCATTATCATCATAATTTTATCACTTAGAACTCACCCTAAAAAACACTCAATCTTTCCACTCTTAGATTCACTCCCATTATTAATTTCCAATACTACACTTTTTTATTGTTCTCGCCTTGATATCTTGTTCTATAGTACTTCACTATATTATTAAACTTGAACTATATTTGGATAATTCCTTACATGTTGGCATAAATCATAAGCTTCTAAGAACTTTAAAATCTAGAGCATAAAGAGGACGTAGCTCATGGTGTTTTTGAAAAATAACATAACAATGTGTTCAATAATATCTTAAAACAATCATGGGTGTCCTTTCCATTGGTTCTCCATAATGAAAACAATGTAATTAATTTCTTTTGTATACTTGACTAACATTTTTCAAAGTGAATTACAACAAGCTTTAGGATTTAGCTTATATTACAACTATAGGCATTATCAATATCAAAATTTGTATTGTTGGAGACATGGCAAGATTATTTTGAATGGTTCTAAAAAATGTTTGGTTGGTGCATATATCCTTCGCTCCATTGTAGAGATACTAAAATTGAATTAACCTCTTAAGAAGTATATATGAAGTTTCAATTAATTTTGATATGCTTTGTACTATGGTTAAATATTTGGTTGGCCCAATATTAGTTTCACACATATTATCCCACTAAGTGATAAGAATGGATGGAAGAAACAACTATTTTATTTTTGAAATAAAGATTAAATTCATTTAAATTTTGTTGCAATATGAGAAAATGGATCATCTAGTGTTAAATGTTTGATTAGGATGTAATCTATTTATGAGAGGACTATAAAATGATGAATTTATTGAGGAAAATGAAGAATCACAATGCTTTACACATGAGAACCATCATCACTTTGTAGTTTATATATGAAATGAAATTAAGTTGAGAGATTGAGCATGAAAAATGAGGTCACATTGGGAGAACCATGAAAATGATGTAGGGCCATGGTTTGTGATGTTAGTTTTATTTGTATATCATCACCAAATGTTTTGCAGTTGGTTGTCTTTAATGATACTAGTTTGTTGATTCCATATTTTATTAAACAAACTTTTTGAAATTTTGCCAAAATATCTGATTTTTTTTTTGCTAACTTTTTTGTACTTTGTAGTAATATTTTGATAGGGCCAAACTATCACAACCAGACCATTTTGAGGAATAATGACCCAACTAAAGATTCAATGGGATCCATTTTCATGAAAATTCTAGAAAATTCTAGTATGTCTCATAATGTCCTATATGAGCCTGGGAATGCTATGAGGCCTAGGTTAAAGTGGATGTTCTAGAATACTATATCAAATTTGCCTTTTGGTTCTTTAAAAGTAAGATCATGACACCTGGCATGATCGTGTTCATTAATATAGTAGGCTCTAAAATCTCTCTCACATATATGACTTGTATGTGTGATTCTCTTATTGAGGTAATAGTAAGCTGATTTAAGCATATAAATGGATATAATTCCTAGTTTAAGGCCACATATTATCATACTAAATATTGTATTCCGTGAAAAATGGTATCAAAGGGAAGATTGTTATGATATTAATTTCAAAAATTAGAAATAATGTTATTGATATTTCTAGGTAAAGGGAAGAGAGAATAATGCTAATTCAAAGGATATTATATCTTCTATTGAATCTAATTTAGTTATAGTAGAGATGACTATTGGGAACATGTGAGAGATTCAAGAATAATGAATATATTATTGAATTATTTTTTGTCATGAAAGATGAATTCATGGGAAAGATCCAAGATACCCTCAATTTTATGATAGACATACTTACTCAAAAAGATATTGTCTTAGAAACTATGGTGATATCTATGCAATCAAAGATATAATACTTGAGAATATATCTTTCAACTAGTAGGAGGACAATAAACAATGGTGGGTTTTCTTCAACATTCACAACTCATTTGGATGTTTTCAAACCAAAAAAGTTTAAGGGTACACAATTAAAAAAACAATGTGGATAACTTTCTCTAGTGGATGTAACTATATTTTTGAGAAATAAACATCATTGTAGAAGTATTTGTGAGGTATGAAGGTAATCTATTAATACTTGGAAGGAGTTTAAAAGGGAGCCTCGTCATTATTTCATCCAAAAATGTGAGAGGATGAACCAAAAAAAAAATTATGAAGATTTATCCAGGGGGAAAGTATAAGAATATGTTGGTGAATTTTCAAAACTCATGCTCTAAATCTCTGATTTTGGAGAAAAATAAATAATTTTCTCTTTCATGGATGATCTCAAACTGTGTCAAATAAAAATTGTAAAGGAGTATTCAAGAGCTCACTCGAGCAATGTTAGTGGTTGAATTCTTGATAGTATTGAAGAATCAAGAAAGAAGGGAATCTTGTAGAAATCAATATTGAAGATAGGGGGGATAATTAAGTGAATATCGCCAACAAAAAAGTTACTATATTGATATATATTTGGGAAAGATGGGGTAAATAAAAGAAACCACTAACACATTTTCTATGTAGTTGATTACTCTTTATGCATGATTGTCTATGTCAGGAAAAACTCTCAATAATTATCCGAGAGAATTATGATGAAAAGAATGAGAACGCTAGATTTGACTAAATTATATTGAATTCCATCAATACCAAGAAATTTGGTAAGCAAAAGGGATTGATACTCATAATTTCTTTTATAATCAGAAAAAATACCTCAACTTTAATTAATAATGGAGAATCAAATATCTTGTCCATTAATAATGTAAAAAAAATTGAAATTGATGGTGAGAAAAGGTTATGGATCAAAATATTAATTTTAAATAAACTATTATAGTAGTGCATGAGATAAAAATTCAAATTGGATTTTTAAAGATGATAAAAATCATCGAAGTAATTCTTCTTGATGATTATGATAGTGTGATTAGACTAGATTTTCTCTATGGGGTCAATGCACTCTTATTTCCTTTTACCAACTATTTTACATATTTGACTCTCAATGTCAATGTATCATCCTAGTAAGATGAGAAATGAAAAATCTTGCCTACATCTTTCGACAATCCAGTTATCTAAAAGATTAAAGTGGAGTGATATGATTACTTTGCCTATTAAAAAAGTAATAAGATTGTGGAAGATGAAGATAAGGCTTGAATAGAAATTTTAGCATTCTTGGAATTTTTTTGAGATGTCATACCACTAGAACATGAAAAGTCATTACCATCAAAAATTGAAGTAGGTCATAAAATTGAGTTGATATATGATGCTCAACAACTAAAAAAGATTCATTATCAATTTGTAGCACCATAGCTCAATGAGTTAAGGAAGTAACCTAAAGAACTAATTCATGTAGGTTCATTCAAATTTGAACAATCATGGTGAAGGTTATATGTCCCATCACTCAAAAAACTACGAAGAATAAGTATGCATGAATATTATGACTCTAAGTGGGCTTATCATCCAAGTATTTATCATACTCCTGCACTGTTGGAAGATTGATATTACTAGCCATAAAGAAATAGTGATATAGAAGCTTGCATGAAAAATTGTTTTGTATTCCAACAACACAAGGTTGAGCACAAATTGCTTACAAATATTATAGATTCTTTACCTATTCTAGAATGTTTTGTGAGAGCATATCCATTGATATTATTATGAGATTTTCTAAAACTGATAATTTTAGAACAATTATAGTAATAATATATCAATTATATAAGTATTATTCCATCTCTACAATAAGGGAATGGCTAATATAAGAAGTATCAAAACTATACATGAAGAATGTGTCAAAATATTGAAATATTTTTCCAACCATCATCAGTGATTGAGTTGATATATTTATGGATACATTTAGACAATTCCATTCAAATTAATTAGATCAAATTTGAACTTTTCTATTAATATTTATCTTCATATGGATAGACAAACTGAGAGTATAAATGCCTCACTGTAGATACTTTTGTGATACTTCATGAGTACATAATATTGTGATTGGTCATAATTATTAGATGTGGCACTATTCTATTTTAACATACAATTGAGAGAGGCTAGCAGACAAAGTCATTTTGAGATTGTAATGGAACAACAACTATGTACACCAAGCTATACTATAGTAGGATATATGGGTTCAAATTCATCAACCTATTGATTTTCTAGGGAGTGACAAGAACAAGTGGACTTGGCTAAAATTTTTCTAAACAATAAAGCCAAATGATCAAAGAAGTAGGCAGCCAATAAAAGGCATGATGCACAATATTAAGTATGTGATTTGGTACTTGTAAGATTATACTTGGTACTTTGACCAATAAGGTTTTATAAGGCTTTAGTATGATATTATGAAAGACTTTTTCATATACTAGATAAAATGGATGATGTAGCTTATCAATTGAAGTTACCTTCAAAGTTTAAAGTTCATCTAGTCTTTCACATGAGTGTGTTAAAACTATTTAAAGAATATCTAAAGTGATGTAACTTGAAACAAGTCTCGTCAAGCACCCAATAAAGTAAATAATTTGTATGAGAAGATGTTGAATGTATTTTGGAAAATTAGATTGTCAAAAAAAAATTAAATTTCAAAAAGAGTATTTAGTAAAATAGAAAGAGCAACTTGATAGCGAGGTAAGTAAGGAATCAATTGTGTCATTGTGATAATCTTAAGAAGAAATAGTAAAATTTCACGAGGATGCAATGAGAGCATCACCAAATTAGGTACAATAGGAGTATCATGGGCCAATCATTTTTACAAACCATGACCCAAATAAAGATCCGTTGAACCACTCTTTTATAAAGATCCTAGAAGATTTTGGAATCTTGTAGTGTCTAAGAAGAGTCTAAGAATATTTTTGAGGCATAAGTCTAAACATGATATTCTAGAATATTCTTGGATTTTCTCTTTGTTGTCAGTGATGTAAGATTACAATACTTGAAGTGATCATAGATATTAATGTTATATGCTTATTCTATATAAGGAGAGTGTCTATTCACTTGAATTCATTTTAAAGTTTCTAAATTATTTGTGATTTTATACTCTCTGAAAGTTTTTCTCTCTTATGTGACTTGTGGGTGTGATTTTCTCATGCGGGGGTGAAATTAACTTAAGGAGTATAATTCCTAGCATAAAATTGCATGAAACTACACTAAAGCTTTCGTTCTATGATAGAAGCACTATACTTGCACCAAAAATATGCAATATTTTTTTAGTAGCCTTTAAAGTTCAAACCTAAGTGACCCCACTAACAAAGAAGCCCTAGTGCCATTTGGGCAACCTTTCCCTTACAAATGTTGGATACATATTAATTATTTAAACTATATTTATAAAAAAAATATTTTAATAAATTAATTAATCCTATAATATTACTTTAATTTTATTTAAGTAATTATTAAAATAATTTTCTTAACAAATATCTTTATTTCACATACATGTATGATAATTAAATATTTAAATTCACACACACACACACACCCACACACACACACACATATCATTTATTTTACATTATTGAATTATATAAATTAAATTAAATCATAATTTTAATATTAAATCTATCATCACTTTTTCATTAGTTTTATTTTAAAAAATCACTTGCATTTCAAATATCTTCTTTAAGAATTACTAATTAAATATTTTAACCCTGCCTAACCTAGGTCATTTATATTTATAAAAAAACTTAATATATTCATGCTGATCTAATATATCTTCTTTTTAAAATTTTTTTACATGCACTTTAATGGAGTTTGATTAATTTATCTCATCAATTATGTTGTTCAAATATCCACCAATATTTTTTTAAATATTGATGAAATATTCATAAAATTTAAGTATTGATATATATATATATATAATATTTTTATTTATGCATAAAAGTAGAACTCACACCAACTTGTTAGTATGAGAGGGTCAAGGACTAAAGAAATAGCTTGGTTTATTAACAATATAGGAAATCACATGATGAGTGAAAGTGTTCTATTTTACTATACCAATTGTTCAATAAAAAAGAATAGATTAATGATGGGATTATTATCATGATGATGAGGTTAAAAATTGTACTACCATGTGAGATTTTGATTCGAATGAAAATATCTTCTATATGTATTCTCCTAGTCAAATATAAACTTGATGTTGAGTGAGAGGCTTCCATAAGAAATGAATTGACTAATTTTATTTTAGTTTAAAGTTAATATTATTATAACATATGGGAGAATAAAGAATAGAATGATAGTTTATTACAACCAAAATATCATTAATTATAATGCATAGTAGGAGACAAATCTTGAAAAATACTTTGATAAAAAGAAATAAAGGTGTAAGTGACCAAGTTAACAAACCCCCATTCTAGTGGTGGATTTCATAAGTGATCAAGCCAATCATGTGAAGTTTGTTTCAAGCATATCAAGTAAGATTCAATTGATCAAACTTGAAGGTTTGAAAGATCCTATGAAATTTGGTAATTATTACATACAACCTTTCTCATTAATCCAGTCATTGAGAAATATGTGTTTACATGTAGGTGAACTTATATCATGGTGAAAAAAACATGAAAGGAGATAACTTTAATAATTAGTGGTTTCATGATGAGATTCAAACTATTTAAAATCAATTATGGAATTTTGATGATTCATTTGGCACAAAGGCACACTTTTCAACATCAGAGAGAACCATTCAAAACAAACTTAAATCAAAAGCCTCATTCACAACTAATTCTTTCATAGTGGTGTAGATTGGTACAATTGCCCAACTTTTATTAAGTTAAAGGGCATTCCGTTTATGGTCCATGAAGGCTTCTCATGTTGGTTGAACCACATATTGATGTAACAATATTGGTTTAGATGTTCAATGGATTTTTTGAATGCGGGAAACTCAGCACAAAAGACTAGCTATTGCTACCCTAAAGAATCTGAAATGTGAATTCTACACATGTGGAGAATCCACTGAGCACTTTTTTTTTTTCAATGTGATTTTTCTAGAAATATTTTGGATGCTTTGAAGGCATGGACAGATATTACAAAAGACATGGAGATCATACCTTCGACACCAAAGAGCATAAAAAAGCATTATTCTACAAACTCACCAAGGAATAATGTAAGAAAAGCTATACTAGCATCTGGTAGCAGTGGTCTACTATATATGGAGAAAAAGAAATCAAATGTGGCATGAAGGAAAAGCTCAAGACCCCGAAGATATAATTAGGAAAATTAAAACTTAAATTTTTATTATATTTAGCAAAGAATGCAATAATTTCAAGCTCCTTTAAGTTGTACATAAATTTTTGCTAACGTAATTTATTACTTATAAAAAAAAGTATTGATTTAGATTTAGTGAGGGTGGATTTATAGAAGATTTTGTTTTGGTTTTATGTTTCTACTAGTGATTAAGCGATCATTGATTGATGTAAAAATATGCTTCATAAAAATCACAATGAAAAAATATTATCTTCACATCAAATAAAAATTTCTAACCCAAGTAAGTAGGCAAACTTAGAATGGCTTGAATAGAAGGCATCTTTTTGATTAGTGAAAGATATAATCAAAATCAATGCTTTTTTTCTTGCTAAAATATTTTATAATTAACTAAATCATGTATCTCAGTTGTAATTTATGATCTCTAGATTTTAGTCTAAAGATCCACTTATTCTTTATTCATTTCCAAGGGTGTTTGGAAGACCTTCTCAGCTTGGGCTAAATATTATAATCAAGATTAACAAAGATGTTCCTAGGTTTTGACAAAATAATGAACATCACCTACTCAACTAGCAAAATAATGGAGTTGAGTATCACCATTTAGTTGCTTGATTCATTCCTCATGATATTATTGATCTATAGGAGGAAGGGGTGCAAGTCAATAAGAACAAGGATCTAAATGGGTTCACTTTTTGAACTACTTGAATGATTGCATCTATAAGTTGACACTCCAAAAAATAACATCTCTACTCGAAATAATCTTATAACTATTGCCTCCCATAATTTATACC
This sequence comes from Sapria himalayana, assembly GCA_029783825.1. NCBI lineage: Eukaryota > Viridiplantae > Streptophyta > Magnoliopsida > Malpighiales > Rafflesiaceae > Sapria > Sapria himalayana. The sequence continues at coordinate 1,610,227 of JAREIK010001718.1, forward strand.
CAAACTTTTTGTGTCTATAGAAAAAAACATCAAAAAAATGTAGTGTCATCTACTTTTAAATTATCATTTCTACAATGAACATTTTCAACATACACTTTCAAGCAATCTTATGAAGTATCATTGATAGTGCAAACCATTTTGAGAAAATCATCATCCATGGTAGTAGTAGGAAAAAATTGATAAAACTCAATATTCACTTGTATAGCTTCTCTCCAAAATTCTATATGAAGTCATACATATGAAAGCATTCATTGAACCATATGCTTAATAGTCTGGTTCATCCTTTAAGCCATGTCATTCAATTAAGGCATTTTGACCAACATCTTTCAACTATAATCTCATAAGATATATAATATATTTAAAAATAATGTTAATAATTTTTTTCATTATTAGAGCATACAAAGATTAGCTTTCTACCTTACAAAAATTAGAAATCATAATGTATATAATCTAAACTATTTGATCTTCTCTAAGAGGGATGAGAATGATATACAACTCTATAGCTTTTTTCAACCATGCAATTCATGAACTTATCATGGCATGATCCATGATCAATAGGCAATATTATTTTTCTTGCTAATAGTTAATGTCTTTCTCACTCATGTGACTAAGTCTCTTATACCAATAAATAATATTATTCATTCAACGAATAACATTTATCTAATCATTATATACTCTTGCTTGAGTCACATCAAATATATTATGTATCAAAATAATTAATATATCCCAAATCATCCATTATTATGATGTACATTAGGTTAGATGAATGCATCTTACATAATGAACATCTTTCAACACTAATTAATGCTCTATATATAATTATCGAGAGATATCTATTATGTGATCACAATCATAGAGGTGCCATCATCATTCATATTAACTATATCATATTCAATGTGCATAGTTTTGGACTATGCACCAAATATTATAGGTGATTTGACATGTATTTATTATTATGATTGCACTTAATTGAGCATTTATTATAGTTTTTTAAATTAAATGTATATTTTGAAAGAATTTAATTTATGCTAATGAAATTTTAGTTATTTTGGATGAAATTGGTAAACTTAATAGAGTGAAGTCTTGAAGAGGAGAGAAGTAGTGGAGAGTCATCACTTTTCCTTGTCATGACTTGGGTACACTTTCCAGATCTCACTAAGTAGTTGTGACATTCTTTCTTGATCATAACTCTACAAAAGTAGTCATTAAATTTTTATATGTCATGACTTTATTATCAAGTTATTATAATCTTTTCACACTACAAAAGTTGTCACTAAGAGTTACTTCAGTCATAATATTAATTACCATCATGACTCTAGTACTCCAAAGAAAATCTGACAAGATAAAAAAATCATAACCTCAAGCTAGCACTGCAACTTCCAACTTAAAGCATCACAAAGATCCTTAAAGTATATAAGCAACATCTTCAATGTTCAAACTACTGAACATTCTTAGATATTCTTAGTGCTTTATAATATTATGTAAGCATAAAATTGGAGATATTATGGATTATTTTCATGAATTTGTAGTTTATGAGTTTTGATAAATATTCATCAAATCAATAAAGTTTTTGGAGATGTTTAGTAGAATAGGTAGAATATTGAGTCTTGGGAAGTTTTGATATCCATTCTTGGCTGAAACTATATTTTATTGGTCATAAAAATCCTTGTATGCTATAATCCTACCAACTAATTAGAATAATAATTTTGTTATCGACACATTCTAACAGGATATGATGCTATCATGAAGTCACAATCATACTTATCTCATAAAATTTAAATGGTTGTAACATAATTCTATGTCATAGCAACAAAGTACACCACTAGTGCTCAAATTTATGGCCAAGTCCAAGCACTACAACTTTATCTTTAATATAACTTAGCAGTCTCATGATTGAGCTACAATTTTTTACAAAGCCATGATTTTTGAGCTATAAAAAGTTATATAGCTAAAACTATTGTTGCAAAAGCCATGATTTTTGAGCTATAAATAGTAACATAGCTATAACTATTCATGCCAAAGCCATGACCATTATTCATAGATATGACTTTTGGTACACTAAAAGCTATATAGGACTTAACTCAATTATGCCCATTATTCACGGTCATGACTCGTGTCCTCAAAGGAAAGTAAAATTATGACTTTTATACTCAAGCTAATTGTTAGTGAAACGACATTCCTATAAAGCTATTACAAAATGACATATGAAAGAAAAGAAGACGAGTACCGTGACCATCTAGAGTTCCATGGATATTTGAAGATATATAACTACAAATTTTGTATTGTGCCCATTTCTCATCACCATGACACAAATACACAAGTCCTTCTCAACATCATGGCTATTTCTCAGAACCATGACCATACACTCATCAAGAAGAACCAATGCCAATATCATACTTTCTCACATTGCCAACATCATATAAGCATTAAGAAGGACCGATATGAAAGACAAAGTTTTATCATAGTATCATGACCATATATAAATGTGAAATGCTCTTCACCATGTGACTTCCATTCTTCAGCACCACAACCTTTTATAAAGACAAGAAAAATAAATACTTGAAATCATGGCTAGTTCACAACACATCTACTTCATATTATAGAAATATTAAGTATGAGTCATGATCATTATCAGCATCATGACTTTGTGTTATAGAAAGATTGGGATGCAGTCCTAAGTCATCACCAACTTTTAGAGTTGTGACCTCAAGATTAATAGCTGAAGGCCAAATTTATGGATTTTATTTAAATGTTGTGACTTCATACTTGGAATAATAAATAATCACCCAAGTATATAAGTAGAAGATAGAAAAATTCAAAGAAAGATCTCACATTCTTTTTTCTCTTCCTCCATGATACAAGCAATGCTACAATAACTATCAACCCATATGAGAAATTTTTATACTCTATAAGAGTTCTAAAATAAAATAAGGAATGTGAGATTTAATATAATCCCCAAAGTTGGGATGCGAGGCTCTACACCACCCATCTCTAGTGTGGATTCATGGATTTTTGTTAAAATAGTGTGAGTCTAGGATTTGTGTAATTTGAATATATGTGATGTGATATTATTTATTTTTGAATTAATATGTTTGGTTTAATTTGTATTATGAATATTAATAGATGGTGATAGTCTAGTTATGAATATTAAATATAGCACTTCTTGAGAAGCAACCCAATGTTCTTTCTTGCATATGTGATGTAATAAATATCTATACCACCACATAAATAAATATACACATCCAATGATCCGAAGTATTGTTGCAAAACTCAACCCTACCATAACTTTCAACATGTCCACTTGAAGTTACCCTACTAATTGTTAGACTATATGACACTCAAACCTAGTTATAGCAATTCTCAAAAAAAGATAGTTTTTTTTAGAAAAGTAATTCCTAAAAAATGGATACTATTTTTAGTGTGGGAGTTTGTTCAGTGTTGAAACTACAAAATATTCTTAGGTGTTCAAGGTGCTTTATGATATCGTGTAATTATGGAATGAGAAAAATTAAAGATTAATTTTACGAGTCTGGGAGTTTTAGTGAGTTTTAATAAATAGTCATATAATTAATATGTTTTTGAAGGTGTTTAGTAAAAGAGGTAAAATATTGATTCTCATCAAGTTTTGACATCCAATTCTTGGTCAAAACTTTATCTATCAGTCATGGAAATCCTTGTATGCCATGACCCTATCAACTTATTAGCAAAATCCTTTCATTATACAATACATTCTTAGTAGATGTGATGCCATCATGAAGTTGCAACCATATCTATCTTGTGAAATTTAAATGCCTATGATATTAGTTATTTGATATCCAAAATGTGAGTCATATTATCATTGAGGAGGATGGTGACAATAAATCTATTGGACATACAAAATTATTTGTTAACTCACAAGGTGGTGACAAATCTTGAGAGTTTTTTTTACTTGTATAGTTATTAGGAGTGAAACTTGAGAGAAGCATACATTAATCTTGTGAGTATGATACTTATAAAGAAAAAAGTGCAAATAATTATACATCATGTCAATCTTTAGTTTTTATGATAATAAAGTTTGAAGAATAATAGTATGTATATAAAATAATAGTCAAGGGTAGTTGATGAAGTTGCTTAAAAAGTCTGGGATAGTTAATGACTCTCAAAAAAAGATAAATTTTTGTCGCGTGGTAACATACTAGGGAGACAACTTTGAAGAGATTACCATTGCGATGGACTCAATGTTGATAACTACCTTGTATATGCTATTAGGGCAAGGAATCATTTTATAATACCTCAACATTCATTTTATGTCTAGCATAATATAAGTTAAGTAACTTAAACATTATCTTATAGTTTTAATGAATAAACCACTAAGTTTATCTAATAATTTTAATATCCATTTTACTGAAAATGAGTTATCTCATTATTGAATAATTAAACTACCGATATAATTTTTATGGGATTAATATTTGGACTAAAGTCTGGTTTACTACTTATATGAGTTGTGTACTTATAGATCTCTATTGATGAGATATTCTAGATAATAAGCTATCAGCTAACTTATAAAAATAGGTATCATAACTACAAACCCTAGGCAATTTGATTCAAACCTCCCAACAAGGGTCAAATCTAACAAAACATGAATAATATATGATTGGGTTTAGATTTTGGTACATAGATTATCACTTGGGATAACATTAAAAAATCTTGGTTCCTTGAGATGCCTCTTAAAACATCTCAAGTGAAATATTCCTAAATGTTAGGATAAATTGATATTTAAGGTTGGTAAATATACTTGTGTGTGATGGATACATAATTTTATAAAGTTTATATTTGTATTAATGTTATAGTTTTGATATTGATAGATGCGGATGTTATATTGAATTGAAATTAAGATTTTCACTATTCATAGATTTATGTGTGTCGATCATGGTGGATATTGACAAATATGTCATGGTACACACCCACACAATATAGTAGGAAAGAAGTTATAGCTTTTCTATTCTTAACATGTAAGATAGACCTATGTGTGAATATCCAAAATTGAAGTAATTTTAAGTATTATAATTATGATGCTTACAAATTTGAAAGCACAAACATACATATGACTAATTTATTATACATATTCTAGAAGTACTAACCTCAAGTGATGCATGAGATAAGTAGAATGTCTAACCTATAAGTTTTACCATAATGTGTGAGTTATGTGCTAGCCCATGATGAATGATGATAGGTAAGTCATGGGAGAAACACAAGAAAAGGTACTTGGTAAGGTGGTGATAGACATGCAAGTCAATTTCTCTTATAAGATTTTCATAGGTGTGATTCATGAGAAGATTAATATTAATCTTCATTAATATGATACTTACAAAACCAAAAGTAAAAATATATTTATTACCATATCATCTCAAATTTTTAAGATATTAGAGGTTAGAGAATAGAAATATATATATTTAAAATAATCATCTAGGATATTTGATGTATTTCCTAAAAGGAGTAGATGTGCAAATGACTCTTGAATGAAATAATTTATGAATCTGGCAGTGAAATACTGAGTGGACAACTAGGAGGTGATCATCCTTGGTAGTGGTAGTCCAAGGATGACATCCACTATGTATGCCTAAAGAGTACTTGGACATTTTTCATACTAATTTATTATTCATTTGACACTCGAACATAATATTGATCAAATACTAAGAAAGTGTCATTACACACAAGTATGTGAGCCAACCCTAGAGTCAAAAGTATCTTATCAAAAATTCAAGTCTATCTACTTAACTCAAGCAACTATTAGTTCATTTTTGGTTGATCGAATTACTTATATAATTCCTATGGGATTAATATCTAAACTTATGCCTATTTTTTTATGTGAATGATATATATACTTATGAAACTAAATTGGATGAGCCAAATCACCCAACTTGGTTTTAGAATCATATTAATTTACAAGTTTTGGCACCCTTACAAGGTTGCAATAAGATTTTGTCACTTTTACTGAAGATTATTTGATTATAGTTTGATTAGTCAACTTAAGTTAATATAAATAATCTTGTAATAAAATATTTTTATTTCTAGATATTTGGAAATATTTATTACTTATTATTTGTATTGTATTTGTGTTTTATTTTCTTTATTTTTTTGTTTGTTTTGTATCCACTATGCCTATATGAACAAATATTTTGGGATGAAGATAGTATCACTATTGAAGAATTGGTTATCCAATAGCCCATACATCACTGTTACTTGGGTGATTATTGGTGGCTCCTATGACATAGCTTTTTAGGATTTAGATGCAACCTATGCAAGCAAATTATTTTGAGTTTAAGTTAACTTTAATAGTTAAGGTGCAATAACATCAGTATAGAAGAATAATTTTAGAAGATCGGAAGAATCATGTCATAACTTTTTGTAGTTGTGAGAGATGATGAAGATGAACAAAATTAGCATGGATACAATATCATTATGACATTTTCCATTTTATTTGTGAGACAAAGCCCAACGCTCATTCTAGCTTTTATCTCAATGTTCGATTAAGAGATGGATGAACTTGTACAAGTCTTTCTCATTAAATTATTTCCACCTCATATTACATTTCAACAACAAGAAGAGATATGCTAATTTCAATAACAGGAGTAAGATATTCTATATGATACATAGAACTAATTCAAAGAGTTTTTGAGAAGATACCACAACATATATTTGAATTATGGTTAAAATTTCAAACTTTCTATAATGTGTTGAAGTATATGAAAAGTTGTACAATTGATGTGATATTGGGTGGTTCTATTATTAACAAATCATTTGAGGAATCATATTATTTATTTGAAGAGCAAACATAGAATAACTATCATACTCTAAATGATCAAGTATTTGAAAAGAAGCAAGCTTGAATATTAGAATAAGACATATTGACCACCTTAGAAATCAATATGGATGTATTTTTCAACATGATTTGTTGGGAAATTGTGCTTCCACGATTGTGATTAAGAAGAAGAGGATAACAGAGAAAAAGCAATAAATGATATATATGAAATCTACAATCACAATCCAACCATAGAAAAATCAAAAATGAAAACAAAACCATGACAGAAATGCACGAAATAACATGGTTCACTAGTCATTCAATGCGACTAGCTACATTCACTAGAAAATGTTTATGCATTACATATTATAAACAAAATGTCCAGAATTCTTTTATAGTTTATGTGGTAGAAACAATCATGATAAAATCATGCAGAAGAGGAGGAAGAGATGAACAGTACCACACCACAAAAAAATAGAAGCCCGAAAAAACATAAAATAAATACAATTTATATTAATACAATTTCTGGTTTAATTAACCGAAGCGGGTCAGATCACTCGAATGGCCTAGGCTTTGCTCTAAAAAATTTTCGGCCTACTGACTGGTCACTGGGACCTCTATTATTGTGCTATTGATGCATTCTCATCCCCTTAATATTTTATTTCCTGTACTTACATGAAAATATTAAAAATAGAAATAATTTGGTTATATAAAATAGATAACCAAAACAAATTATATACAGCAAGATTAGAGCCCAAAAGGACAAATAATTTTGTGTGGGAGAAATTTCTATTTTGCAATAGTAAGACATAGTAAAATTTCAATCTCGTATAACAAGTGGCAAAAGTCCTTATTTTATAGAATAAAAGATATAATAATGCCCCCACATACTGTCTTCCAAACAATAGAAAATAATGAATAAAATGAGAGTTAAAAATATGTGCATCACACTGTGGGTCAATTTTAGAAAAAAAATTGAGAATAGTTCAATGGGTTATTAATTTCAAGGAGCCTCAAGCTCAATTTTCAAATATCTAGAGGCAGTGAAAAAGAAGTAACTTAAAGACAATATATTTGCCTTGCTCATGGAGATAAAAAAAATAACCTTCAAGAGAACAATATGGAATATATTAAAACTTGGCTAAAACACATGAATGTGACAATAAAGATCATTGATAATCAAATTGGTTAATTAATATTATATATGAAGTAGAAAGCATGAATGGATTACTGAGTGATGCCAAGGAAAACCCAAATAAGTTCATATCCATTGCACTAAGAAGCAACAAATATGTGGATGTGCAACAAACAGAAATAGCAGCCAAATAGGGAGCTAAAATAGAAGAAGAAAGTATGATTAAAGAAGTCATAAATTTTTTCTAAGTTGTGACACAACTAGTGTCGTAGCTCAAGATGCCATTATATTTTTCAAAGTCATGGAATCCATAGAACACATCATCCAACTCATGCCCCTAGCCATGACATATGAAGAAGTGGAGAAGGACGAAGAGATACAGTTTAACTAAATTGATGATTAGAATGATATGCAAGACAAAGACAATACAAATTGTAAACATCTTCCACTTAATCTTCATTTTCATAGCATTTTTCTAAGCAGGGGTTGGAATCTCATTGCCTAAGGTTCTTTACATGTGTGGTTCATATTTTCTCTCTTTCTCTCTCTCTTTTTTTTAATTTCCAAGTATATCTTTTATACTTTTGGAAACCATGTGATATTTTAAGTTGGAGGGCATTACATAGACTTGATGTTGTGACTTTGTTATATTTTTTAGATCTTCTAGTTGTGATAGATTTTTTTACTCTTTGTAACACAGAGTTATAGCAATAGAATTAGTCATGACTTTGGTCTTGGTTTTCTGAGAAAATTTTCAAAGTGAAAGGATTAGCTATGACTGAGACAATTATTTTTTGTAACACAAAGTCATAGAGCTAGAATTGGTTGTAAGATTGGTCTTGCCTTTTTAAGCAAAGTATCAGGGCATTGGAATTACCATAATTGAGATACATACTCTTTGTAACTCAAAATCATTGAAATGAAGAAGGCCACAACTTTGGTATATTCTTTTTGAAACACAAATTCATGATAATAGAATTGGTCATGACTAAAGTAATGGCTTTTGGAATGAAAAGTTATGGTGGCAAAATAATATCATGAATCAAAACATGGCAAAATAATATCATGAATCAAAACACTTTGTGTTTTGGTTCTGTATCGAAAAAGCCACTACTCTAGAAATTATCATGATTATTTGTATCAGTGTGGTAGTTAGCTACCCATGATAGGAAAATTACGTCATGCTTGTTAAGTATTTTAAATATATTACAACTATGCCTCCAAGAAAATATCATAGCCATGATAATTAGATTACATAGTGAAATACTTGTGTCAACTCGATAGTAGAGCTATGACAAATAAAGAATGTCATGCCTTTTTTATAGAGTATACTCAAGTCATTATAATTGAATTATCATGACTCTCCATCTCTTCTTTCACCTCCAAATATTTTTTCCATCGAGTCTACCAATTTAACCCAAAAATTACTATGATTACCCTAACTTAGTCAAATTCTTTCAAAATAAGAATTTAGTGAAATATTTCCAATAAATACCTTCTGCGTAGCATATACTCAAATAAGTACAATCACAATAATATATACTTGCCAAATGATCCAAAAAATCAATAAAATGAGAACTTCACTCTAAAGGACTCAAATGTGGGTGTGGAAGATATCTTTGAATCTTTTTTCTTTAATATCCATTTCATTATTTGTGAAATCATGTTGGATAGCATATCATGTCATCTTTTAATAGAGTTTATAACATCTTCACACAACTAAGAACAAAGTAAATTTTCTTTTTGTGTTTACTAAAATTTCTTACATCTTCAATCCATTGCTTCTTCCTCTAATGCACATTTTCCTACATTTTTTTAATCTTAGTCCATGATCATTCTTGATACTCACCTACAATAGCCTCATAGAGTTTCTAAAATGAATTGATGCTTTCCTTAACTATGGCCTCTATTCATTCAATACCTGATTTTCATAATGTGTTCTTCAATTTTTCATGAGTATCTCTCGCATTGCATCCCTTTTCTTCATATTAGCTTTATCTTCTGCTTCTATTCTTTTCATGAATCCTTTCTACTTATCTCTTTTCGACAATTCCTCTATCAGAGAGTTATGTGAATACTTTAGCTCCACTTTCAACTACTAATCACTATAGTCAATATCAAATTTTCATTTTTTTTCCATCATATACATGACTTCTCCAAATTCTCTTTGTTTATTCAACACATAATATTCGACTAGGGCCAACCAATATTTATCATACGTTTCTTCACTTATTTTCATCACTTTTATGCCGACTTTGGGAAAAGATCGCAACTCTTTACCAACTTCAGTCGACTCTTTGCCATCAAAAATCTCTTTTCTATTCTTGATTTTTTCAATCCCTCTTTTAACATCCACCAGTGTTAGTAAGAATATTCAAGGACACACCACATCTTTATCTTCATACATCGGGGATCACTTGGCTCAACACAACATTATTATGAATGAAGGGTGAATTAGTTGTCTATAGAATTCACCCTCCAAAATATTGAGAATAAACTTCTCCAAAATATTTGTACATGGATCTTAAATATTTTTACTAAGATGAAATACAATTTCACCCTATCTTTCATGATAGTGGAGATATTGGAAGTTGGCCAAAAAATAGAGCATAAAAAATACAATCACATTTTACTTTTCTCCATGAGTTCTTTCTTGGGTTTCCTCCTAAGTAATGTTATATTTAAAATCCATAGATAAACTAATTTTTCTAGTCAAATTTCCTCATTTACAATCTTAGATGTCTATGCTATTTTTCTATATAATTATTCTCTCATTTTGTCATGTACTCTCCAAGTTGATAAATGATGTGGAGTAGAAGATGCCTAAATTTCCTTTCATTATTTAAGCAGTGATATCAAAAAATTTTGTGGCTCCTTTAATTTTTTCCATGGCTTTGTTCCTTATACATTTAGTGATGGTAGGCATAACATTTTTGCATGTCATGAATTTTTGTTGCACTCCAACCTCAATCTTGTCATTGTTTCATTCATATTACCTTATAACATTGTTTTCTTTCATATCTTCCTCATAGATCATTATAGTTTCGGGTGAAATAACTTCCAAAATCATGCTAGTGTCTTCAGGTTTCACCTCTATCTGTCTTATGTTATCTTCTTCTGCATCTTTACTCTTCTTTCTTTCTATCAGTAATTCCAAAATGTTATCTTCAAATGAAGAGTTGTTAATATAGAATGAATACTTGTGTTATGGTGGTTGATATAGATTATCATATAATATACCTTCATGAATTTTAAAATAAGGATGACAATATGCATAGAATTTATATTATAGTCTAAAATATCATACTACTTAGAAATGAATTCATCTTTTCCATTTGACATATTTGGTTAGAAAAGATCAACTCTTTAGTCTCTTAATTTCAGGGTCCATAGATCTTAACTTAGTCTTAGAGGTTTCACTTTTGTATGTTGTGGTAACTATAAAACAAACAAAAAGAAAAATACAAAATAAAATAAAATGTAAAATAAACATTAAGTAATGATATCATTAATACAACTAGATATAAAACTATCCTTTCACAAGGATAGTAATGTCATCTCAAGTTGAGTATCAAACTATGGTAAAATAATCTTTGGCAACAGCATCAAAAACTTATTATGACTTTGTGAGGATGCCAAAATTATTATTAATTGATATGATCTCAAAGCCTCATTGAGTTAGGATTTTTCAGCCAACATAGCTCTACAAGTATATAAATTGTATATGTAATAAAGTATATATTAGTCTAGATATCAATTCCAAATGGCTTATGTAGGTATTTTGATCAACCAATATTGAACTAACTTCTGCTCAAGTTGAATAAATGCACTTAATTTTTAAAAGGTTATTTATACTCAAATATTAGCTCATATCCTTGTACCTAATGATGGTTTACTGGTGTTAAATCAATATCATGTTTGATTATCGGAAAAATGATAGATTAGTATAAAAATACTCATGTGCGCTCTTGGCATATAAGGTAGACATAATTCTTTGACTGTTACTACTAAGAAAGATCCCCTCATAGTTTTCCCCTTAATATTTCAAACCAAAATTACACTTAGTTCCATGCAAGAGTCATTGTTAGATATGCTAGATACCAAATAAAACTAATTATTTTGATCATTATTTATTATGTATTTGTATAGAAATGAGATTTAAAATTAATAATTTCACTAAATAATGACTATTTATGGATTATAATAAATTGTAATGAAATTGTATAATTTTTGTGTAAAATGGAGACTTGGTGGATTATTGAGAGTGAGGAAAGTGAAAATTCATGTAAAGCCATATCATTCTTTGTGTTATGACATTTTTACACCTTATTGAGCTATAGGGTAGTACTAGTATTAATTTTTTGCTGATACTTTATATATATAGTCATGATAATCTTCATTCACTGACTCTATCAACTCATTAATATAATCATTTTATTATGCTATATATTCTTTTTAGCTACAAAACTTTCTCAAAGTTACAACTACACAAGCTCATAATATTTTTTATGGTTGTGACATTAATTTTTTGTCATAATAAACAAGAACCCCACATGTGCTTAAATTCATTATAAGCCTCCAATACCATGACTTTCTTGTTATAGAGACATCAAGTGTAAGACAAAATTCATAGTGATATTTTTAGTACCATACCTTTTAGCTACATAAAGTTTTCAGACAATAATACTTGAGTCATCCCTTTCTAGGGCTGCACTCATCTACTCTAGAGAAATGACCAAAGTTATGATCATTACCAACACCATGATTTTGAGTTATAAAGATGAAATACACAACCATTTCCAGCATCATGACTTTGAGTTATAAAGATGAAATACACAAGTCTTAACCATTTCCATCACCATGACTTAGTAGTATAAAGGAAAAATCTATAATAGTAGTCATTCCCAATATCATGACCATCTAATGTAAGAGATGGTCTAAAGCCATAGACTATTCCTAGTACTATGACTTTGTATTCTAGAAAATGTGCAGTCGCAATCATTCTTAGAATTGCAACCATTTGATGAAAGAGAAAAACAATTGTTGTGGCCTATTCCCAATACTATAACTTTGTGTTCCAAATATAAAATATATAGTAGTGGTCATTCTTAATGCCCTGATATTTTAAAGCTGGAGAGAGATAAAAGTCATGATTCATTCCTAAAGGTTACAACTTTTGACTTAAATTTCTCACCGATTAAAAAAGGAAAAACTATAAATTTTATAAGGGAATTTTTAGGGTATGAGAATTGAGATGCAAAACAAGGGTTATGGGAGCAAAATGTCGCCAAACTCTTGAAAAGATTCTTGAGCAAATGGGTGATGTAAGGCACAGACATAAACCCTAAGGGGGGCATGAATTTTGACTCACACTAAGAGAAAATCTGAGGTGCATGAGCAAGTATTATAGATTTAGGGTTTGATTTCTAGACACTCTTGAGAGCTATCAGTGGGAACTAAAATTTCATTAGATATATCTCTCATGTAATTTTTCTTCAATATTAGGCTGAATTGAGATATATGATTGCTATATTTAATTATGTATGATGGATAATTAATGAATAAATTTTATGATTGAATTTTATAGTGATTTAGATATTGATTGATGTAGTATTTAAAATATATGATATAGCAAATATATGATATACCAAATATTCAATATATGATATACCAAATATATGATTTAGAACTAAAATTACAGTTTTACTATTAGTGGGTTTGTACATGCTATTGTTCAATATATGATATACCAAATATTCAAGTATATTTGAGTAATTTTTGATGATGTTTATGTATAGAAACATGTGACCATTGACGATTTCATAAAATTGTAGTTTTGAGAGATTATGATAAATAGTAGTGAAATTATTTTGTTTTTTGAGGTAAATGGAAACTTGGTGATAGTTAATTTTATTAAGTAGTTTTAATATCCATTCTTAACCAAAACTATACATAATCAGTCATGACAATCTATATATATTATAACTTTACCTTCTCATTAGTATAATCATTTTATTGTGTAACACATTTCTTATAATGATATATCTTAGAGACATAATCACACATATATTGTAACATTTAAATAGTTATGCTATTAATTTCACATTGTTGTAAACAAATACACAACATATGCAAAAAGTTATGATCATTTCTTAGTATTGTGACATTATCTTTTCTAAGACATATTATTTACAAGTCTAGAGCTATCATCATTTATCAATTTTGTGATTTTTGGTGATAGAGAGATATAGGGAGAAATACTAGAGTCATAGTCAATTCTAGAGCTATGACATTTTTCTTTCAAGAGAAGACAAAGCCATGGTCATGTCCTACCATCATACCTTTGATATATAGGTTAATTGCAAATATCATGATCGCTTCTCAATGCCATATAACTTTTGAGATAGACATAATGTTAGGTAATTTTGTTCCCAATGTTTATGATTTCTCAGATTCATAAGAAGAAGAAAACTAAAAAAACAGTAAACGATATATCCACAATCCAACAAACCATGATAGAAAGTCAAAACCATAGCAGAAACACGGAAAAATAATGTGTTCACTAGTCATACAGCACAACTAGCTACATCCACCGAAAATGCTTATGCATTTACAGATTATAACCAAAAACAACTTACAGATTTGTGAGTAGCAGCAGTTGCAAAGAAAAAACACGTCGAGGAGAAAAACGAGAAGATGAATAGTATTGCAATAAAAAATTACAGCAATGAAAAAAATAGAAAATAAAAATCAATTTATATTAAATAATTTCTCGATATCAATAATGGAGCGGGTTAGATCACTTGGATGGACCAGGTTGTGCTCCTAAATTTTTTTCGTCCCACTGACTAGGCAGTGGGGCCCCCATTATTGTGCTATTAATGCATTCACAATCTTTCAATATTTTATTTCCTACACTAATAAAATATTAAAATAGAAAATATTTTGGTAATACAAAATAGTTTATCAAAACAAAATATATATACAACACATAATATAGGAAGCATTCCAAAGCTATGGCTACTTCATAGTTTCATTGCTTTGGTGCTATACAAAGTTGAGAGAGCATTCCAAACCATGACTACTTTCCATCACTGTGACTTTAAGCTTAAAAGACCAAAGACCAAAATCATGGCATTATATAAAAACCATGACTTTCTACTAGAAAAATTCATGAAGTATATAAGGAAAAAGAAGAAAAATAAAATGATACATAATAAACAATCAATCATCCTTTTTTCCAAGCACCACAACAACCCTAGAAGTAATTTTTGCACTTCCTAGGGGATCCACAAACAAGAAAGGGATGTAGAGACTAAACCCTAGAGTTGGGGGTACAACCTTCAAACCTCCCTCTTTAGAGTTGAATTCAGGAATTCAATAAAAATAAGATATGATTTAGGGTTTTGAATTCAAGATTCTGATGAGGGCTATCATTGAAACTCAAGATTCATGAGATTTCTTATGTTATACCTCATATGAATTTCTCCTCAACGTCATGCTAAGTTGAGGTCTAAGATTTATTTATTTTGATTTATGTGATGTATAAATAATTTGATATTTAATGGTAGTTTTTTATTTATAGTGTAGAATGAATATTAATAGAATTAGTAATTATATAGAACTAAAATTAGGGTTTTAATATAGATAAGCTTGTGCATGTTATATTGATGGATGGTGACAAGTAAACCATGAGGCTCACTCATGCATATGATAAGTAGGATGTTTCAACCCTTCTAATTACAATACGTGAGACAAACTTAAACATCACAATCCAAAATTGAGGTATGTTAATCATTATGAGCTGGTACTCGCAAAGCTAAAGTATACATACCTTTATATGCTAATTTATTATATATGTCTTAGAAGAATTGATGCTCAATTGATGTGAACATTTTATATAATATTTTTCTAATGATTTTATTTTTAGTGTGTGAGTCACAACGATACTATGCTAATTTATTATACATGCTCATTTGTCCTAATGAACATGTGTGAGTGGTAATAACTCTCAAGGTGGTGATTTTCCTTTGAGTTGTTTTTACTCATATAATTCGCACAATGAGATTTGATAGAATACATATGTTGATTGTATGAATATGATGTTTATGAAGCTAAAATTACAAAATTTTAAGATTGCATCAGTTCAAAATCATACTCAAGGTCAGAGAAGAAGAATGTAGATATGAAGTAATAATTAAGAATAATTAATGGGTTATAAACTTGTGCATGACCCTTGAGTAGAGATGCTTTGTTTTTTTATTCATAAATTATTAATGTGATAATAATGAAAAGATCATCATTAGCATGAGCTCAATGGTGATAATGATGAAAAGATCATCAATACAATGAAAAGATCATCATTAGCATGCCATTAGGACAAATGAGCATTCTAATAATAATTCAACCTTCATTATATTTCCAAACTCAACATGAACAGAACTATTTAAATAAGCATCATACGAATTAAAATGGACAAACCCTTAGATCTAAAAATCTTAGAAAATTCCAAATTATCTTTTCAACTAAAGTAGTGCTGTCTCATTGTTGGTTGACAAAAGTACTAATACGATCTTTATTAGATTAATATCTAGTTGAAAGTTCTATATATGACTTATATAATCTAAATTATTATAGATCTTTTTTGATGAGAGATCATTATCAATAAGATTTTGTGACACTATCTAATCAATAAAATTAGGTAATATAACAAATTCATAATACATTTTTGATACTATTACTAGATATTAATTAGTTTGGTTAGTCAAAATAAGTTGACATTATTTTCCTTAAAAAGTTATGAATTTAGTAGTTTTGATATTTATATTTTGATTATTTTCTCAAATCCATATAGTTGGTCTTGTTATCTTGTTTGGATTATGGATAGTTGTATCCTTGTGTTTTTTTTAGCCATCAATCTATGAAACAATAATCAAAAAGATCATGTATAACCTAAATTATTAGTATAATGAAGCCTATTAGTAACTATGGAATAACTTTCATCTCATTTCTCATGGTAACCTAAATTAGCTCTATTATTAGCCAATAGTGAGTTATAGAGATCTGAATTGGGAGAGCCATTGAGATATTTTGCATGATAATCATTACTTAATGTTCTAGTCTAACATTTGAACTACATATAGAATTACTAATCACAATAAGAAAATCAAATGAAAGAATGGAAGATTAGTTAAGACAATATGATATGAGAGACCAATACACTTACTTTAATGAAAGTTCATAGAAAGAAAGCATTGCATTGGAGGTTTTAGTGAGTGATACTAAGGCAAACCCAAAGAAGTGCCCATCAATATTACTTGGAAGCAAAAAATAAATAGAGGGTCACTAAATGGAGCAAGTTGAATATGAAGGGTCTAGAACTAATTGCACTGCAATATTCCCAAAAGTTATTGCTCCCATTGTGATTTTCCTAAAAGTTGCAGCTTATACTATGACTTTGTCCATATATGAAAACTCCAATGATGTCGCAACTTATAAGGCCGTGTCTCCTATGAAAATATATGGCTAGCTTTCAGCCCTAGTTGTAAATTTAGAAAGCAAAAGGACAAAATGAGAGATTACCCAAAGCTATGGAGAGAATAATGTGAACTAGAATGAAGCCGAAGATAAGTTCCAGAAACTAGAAGTGGGTATACCAGTTGTTGAATTATGTAAAATTAATGAAAGATTAAATGAGTAGTAAGAATAAGTTGGAGATATATGAGACTATGAATATGACTAAAAAATAAATTATAATTATTCAATGAACACTCCCTAAAAAATTGAAGGAAATAAGAATTTTACTATACCTTATATAATAAAGGATCTCACATTTTGAAAAGTACTATTTGTCTTGGATCAAATATCAATTTGATGCCCTTGTTAATTGTGCAAAGATTAACTCATAGGATAATCACTTCAATTCTCTCTTACTTCAAAAAGCCAATCGAATAATCAACTACCTTGTTGGCATTATCGAATATGTTTTGGTTATGGTCGATATCTTCATTTATTTAGTAGATTTTGTTGTATTAGATGTAGAAGAAGATCATTACATACTATTGATCTTGGGATGACCATTTTGGCTACTTGATAAGCACCTATTAATGTCGATGAGGAAGAGTTTTTTCATTATGTCAATGATAGCAAGTAAAGTTCAATCTTTATAAAGACTTGTGAAGACTAGATAATGTTGATATGAATTGTTGGAATATATATAATATGCTTCATATGGAAATACAACAAAAAGTTGACTTTAAGTGGAAAAATTTTGTAGAAGACTACTAGAAAGATTAAGATGTAAAAGATGACATAGAAGATTAACTTTAGAGTTGTGAAAATAATAAACTAGAAAATGAGGAAGTTGACTACTAAGAGATCATGGAATTCATCGAAGCCATGACTTTAGAAGATTCTAATGAATACAACTTCAATGAGGCTTATAAAAGAAGTGAAACACCTAAAATCTCTATATAAATTTATGGAGAAAAAGATGTGGAGAGTTTGGAAACTAAATGTGCAGTGAAAATATCAATAGAATCCCAATTACTGATTAAGAAAACAAACAAGGAAAACATAGTTGAGATGGAAATTCTAGATGATCAAAATAAAGGTCAAGTTGAAATGTTGATAGAGTCATAATCCATGGACATTATTGCATCTTTGTTATGCTACTAAATTTGTTGGTTAGGCGATGTCCTAAAAGTTCATTAATAAGATTATCTTGTTAATAGAGATCCTCAAGTATATGAGTCATACAAGTCGTAAAAATAAATTTTATCTAGATATTAATCCAACAAAGATTGTATCAATAGTTTAGTTATTTAATAATGAGACAACTCAATTCTAGTAAAATAAATATAAAAATCATGAGATCAATCTTAGATCTTTGAGCTTATTCATGTAATTTATGTAATGTTTGTTCAAATTTACTTGAATTATATTATGTTTAGATATAGAATGAAGGTTTGATGTTGTGCATTAACTTTTTGACTTATTAGCATATAAGGTGGGTGTTACCATTGAGCATGTCCTAATGATGGTCCCCTCAAAGCTACTTGAAACATCACCATCAAGATAACAAAACATCTTAGCTAAAAAATAATTCAAAATCTCATTTTTTTAGGCAACTTCATCATATGCCCTTCATAGTTTTTTTATATGCAAGCTTTTATTCCCTAGCCTAAGGTATAATAAAGGCCAAGAATTAACATGATTTTTAAATATTTCTACTTTCGACTTTGTAAGTATCATACATATATAATTAACATATGCTTTCTTCAAGTTTCATCGATTGGAACCATAAGAGTGAAAGTAACTCACAATAGTTGTTACCACTTTTTGAGTCACAACAAACTTACACATGTCCTAAAGATTTCCTATCATCATCCTCTTTGGTGATGATGCAACTCACATACTAAAAGTGGAACCTTTTAAAAAATATTCTATATATTATTAATCTCAATTGAGAACTAGTTCATCTAATATATGTATAATAGATTGACATGTAAAAGTATTCATACTTTTAGCTTTATAATTTTAAAACTTGCAATGATTAATATACTCAAATTTTAGGCTTTAATGTATATGTTTATTTCAATATTACAAACTAAAAGCTTGTCGTTTCTTTCCTACCATATTTATAAGTTAGCCTCGTGGTGTATCTATCACTATCCACCATGATAATCTCGCATAAATTAACCAATAGTCAAGACTTTAGTTCAATTTCTATTTAATCACTCATCACTCATTATCCATATTAATACCACATAAATCAAATAGATTCATTAATATAAAACACAATTTCAAATCACATAAAATAAATGACACAAACACAAGACCATACAAATTTACCCTAAAGATGAGAGGTTTGAGAGAGGTAGCTTCTTAGTCTAAAGATTAGTATTAAGTCGTGTATACCTTTTGTGCTTGTGGAGCCCATAAGAAATATGAAATTAGCTCCTATGATTTGATAGCTATACCATGTTTTTGTTGGGCAATTGCACATCTATGGTAGTGATATTAAGATACAGAAGACAACACGAACAATAGAAAAAACAAGCAATATATATCCAATCCAGCAATCCAACCACGGCAGAATAAAAAATGAGAAATAAAACACCAGAAATAATGTGGTTTGCTAGTCGCTCAGTACGTCTAGCTACATCCACCCGAAAATACTTATGCGTTATAGATTAAACCAACAAAAAAAACCATCTTATAGTATGCAACATAGAATAGTCGTGATAAATCACGTAGAGAGAGAGAGAGAGAAGATGATGATGAACAGTTCCTCTGGTCCAAAAACAGTAACCTGAAATTAAAAATTACTTAACATTTTATAACAAAAAATTCTTTAGGTTCATCTAACCAGAGCGGGTCAGATGATGGGATGGGTCAGGCAATGCTCCAAAAAATTTCGGCCTACTGACCGGACAACGAGACCTCCGTTAATGTGCTTTTACAGTATCCCCAGCCTCTTAATATTTCATTTCCTGTGCTTACATAAAAATATTAAAATAGAAACAGAAATAATTGGTTATACAAACAAATTATGAAAAACAAATTACACATACAATACTTTTTCTTATTGCATAGAGGGAAAAGAAGAAATTAAAAAATATATATAATTTCTCTTTCTTCTATGTTTATACTTAGGAAATTCTACATTACTTTAAGTAGGAAGTCACGACTTTTAGAAAAGAGTTGTAACTCCTTAATCTCTTAACCTTGAGGTTATAGTTCTATAAAATACTCATGACTCTAGAATGAATCTCAATCTTTCTATAACACAATGTCATAGAACTAGGCAATAACCATTACTTGAGCCTAATGTCGATGTAACACAAAGCTATGATAATGTGAAGTGACTGTGGCATTGTAAGTTTGTCTTATTATTCTTCATAAATAACCATGATGCTAGGAGAGGCTGAATTGATGTGAATGGTCTTTCATATTATTATATGGTTGTAATAGTATGAAATAATCATGAAATTGGCATTAGTATTTCTTAATTATTATATGACCATGATGTTGGGAAATAGCTATAGCACTCAGAAAGTTTCTCGTGTCTATCCCAAGACCATGATGTTGTGAAATGGCCACGACACAAAAATTTTCCTTCATATGTCTCAAGTATTACTGCTTTGTGACTGGCCAAGGAACTAGCCTTCATTTCTCTCATAATCATGTCACCACGGTGCTACAAAGATGTCAAGTCATTGCAATTAGCATATACATAAAAGTTATGATTATGCATTTCTATGACCACAAGAGTCATGGCCTTGGAAAATGGACGTACTTGAATAATATCCTTCATAATATTTTTTATCCAAAAAGATATAGCTCTAAATAATTGATATGGCTTTGACTTAAGTAGTTTTAGCTTTTTAATTTTCATACCTCAAAAGTTATAGTTTTATAAAAAAGGTTGTGAGTTCGACTTAAGACTACCAAGTCATATTAAAGATAAAGTTGTGATACTAAGGCATGACCATGACTTTTAATATCAGTGAAATATTTGATTATTATGATATAAAATTAATATCATAGCCATTTAAATTTAATATCACAAAGAATATGTCACATAGTGTATAGATTGTGATAATGAGTTCATAGGATCATGACAAACAAAAAATGACAGAACCAATTATGTAGAGTTTTGTTGACACAATAGATGTCACAACTATGCAACACTCCATACTCTACCCCTCAGTCAAACACGTTTAAAACTTAATCAATTTCACAACTATTCATCAAAACATGTAAAAACTCCTAATTCATGAATTTGATCCATAATTACTCCATTTTCATGCATGCATAGCATCAAAAATTACCAAAATTTATAATAATATTGGTTGGTTTGAATACAAAACAAACACATACAATAAAAATATTACTCGGAAAAATATATGCAACTAGGTAAGAATTTGGAGAAGATTGTTGATCCTAGAGCAATATTAAGAATGACTATATTTGAGTGTCACAGAGTCTAAAAATAGTAGACCAAATTCAAGCAAACATGTTGATAGTCATAGTAGGGTTTGAATTCCATGCTATACCTGTGGGTCATTGTATGTGCATATTTATTTATGTTGTTGATATATGTATTATTTTCATCACACATGTATAAAATAAAAATTCATAGGTTTTCTCACAAGCAAGACTTTATTTAACATCGATGGCTAGACCATCAAAATCTCATTTCTTCTATCATAGATCTCTGATGTTCATGCTATCTTCTAAGTATTTTGTTTTATCTTTTTCTTGTTTTTATCTTTCTTTGAATTTTATTCAGCTACACTTATTTTCTAGGTTTTTTCTTTGTTGGATGTCATGCCCTTTGTGAATGTCTTGACTTCTTCTTATGTGTTGGCTTGTCTCTTTTCTTTCAAGATCCCCAAAGTCATAGTGCTAAGTATAGTTATAGCTTTGCCTTTAAGCTTTTAATTGCCCATTTCTTCCTTGATCCTCAAAGACATTGTGCTAAGTAAAGACATGATATTATCTTGAAGCTTTCCCTTGCACAATCTATTTAGTAACTCCAAATTTATTACTTAGTGCACATTCATGGCTTTGAATTTAAGATTATGATGAATTAATTCAGTTTATATCACCAAATTCATGATACACTACAAAACCATAGCTTTGCCTTCAAGCTTTCTTTGGTCATTTTTATTCTATATAACATTAAAGTCTTGGCTAGATGCACAACTATAGTTTTTTCTTTAATCTTTCCTTGGTCATTTTTTATTCTATACCCCGAAAGTCATAGTGTTGTGTACAACCATGGCCTTGTCTTTGTTTGACTCTTCTATGGTTTCTATCTCAAACTTGTTATTGTTAATTATTCATCTAGCTTCCTTATAGTTTTCAACATCTGATTCTTTTGAGGCCATGAATTTGATGAATGTCACAACCTAATACTAGTTATTTTCTTATATTTTCTCTCTTTTGTAACTCCAAAATAGTTCTTTAATATTTATCATCTTTACCACTTCCACAACTCCAACATTATGCTTCTCCTTCATATTCATTCAACAAGTAATCTTATACAAAATTCTACCATTGAAAATTCATATTTTGTTGCATTATAGTATGAAAGAGATTGTCTTTTATCTAACACCTAATTTCATCATCATTTAATCCCACAATTCATTATAAAGATTAAAATTTACTTGCTCTTTATTGACATCAGAGTTAACTACCCTCTCTTAGCATTGATAAGGACTTGTCCCATGGCCAAAAATGGTCATCCTAATATTAATGATACATAATAATCCTCTTTTATATCCAATATAATGAAATCCACTAGAAAAATAAAGATACCCACCTTAACTAATATATCTTTGATAATCTCATCTAGATACTTGATAGTTCGATATGTCATTTGCAATGAGAGAGATGTTAGAGAAATTTTGCTGAGATTCAATCACATGGATATCAAATTGACATTTGATCCCAAATCAAAAGACTTTCCAAAAGATGTGTTTTTCAATAGTGCAAGGTATAATAAAACTCATAAGTTCCTTAAATTTATTCAGAAGGTTTATTTTAATGATTAAACTATATTTCTCAGTCATATCTATGGTCCCATATATCTCTAACTTTTTCATGCTACTAATTATGTCTTTTATAAATTACACATAGTTTGGCAATTGGGCTAGAATTTTGGTAAATTATATATTCACTTCTAACTTTCAGAATATATTAAGAAACTTTTCAAAAGTGTTCATCTAATTTCTCTTATCTAAAGCATTGTGGTAATAAAAAAAAATTGGTAACTTACCATTGGCTTCATTCTAACTCATTTCATTTTCTCCATATCTTTGGGTAAACTCTATTTGCTCTGTTGATTATTCATTTTCCTCATTTGCATTTTTGGGTGAGAATGAGGGCTTCCACTTTTTCTAGCATCATGACATAGTTAGGTGTTGTGGTATCAAATCCTACATGCTTTCAGCTCTCTTCAATAACATCCATGATTTATTGGAAGATTTTAGTTAGAGTTATGCCTTTTGGGAAATCCACAGCACTATCGGTCCCAAAAGTTCTAGAATCCTCTTATTCAAGGTAGTTTCTTTTTAGTACTTTCCTAGTTCTAAGAAATATAGTCAAACAATTATTTAGATTTGATTTAGTATCATTTAGCAGTTCATTTTCTCATTTTCATATATTGATAATGCCAATTATCTAATTTTATTCTTTATATTTCTCATCACCGAACTCGGTTGATTCATTCTCGTTTCAAGCAATCCCAGTCAATTTTCTTATGTATCTTTCCTATATTTCAATTATATTAAGATATCATGAATACCTTTTTCCAATGTTATCTTTTCTTCTCCTCGTGACATATGAAAATAAAGCTTAAGCTTCCTTGATTATTATAGCTTAATGCATTATGCCCAATATTTTTTGAAGATCACCTAATATTACATAACCAACTTGCATAGCTTCCAAAAGAAGAATTATTATGATTTCTCATGTTCAATGGTAATGTATAAAATATCATTGTTAAGTCTAAACACTTACCATTTTCTTTGTATTTGATTGACTCTTCCATTTTATAAATAATATTCACCAATTCACGTGGATGTAAAATATTGTTCTAATTGGTATTTATTATTGTAATTTGTATTTGTTTGAATGTTTATTAAAGATATTTCACTAAATATCTAATTAGTATGATATCATATCTAACCGGTATGATATCACTAAATATCTAATCGGTATGATATCACTAAGTATCTAATCAGTAGGATATCATTATATTTATTGAATATTTAATAGACCATATCGCTCATATTCATGAAAGTCTTATATTTTTTTCTTCGATGTCATGTTTCCTTCAAAGAGATTCGATCTTCACTTTAATTATGGTGAATTGATCCAAATCTAACTTTTCAACTTATCATCTCCTAATTGAACAATGTATTAGAGTTTGATAGTTATTTTTTTGCTAGCACATCAAACAAATAATAAGTCTCCTCTAATAATTAATTCATAATGGATACTCCAGTAGCCACATCAATCTTGTACCTCATCATATAGTGAAAAATGTTGTAGAATATTTGGACTTTGATTCATAACACGAATCCATGTTGAGGATAATTCTATAAAAACTCCTTAAAATGGTCCTAAGTATTATATAGAGTCTCATTGTTATCTTTGCGAAATGGCCTTATCTCGCTCCATAATTGAGATATAATTTTAGGCAGTAAGAATTTAGTAAGAAATACCCTCACTAGTTCGTCTCGATTCTCAATGGAGCCCCAAGATAAACATTAGTATCAACTTCATGTTTTATCCCTTAATATGGAAATAAACATAACCTTATTACATCGGAGCTAACTCCACTCATTTTTACAAATCCATTATGATCCTTTGATACCCTTCCACAATACAGGTGCTAGTGAACCATAACTTATAATAATTGGCTTCAACTTAAAGTAGTTTACTTCTACTGGTTACAATCAAATACCTAAATAATTGTTCATCATCATCGGCCACCAATTGTCTCCCAAGGTATAGTGGTGGGTGGGTCATTGTATATCTTGCCCATTATTTTTTTGTATCTCTTTATTATTACAAGTGCCCTCTATAGGATCTTTATCAGCTCTTTTTCTAACAATTACATTTTAAGTTCTTTCAATTTTTGTGTCTATAATGGTTAGCTCAATCCTAGAGCTTCGATTCATAAAATGGCGCTTAAAAAACTGAAAATGATATAAGAAAAAACCAAAATAAAACTATCCATGTTCTAAAAAAGTTAATAAGACTTAGCATTTGAATTTGAGAGAAATTCTAAAACTCAATGCTATTGAACTACTAAAAAGGAATAAGCCTTTTACAAGTATCATTATGTCAACTTATCTTGACTAATTAAACTAAACAATCCCTGTCAATGATTCCAACAATATATTGTAACTTTGTTTCACCACCTAATTTTTTGGTTAGGAAATATTGAAAAATCTCATTAATGGTAGTATCTCATTAACATAGTTTTACAAGCACATAGGTCATATAAATAATAAAGAGGACTTTCATCCAAATATTGATCCCATAGGAATTGTATTGGTAGTTTAATTATTCAATAGTGACATAAAATAATTTTAGTAAATTAGATACTTGAATTAAAGGATCAATCTTAGATCTATGAGCATATCCATTTAATTTATGTAATAGTTGTTCAAATTGGCTCGAATTATATTATATTTGGACACAAAATAAAATTTGTGGTGTTTTTTAATGACTCCTTATTCTAATAGCATACAAGGTGGTTTTCTATATTGAGCCTATCCCAATGGAAGTCCCTTATAGCTATCCTCTTATTGCATCACTATCAAGACAATAAATTTATTATACTCGAGAGTTATTCACAATCTCATACTTTTTAGATAACTTTGGTAACTACCCTTAATGGTTAATTTTTATGCACACTTTTATTATCTAGTCTTGGGTATCATAAAAAATAAGAATTATTATAGTTTGTAAGTATTTATACGTTCAACTTCATAAGTACCATACCAACATAATTAATATATATTTCCAATAAGTTTCACCAAAGGAACCATACGAGTGTAAGCAACTCAGAAGGGCTATTACAACCTAATGATTCATAATAAAATAGTGTATGTCTCAAGGATTGTCTGTCAATATTAATCTAGGTGATAATGAAACTATCACACTAAAGATAAAACCCTTAAAAGAATATTATATTGGACACCCAACTTAATCAATAACTAATTCTATTAGGATGTGTATAATATATTAATATGTAAAAGCATTCAAATTGTTGGCTTCATATGCATCATACTCATAATGATTGACATACCTAAATTTTTGGTTTTAACAAATAGATTTATCTCATGTATCATAGTTGAAAATACTATCACTTCTTTCTTATTGTATGCATCAGTTACCCTCAAGGTTTACCTATTAATATCAATCATGATAATCTCACACAAACCTAGTAATAGTTGAAATCCTAGTTTAAGTTCTATTTAATCTCTCATCTATTAATATCCAAAACACAACATAAATTAAATATATTTATTAATATAAAATATAATATTACATTACATATAATAAATTACATAAACTCTAAATCACATTTTATTTTGATACATTTTTCAAATCTACCATAGAGAGGCGATTTGAGATCCATGCTTCCCAATTTTAAAGATTAACATTATTAAGTCTTGGATGCCTTGCTTCTTTTTAGATCCCATAGGGAATGAAAAAATTACTTCAAGGTTTTGCTAGGAAAATACATAGAATTCGGAAAATATAAAAGAACAAAAAGAG
This sequence comes from Sapria himalayana, assembly GCA_029783825.1. Classification (NCBI taxonomy): domain Eukaryota; kingdom Viridiplantae; phylum Streptophyta; class Magnoliopsida; order Malpighiales; family Rafflesiaceae; genus Sapria; species Sapria himalayana. Next base: position 1,637,448 of record JAREIK010001718.1, read on the forward strand.
AAAATGAAAAGACACATCATAAACAATCAACTCCTCTCCAAGCACCGCAACAACCCTAAAAATAATTTCTATACATCCTATGGGATCCATGAGCAAGTAAGAGATTCAAGGCAAAGGCTAAACCCTAGAGTTGGGCACGAGCTTCAAATCTTCATCTCTAGGGTGAAATTCATGAATTCAATAAAAATAATGTGTGATTTAAGGTTTTGAATCCTTGATTCTCATGAGGGTTATCATTGGGGACCTATGATTCATGAAATTTCTTATCTTATAACTTATATGAATCAAACTCTAATTATGTAAAATTGAGGACTAGGGTTTATTTATTTTGATTTATGTTGTGAGATGAATATTAATGGAATTGGTAATTATATAAAATGAAATTAGGGTTTTACTATTGGTATGTTTATGAATGTTGACATAGTGGATGGTGACAGGTAAACTATGAGGCTCACTCATCCATAGAGTAAAGAAAAAGTGATAGCTATCCTGATCATGATTTGTGAGATAAACTTTTACATCAAAACCCAAAACCAAAGTATGTTATTCATTGTAAGTATGGTGCTCGCAAAGTTAAAAACATGAATACTATTATTTATCAATCTATTATACATGTATTAAAAGAATTAATGTTGAAATGATATTAGTATTTATATAATATTCTAATAATGGTTTCACCTTTAGTTTAAATGCTACATCATTACTATGGAAGATGGTGATAGGTAATCTATAGGATATACATGAGATGGTGGTGACTCGTGAGGTAAAGTCATTCCTTTGATTTGTTTTACTCTTATGATTCCCATCAAAGAGATTTGAGGAAAGGCATGTATTAATTGTGTGAGCATGACATTTATGAAGTCAAAGTAAAAATTATTTTAAGACAATGTCAATTCAAAGTCATTAAGAGACTCAAGGCCAATGAATTAGAATGTACATATAAAGAAACTATCAAGGAGAATTGACAAGCTAACTAAAAGGAATGATGTTTTGAATATCATAGTATTGAAATTGATACAACCATATTAAATGCTCCCTATAACAAAAAGTTGTGATAAAAAATTAATGGTTCAACTCAAAACACATGGTGTTTTGGCTATGTATTGAATAAATCATGACTCTATAAATTATCATAAATATATGTATTAGTGGGGTACTTAGAAGCTGCAATTTGAAAAATAATATCATGGCTATTAAGTAATTTAAAGATAGTGTGATTGTGATTTCTTGAAAATATTATAGGCACAATGATTTTATTGCATTTTGTAAAATATTTGTATAAACTTGGTGATAGAATCATGATATACAAAGAATGTCATTAGTATTTTTTTTGTATAGTTATTGCAAGAAGGGATGCCATGACTATTCAAGAATAAGTATAGATGGTGTATCCAAGTCATGACAAGGTAATTGTTATGATCTCTATCACTTCTCTCCCCTCCAATTGTTATTTCATCGAGTTTATCAATTTTATCCAAAATTAATATGATATTACTAATATTTGTTAATTTTTCTCAAACAAAATTAGTGAAATCTTCCCAAAAATACTAGAATAAGTGCAAACATAATAAGATATACTTGCCAAATAACTCTAAAAAGTTGTTGCATAGAGTGTCGATAAGTACTAGAGCATTTTCATATAAGTTTATGATTCATCCAACACTCGAATACAACATTAACCAAACTCTAAGGATGTATCATCATGCACAAGGATGTGAGTTAACCCTAAAGTCATATACTCAATCAAATAGTTGTTAGTTTGCTATTGATTGATCAAATTGCCAACACAATCCTTATGGGATTGATATTTTGACTTGCTTCTACTCTACTATTTGTATGACTCATACACTTGCAAGATTATGTTATATGAGAGATAATCACCCAATGAGATTTTGACATCATGTCAATTAACAATAAGTCTTGGCACTCTCAGAAAGTCACATCATGTATGCATAGAAATATAGTCAATATAATAGATAATTTTTAATGATGTAGGTGTATTGATCAGTAATCAATCTCAGGCTTGCTAGTTAGGAAAATTATTATTACTAACCAACATGACATCACTTATAATGACAATGTTGTTGGCCTCTTTTTTTTGTTCTTCTACCTCTTGTACACTTCTATTGGAGTTACATCAAGGTATAAAAATCTTTCTTTACATATCCTAGCATATTGTAGTGATAATATTTCACTACTTTTCTATTTCTTAACTTTCCCTTTGAAGGTTATCTCCTTCCATCATTTTATATATGTCTAGTAGTGTTGATACCATGTCTTTCATAAATACGAACTCTAAATAAGTTTTTTCATTTTTCCCTTTTTCTCACTTCTTCATTTTTAGGTTTTTTTTTTTTGCCAAATGCATGGATATGATACTACCAGAGGCTAATATACTTCGGGATACCATGAAGTTTTCTCAATTTTCAGGAAGTAAACTAAGAGTCAAAAGACAAGTAATTTATTTTCTAAGAACATCATTATATATGCTAGTTGATTTACCATCCCTTGGAAAGTATCATATGTGTTTTCATTTGATTCTCATCCTTATATTTCAAATTACTAGATGCCTAAAAATAAATATTTTATTATATAACATATTATTTTCATATGTAGACTCTAATTTATATGACAATAACACTTTTTTTTTATCTCTGATGATATGCATCTATATCAATCCACTATTGACTAGTGGAATTGGCTATAAAATCCAAAGCCTCTCACACAAGGTTACTCAAGTTCTTTAGGTTTCAACATACTAATAATATGGTCATATTACTTAATAATAAGAAAGTATTGCTTCATATTTTCCAATTAAAGTAATTGTTTGAGTTGAATTTAATTACCATGGAGTTATCATCCATGATAATGAGAAATTTAACTCAACTAGATATTAAAAAAAATTAAACAAATAGTTATGAAGCTATGATACCAATGTTTTGGTATCTAGTGTCATGGTATCACTTTGTTAAGGATAATTCACTTAAGCACACTGGAAAAACTATATTATGACCACTATTTTAAACCTTTTCACTTTAGTCATTTTTTTTTAAATTTTCAAATGCTTATCAGAAATTATATTTTAATTTAACTAAATTTTGAAATAGAAAACCCAACCAAAACACTTGCAAAAAAATAATTCAAAGATTTTCAAACAAAATCATAGATGCAATTGAACACAATATATTATTAATATAGCCAAAGACTTATTCATACTAACATGGTATTCAAATAGAAAAAAAAAATCCACATACATATATTATGCAAAAAAAATCAAATAAATTCGTAAATATAAAATTCTTGGAGAGATAATCTAGAGCACAATATAGAACTTGATTTGAGGATCAATTATGCCATGAAAGTGTGAATGCTTTAATTTAAAATTGTGTTTTTCCCATAAGTGTAAAATATAATGCAATAGCAAACAATTCATGATACAAGAATAGAGTAAATTCATTCAACAACTAAAGTTAACATGCAACGCCAAATAGGGAAGAAACATAGTTGTAATATGTCATGAGTCACAACAAGCACAAAGTATAGAGGAAACAACAATAGAGTCCATGACAGCAAACCATTTATGCACATGGCAATAATTCATTCCACAAAAAAAAATAACACATCAACAATGAACATGATATTGACATAATAGTAGAGAAACACAATTGAATGGAGATATGAATGTGGAGAGAACTCTAAGATCATCATTTTCATTATTTTAAATATAGGAAGAGAAACATTCTCTTTCATGCAATATACAACAATAAAATGCATGCCTTGTATCCAAAAAAAAATAAAAATTGGAAGATAGAGGAACTCCTTCTCCTTTGTTTTTTTTCTATTGTCACATTGTACAAAAAAAAACACCATGTGCACTCTTTACTTTCTCTTCAACTTTTCAATAAAATAAACATGCATAATGGGAAACAAATTTTCTCGCCATGCCATATTAATTATTCCAGCCCTATGAAAAAATCATACACAAAAAAAAATAAGCAGTGACGTGTTTCAAAAAATAATAAAATAAAACAACAATTAAATGAATTACTTTTATTTTAAATTTATTCAAAACCAATTATACCAATTTGGATAGGTCTACCACTTGGCAAAACATACAATTAATGTCTCCATCCTTATCTCTCTCTCTCTCTCTCTTACTCCCTCCTCTCTATCTCTCTCTCTTCCTCCCTTTCTCTTACTCTCCCCCTTTCTCTATCTCATATTCTTGCTTCAGAATTTGAATAATTAATATAGTTTCCAAGGAATTATGAATTGATTTTACACAAGAGAAGAAATAATGTGACAACAAGTAAAGTTCATTTTTGATAGAATTTTTATGTGATTATATTATATATATATATCACAAGAGTGATGTTACACTTGAATTAGTTTTAACTTATTTGATGATTATTTGCAAAATTTACATTATATTGAAATACATAATGTAATAGAACAATGAATTTCCAAAATATTTTTGATGATGGCTCACTATGATTTGAAAGATCATAAATATTAAGCTAGAATGATCAGACTTATGGGTTCCAATAAAGTCTCACTCCATCATTAATTTTATTTGTTTCTTATTGTAATATGGTTTAAACTCATCATTAATTAGTTGTCTTTCCTATCATGGTATCAGAGAGGGTTTTTTTTTTCTCCTATATCCCATGACTAGAGCTATAGTTAGAGATGTCAAATGAATCATGCCAAGCTGACACCCCTTTATTGGTGGCCTAGTTGGGCTACCATTCCATGTTGGGTACGATATGAGATGAGTACCCAAGCCATGCCATGTTAGCATGGCTACATGATAAGTCTACTGGTATGACATGATGACCCAACTTTTTGAATTGGGCATGTCAGGTCATGTCGAGTCTTACCACTAGTTGCACAACATTGTTATTTCCAAAGTTAGTGGTCACTGCCTAGTGGCCAATGATGAAATATTTTAAATAAATATAAAAACACATTGATCCTCATGCCAATCATAAAATATCAATGATCAATCTATATCTATAGTATAGTACAGATTATCACATCTAATTCTAAAGATAGTGCTAGTTGGTAGCCACAATATCCTCAATATATTATGAATCTTCATTCACTAGCAACTCTTTCACTTTGTCCTGAATACTCGTCCTTAAATCTTCTCAATCTTTTAAGCATGAAAAACTTCTATAGTATCTAGTCATAGTCTAGATCTCCTATTTGAAATAATATTTATCGCCACTAAAAAAGTTAAACTCTTGTACTTTGCTAGACATAAAAAAAGATCATTAGATTGCATGTCATCTTAGATAGCAAAGGATAAGTAGATTTGTAAGATTTCTAATAACTCAATATCTCTAAAATACTTAATAGTCAAGACATTATTTTCCATTATGGTAGTCAAGTGTGCTACTAGTAGAAATAGTAATTACAATTTTTAGAATTATAATTTATTTGATACAAAACTTAAATACCAAGTATTTTTAGTTGCAATATTATGTTTCATCATGATTTTTCATTCCATAGAGCATTTACTCTGGTATTGGTTTTTCTAAATGACAGACTTTGCTCTCTAGAAAGAAAACACCAAAGTCATGACTTTGTTTAGCATTGTGACTTTGTATTATAGAGAGTAATTGCATTTTTCATAGTAATCCCAATAACACAATACTTTTCTCAAAAATTAAGAATAAAGTTATGGCTAATTTTAATGTTGTGACTTTGTAATATTAAGATTAATTGTCTCAGTTGTTGGGATGTCTCTCAATACATCTCACATGATATTCTTTCAAATACCTAGGTAAATTGGGATGTAGGGTTTGTAAATGTATTTGTGTTGTGATAAATTAATGATTATATTAGTTATATTTATATTTATGCTATTATTTAAATATTGATGGATATAGATGTAAATTAGTACTAAAATATAGTGTTTTCATGAATATGTATGTGTATGCATGTTTGTTGTGGCAAATAGTGATAGGTAAGTATGAGATACACTCACATGATATGGTAAGAAGCAAGTGGCAGTCTTTCCCATCATAAAGTATGATAAACTAATGTGTGAATACCCAAAGTTGAGACAAGTCTAAGCATTGTGAGTATGATGTTTATAAAGTCGAAAGCACAAATGTATCTAAGACATATCCATTATATATTATTTAGAATAACTAACCATTGAGTAATGTGAGGGTTAAGTAGAATATCTAATATAGGAGTTTCATCATAGTGTGATAGTTGTATATGTTGGTCATGGTTGATGATGAAGGTATATCATGAGACACATACAAGTTTGAAAGAGTAGTATTGTAGTGACAACCCTACAAGTAATTCCCTCTTGTATGACTTCCATAGATGAGATTCATGGAAAGAGGCATGTTAATTTTTCTGAGTATCACACTTTTGAAAGGGAAAACATATTTACTACCACATTATCTCATATTATTGTAATAATTAAAGTTCAGAGAATAAAAATATATGCTCGAAGCAATTATCAAGGATAATTGGTATATTGCTAAAAAGAGTAGATGTGTGAATGACATGCATAAAAAATATGTAACTTTGATGTTGAAATAACAAGGGATAAACTACGAGGGGATCATCCTTGGTAGTGATTATAGCATCCCAAACAAGAGTCTTGGAAAGATAGGGATGCAACACAGAGTTGAGATTTGGAAAACATACTTTAAAACATTTTTTAATACAAGAACTTTATAAAAATCATGAGCTCAAACCAAGCATAAAATAATAAAAGTAAATATAAAATTTCTTCCAATAAGCTACCATACAAGTTTCTCTTTCTCAAAATATTACATTCATCAATACCTACAAAAAAGTAAGCTTACAAAGAGAGGCTCCTAAGGAAGTGTTGGCCTAGACACACATGGGATGTCCTTCGTAATTTCTTTAGTACCTAGATGGATAAAGGACTCGTACTAAGCTTAGAGTTTAGTGAGGAATAAAATTTAACAATATACATATCACAAATAATTGGATTAAATATCACAATATTACTTTTAAATAGTAAAAAATAATAATAAGACATGTATGTTCAGATGAATCAAAAATGAAATTATAATACATTAAACTATGTGCATGTAAAGACCAGTATAAATGAAAAACATAGAACTTGGTACAGAAGGTACTCATATGTACCATATAGTACAAAATAGAAGGTGTTCTCAAGGGATCAACCTGACAGAAGTGCTTATAGCACTAAACAAAAGTGCATACAGCAATAAATAAAAGTGCACATGACACTGAACATAAGTGGATGTAACACTAGTCAGTTTTTATTTATTATCTGGTCTCTTGAACATGCATAAGGTTTTATATATATATATATATATATATATATATATATTTCAATAAGGTTTAAAAAGAATTCATCCGTCTTCTTATTATACATTTACTCAATTGGCATAGACATACAGAAATCATGATCATTATAATATATTTACATAATTCCTATTACAATGAACATGTAATTTGTTCTATCAATAAGCATATAAATTCTCAATGGAGGATGAATTGTATTACACTTTCTTCTTGAAAGTTATTATAAATGATATCTTAATTATATAGAAATTAAATCACTGAATTTGGATGAGTGAAATTCAACTTATGACTTAAACACCATGATTGAAAAAAAAAGTAAACATATAGATTTCATAATTCAACTTCCATGATATTTATAAGCATAAGGGAGGTTGAAATAGATTATACTTTTTCTTATAAGTTATTCTATGAGATCTTTAGATTATATATAAATTGAAATCACTCAATTTGGATGATTGAAACTCAACTTATGACTAAAACACCATGATTCTACCAAATTCGGTGAAAAATCTGACAGCTTGTCTTCAAGCTCAGATTCAGGGATCTTAGAGCACAAATTGGCTTTAGGCCCCTTCCATACAATTGAAGGTCAATTTTCTTGACTTGCGTCTACAGCTAGAATCACTAATATTGGAGGTATAGTGGCCAAGTTATGGTCAGAACAAAAAAATGAGATTTTGGAAAATTAACTCCCTTATAAAGTTCATTTTTCTAACACAAATCAAAACAAACCCAAACAATTCTTAAGATGAATAATAAAGAAAAATAGGAAGAATCCCTACATATTTTATATTTTCAATGAAATCCCTCTTTTTTGATATATATGCATAGTTCTTTTCGTGTAGATAAACTTTTGTTCTAGACAGATGAATTCCAATCGATAAAATTTCATTGATCGAAAAGAGTTGTTGGAATTTTTTTTCTCCCCCACTCTTTATCTATCTCTCAGAATTTGGTCTTTACAGAATCCACCCACTAAATTTTCTCTAACCTCTCATTTTTATCCATGCTTTAATTAAAAGACTTGGCCCACATTATGTTACGTGCCCATGTCAGTTTCGGGTTCGTTTCTACCTTGAAACAATTAATTTTATCCTAGTTCAAGTTTAATTTAATTTGAATAAACTTCACTATATTTATTTTCTCACTTTCAAGATTTTTTTCAAAAATTCAATTTTTGGGGCAACCCTATGCCTGATGCATCAAAATCATGAAAATTTAATTATCTCGGAATTTAATAAAATTCATTTGTATAACTATATTTCACAAGACAAATCAAATTATGAGGTCTGCTTCACAATCTGATATCAGTAAAAAGAAATAATTTTTTTTATAACTTCTACAATATCACAATTTATCATTTTGTTATAATTTGATTTCCTGATAAAACTTAAAATATATTTTAAAACTACTAGGGTATAAATTAGAGTGTTACGATGCTAGTCGAAGGTTGATGGTCACCTCATAAGCCAAAAGGATACATGACTATTTTCACACTAATCTACCTTCCATTAAACAAATAAACATAATATTGACCAAATATAAGAGAAACTTCATCACACATGAGAACATTAGTCAACCCTAGAGACAAAGTATCTTTCCAAAGATCAAGTATATATATTCAACAAAAGTAGCAATTAGCTTTTAGTTGGGTGATTGAACTATGTACATAATCTTTGTAGAATCAATATCTAGACTTATATGCACTTTTACTTATTTGACTTATATACTTATAGAGGAGCTACATTAGATGAGAGATCCTCGCTTATTTAGGGTATGGGCTCATGTCAATTAATGATAGTTTTGGCACACTCACAAATTTACAATAAATTTTTGTTGTTATTACTAAAGATTATTTAATTATTATTTGATTAGTCTACTTGAGTTAACATAACTATCATTATAAAAAAATAGTGTGGATATGATTATTGCTTAGTATTTATATTGAATTTATATTTTGTTTTGTACCTTTCTTTTTGTCTATTTTGTAGCCACCACCAATTGCATGAGCAGAGTTTTGAGACAAGTTAAAACCTTTAAACCTAGAAATTGAAGACTACAAAAATGATATTTTTCAACCAAACATTTCAAAATGAAGAGATGAATTCATTTAAAAGTACTGTGAGGTATTTTAGATTTAACAATTATTTTCATCCATATTGTCATCCTTATGTTAAAAATTGTGAAGGTCTATTATATGAGAGTCTGAAACAAACACCATAACATGAATATTCATATTAGACAAACAAATTGTCTTTTGAAGAAAGTGTTTTGGCACTATTGATAAAGATAAAAAAGAGTAATACTACAAAAGAAGAGTAATAATACAAAATAAAATCAAATAAGATGGATGAAAGTGTAACTCAAAGACAATGACATGATTATAAAAGTTATTCCACATAAAGATGCAACACTCTATGAAGAAGATATGAAGGAAAATGAGATCATAAAAGAGGGTGAATAAAACATCGAAAATATTGAGATTGGAGTGTTTAAAAAAGTCATGATACCTGAAAATGACTATCATTACTAGACCTATGGAGAACAAAACCATGGAAAAAGGTAAAGAGCCATGAATTATTTTGATGTGATTTCCCAAAGAAAAACAAGAAAATTTGCACATCTTCTACTTAATATCATTGATTCACACATAGAGTAAAAGGTGAGAGAAAAAAATTATACTTAAAAAATAGAATGGACATATGAATTTGACAATGATAAAATTCGACACAAAAAATAAGTCTAGCTATAGATTTTAAATATAACACTACTTAGGTCGGTAACTTGAAAATTATTTTTGTGCAGTTTGATGAATAAACATAATACATCATAACCAATACACTTTATTACAAATCTCAAAAGTATATATCCCATTTACAAAAAAAAGTCCACCATGGTAATTAGTGTGAATGTTTGTTTGATGCTTCAAATATTGACTTTTTTTGGGACATTTAGTGATTAAACTTTATTGTATTTGTATTTATTCTAATATTTATTGGAGAGATTTTACTAAATTCTTATTTTGAAAGAAGTTATAGATGTAATTAAAATAAAAATAATTTTGGGTGAAATTTGTAGATATGGAGAAAATACTTGGAGTAGAGAATAGTGATGGAGAGTCATCACAATTCCCTTGTCATGACTTGTGTGAACCTCCCACATTCTTGAATAGTTATTGCATCCCTTCCTAGCCTTACCTCTACAAAAAATAATTGTGGATTTCATTGTATATCATGACTATATCATCAATTTCATACAAATATTTTACTATGCAACATAATTATCATGACCATAATATTTTTTTAGAGTCAATGTTGCACTATTTCTAAAACACTTTAACAGCCAAGATATTATTTTTTCATCATGATAGTTAAGTACCCCAGTTGTAGAAATAGCCATGGAAATTTCCAAAGCCATGACTTATTTGATGCAGAGCCAAAATACTAACTATTTTGAGTCAACTTTATTTTCCACTATGACTTCTTATTCTATAGAGTATTTTCTCTCATTGTAATTTTTTCAAATATTGCAACTTTGTTCTTCAAAGACAAATTTCCTAATCTATGGACTTGTTCAACACCATGACTTTATGTTACAAAGAGTAATTGTCTTGGTCACATTAATCCCAACACCATGACACTTTTCATAGAAAGAAGACTAAAATTGTGGCTAATTCTAGCATCATAACTTAATATTACAAAGTGTAATTATCTTAGTGGCAACAATCTCAACATAATGATACTTTGCTTAGAAAGCTACAACCAAAGTCACCACTACAACTTTATGTTATAAAAAATATAGAAATTAGTCATGGATATTCCTAGTAACATAATATCAATGATATAGAGAATATTGAAAAGATATAAAGGCACAACCTCAAATCTATGTCATGAATTTCGACATAAAATATCACATGGATCCTTGAAGTATACAAGTGATACTTAAAAAGAGATTAAGAGAGAGAGAAAGAGAGAGAGAGAGAAAAAAAAAGAGAGGAAATATGAACCATGTATAGTAGGAACCCTAGGATATCTAGTCTAGACCCCCATTTAGAGAAAATTCAATGTGAACATAAATAATCATTGATTGGAATTGGAATTATATACTTAAATTTCCACTTGGGCATTCTATGGAAACTCTCAAATCTATAGGATATCTTTCAACACTTCTCACATGATTTTCTCCCCATTGTCTAGCTAAAGTAAGATCTAGGATTGGTGAATGTATCTATGTTATGATATATTAATAATTTTTATGAGTTATATTTGTGCTTATGTTATTATTTAGATGCTAATGACTATAAAAGTAAATTAGAACTGAAACTTAGGGTTCTAACAAATACATAGGTTTATGAGTGTTAGTTATGGTATATAGTAATAGATAAGTCATGAGGCACACTCATGTGAGATGATAAACTAATGTGTTAAGACCTATTGTTGAGTTAAGTTTAATCATTATGAGTGTGATACTTATGAAGCTAAAAAGACAAGTATATTTAAAAATAATATATTATGTACTATCTAGAAGAACTAACCTTCAAGTTACATCATAGTGTAAGAGCCATGTGTAAGCTATACTAGATGGTGATAAGTATGTCATTAGACACATACAAGTGGGAGAGACTAGTATGGTGTGGTGATAGCCCTATAAGTCATTCCCTCTTGTATAACTTTCATAAGTGAGATTCATGGGAAAACATGTAAATTATTCTAAGAATAATACTTATAAAGCAAAAAGAACAAATACATTTAATATCATATTATATTGTATCTTTAAGATAAAATGAGATTTGGAAAATAAAAGTGCATACTAGACACAATCTTCAAGGGCAATTAACATATAATCAAAAAAAAGTAGATGTGTAAATGATATTTTAATAGAACAATATATGGCTTCAGTATTATAATACTAAGTGGGTAACTATGAGAAGAACATGCTTAGTAGTGATAATCCAAGGATGATGGTCAACTTGTATGCCAAAAGAGCATAGTAAATATTTTCACACTAATATATCATTCATCCTATAACCAATTATGATATTGATCATTTATAAGAGAAGCATCATCACACAAGAGGATGTGAGCCAACCAAAGACTCTAAATATCTTTTTAAAGACCAAGTACATCTATTCAACTCGAGTAATAGTTAGTTAATTGATTATTAACCAAAATGTCTACATAATCTATGTGTGATCAATATTTGAACATGCATCCACTTTATTACTTGTATGACTCATATAATTACAAAGCTATATTGAATGAGAGATCCTTGCCTAATGAGATTTTGGAATCATGTTAATTAGTGATAGTTTTAAAACCTTCACAAAAATACAACACAAATACCTATCAGTGAAAGTGTTAGATATAAAACATAGGCCATTCAGCTTGTCAATATCACCTTGTGCCCTCCAAAATATGGGCCTTTATTTCTGCACCATCGCATGACTCTCTCCAAGTGAATACTACAATGCATTATCCTACATTGGGTTCTTCATCAAATTGAGTTATCCATTATGGTGTCTCTCATCATTTCACCATTGATTTGGCCAATTTTCACTTCATCAACCCTACACTAAGTCTGACATTGTGAATATTGGAAATCATATATGCCTTCTCATTCTTAATAAGAAAAAATTTATAACTTCCAATGTTGTATTATTCTTTTTATCTCACCAATATTTTACATGTTCCATCTACATCTTTAAATTTGATTTTAGCTTTTTCTCTGTGTTACTATTGTGGTCACTATTCTATTTTCTAATAACTATTTTCAGGTGTAGGATCATCATACTAAGGCAATTATGGTCAAGAGATAGCATAAAAATTAAACCTATATTTGGCCAAAACTTTCCTCACACATATCGACCAAACACTTTTGGTATTATACCTTCAATACCACCAATTCATTGTCCTCTATACTTTTGGTATGGCACAACCACTTATGAGATCCCATCAATTAAAATTTTTATGACCTAATTATTATCATTAGGAATTTCTATTTTGTATTCTATATTTTTTTAAAATTTTTTTATGGTTTATGTCATATCAATTAAAATCAAACTTCATTTTTCAATTTTTTTTGTTTCATCTGCATTTCCACTTGAACTTATTTATTCAAATGTCTGACTTCTCATGTTTCTTCACTTGATGGTTACAAATATTATATAATATTTGTTGATCACTATACAAAATATATATGATTCTATCTACTTGCTCATAAGTCAAATATTCATGTAACCTTTCTTACCTTCGAATGACTTGTCAAAAATTATTTTTCTCTTCCTATCAAAAATTATATTCTGACATTGGAGAGAGTATATGGCTCTAAATGAATTTCTAGATAATAATAGTATCCCTCATCTCATAACACCAACACTCACTTTTGAGCACAATTGGTAGTTTGAGTATTGAAATTATCATATTGTTGGAATTAGTCTCTCTTTTTCATCATGCATCACTTCTGTTTAAATTTAGTCTTTTTCCTTTCCCATAATAGTTTATTTTAAAAATTGTATGCCTAATATAATCTTCAATCATTTTCTTACTATGAGTATCTCTTTTAGAAATAGTTGAACCCTAAAAATCCACAGTGGGCTTCTTTGTTATGATCTTTCCACTAACAAAATCCTTTTCTCTTGCTATGTTCAGTTCATTGAGCATCATTTTCCATTCTCTAAGTTTTCACCACCTTCTTCCAACCATGTTGACTCCCTAATCATGACTTCATCTTTGCTACAAATTCCATATCTACCTCCTTGTGCTATTTCTATGCCATCAGCAATGACCATACCACATTCTAGTCCCATGTAGACATCACCACTTCTTCCTGCCATCTTAGCTCCACCAGTCTTATGTCTTGTGCAGTCATCATGTCTAGACTCAGCCTCATAGGATTCTATCTCAAACCTTGCCCTACTTACAACTTCTGCTAAAAACTATATTCTAGAATTTTCTATTGAAATAACTTTAGTTGTTCCATCTATCCTTGGAATTTAGAGGGTTTGTTAAAAAATACTCCACATCAGAAAACTTTGAGTAAGATATGGTTTTTATATATGGGTTGGGCGTACTCTTTCCCTTTAACCTTGCATTTGGGGATGAGTTCGGCCCAAACCCAATTTTTAATAAGGTATCATAGGATTTATGGGACACCCTCAAATATCCAATATCCTACCAAATTTTCTTGCTCCAAATGCCCAATCCTACAAAAATTTAATGCTCCAGATGTCCAACCTTAGGCATGAGGAGGGTGTGATAAAAACTACATCATTACAAAAGATGAAGTGGCATTAGATGTTTCACTATCATCATAGGATTCTCTCTCAAACCTTGCTCTACTTCCAACTTCAAATAAAAACTATATTCTAGACTTTCCTATTGAAATGACTCTAGTTGTTCCATCAATCTTTGGCATTAGGAGGGAATGTTAAAATTTATTCCACATCAAAAAAATTTGAGTACAATATAATGTTTATATATGGATTGGGTACCCTCTCTCTTTTAGTTAGCATTTAGGGACGAGTTCAACCGAAACCTAATTTCTAATATAGTATCATAGGATGTATGTGGCACCCTCAAATGTCCAATCCTACCAAAATTTCTTGCTCCAAATGTCCAATCCTACAAAAATTTCATGCTTAAGATTTCCAACCTTAGGTATGAGGAGAGTGTATCAACAATTGTGTTGTTACCAAAAAAATGAAGTGAATTTAGAAGTTTCACTAATCTCTGTCACCATGAATGTTCATCCCATGACTATCAAGCTTAAAAACTCCATTTTTAAGATAAATTTAAGTATGATCTACATGTTCTACTTTTTACTGATAGGGAACCTCCTACAGTTACTCTAACACTTCGCCATCCCAAATGATTCCAAGCCATGAAAGAATAATGTGATGCCCTATAGCATAACAATACTTGGTTGATCGTTCCACCTCCACAACAAAATCTTGTTGATAATAAATGAGTTTTTCCCATCAAACACATACCATATGCTTCCATTGAGTACATTAGGGCATGTCTTGTGGCTAAAGGTTCACATCAATAACCTGGTGTTGACTTCCATGAGAATTTTAGCCTTGTATAAATGGTAATTGTTCATACTATGTTAAGTATTTCTCTTCATTATAGCTAAGGTATTTGTGAGCTTGATGTAAATAATATATTTTTAATGGTCATTTTACTAAAGATGTTTACATGGTACAATCTTTTGGCATGCATGATCTAGTATTTCCAAATTTTGTTTATCATCTATAAAACCTCTCTATGGTAGAGGTGTCAAACGGGCCGGCACGGGGCGGCCCAGCTCGTTTTTTTAGGGCACGATCGTGCTTCCGTGCCGGGCCGGGCACTGCACGGTTACTGTACAGTGTCTTGCCGGGCCGGGAACGGTTACTGTACCGTGCCGTGCCGGGCCGGGCACGGTTACTGTACCATGCCGTGCCAGGCCCGACAAGGCTCGCAGGCACGGTGGGCCGTGCCGTGCCTTGCCGGCCCACTCGGGCTTGCCTGTCCGAGTGGTTCGGGATACGGGGGACCACCGGTCGGGTCGAATCAGACCCGACCCGCAGTCTTTTTTTTGCGGGAGGGTCATCATGGGGCCGGGCTCACGGGACACCCGGCACGGGGTAAACCCGTGCCGGTGTGCCGTGTCGCGGGCCGAACCATGTCGGGCCAGGCACGGCACGGGCCAGGCACGGCACGGGCCAGGCACGGCAAGGGCCAGGCACGGCACGGGCCAGGCCAGGCACGGCACGGGCCAGGCACGGCACGGGCCAGGCACGGCACGGGCCAGGCACGCCACGGGCCAGGCACGGCACGGGCCAGGCACGCCACGGGCCAGGCACGCCACGGGCCAGGCACGGCACGGGCCAGGCACGCCACGGGCCAGGCACGCCACGGGCCAGGCACGCCACGGGCCAGGCACGCCACGGGCCAGGCACGGCACGGGCCAGGCACGCCACGGGCCAGGCACGGCACGGGCCAGGCACGGCACGGGCCAGGCACGGCACGGGCCAGGCACGGCACGGGCCAGGCACGGCACGGGCCAGGCACGGCACGGGCCAGGCACGCCACGGCACGGGCCAGGCAGGGCACGGGCCCAGGCACGGAATTTTTCCGTGTCGGGCCAGCCCAAGCACGGCTGAACTGTGTCGTGCCTCGTGCCGGGCTGGGCCGGCCTGGCCCGGTTGACACCTCTACTCTATGGTATGAAACAAGCTTCAAGAGCATGGTACCAAGAGCTGAGAACTTTCCTTCTTTCTCTTGGATTTCTTACCTTTCATGTTGACACATCCTTGTTCAACATATTATAAGGTTTGACTCTCATTTATGTTATGATCTATGTTGATTATATTATCATTAAAGGTAGAGGTGTTAACCAAGCTAGGTGGCACAGAATAACCTGTGGCATGACATGGTTTGTTTGTGCCTAACCCAGCTTGACACGTTCCTGATTTGTGCCTGGTCTTGAACCAAGCCATCCCATGGCATGGTTCATGACATGAAGGGCCGATGCGAACCATGTCTCGTGCTTGGCTAGGCACGACTAGTGACTTGCCTGGTGACATGATCAACTCGAACGTGGACCCAGGACCGACTATAAATCATGGGTTAAGTCCCATCAAGTGACCACTCGATGAGGAATGTTATTTTTTAAAAAATGGCCACATAAGCTGGATCTTGTTATGTGGCTAGTTGCAATTGGCTGACCATGTTAGTCGGCTATCCATTTCCTTTTTACGAAATATGTTCTTATAGGGATGATCCAACATAACCCTACACTCAGTCATGCCACCATGCCGTGCAGGGTCACCCAACTGGTCCTAGTGACCCTAGCATGGCACAAGAATCATACCATATAATATATGGCATGACACAATGACATAGTTTTGCCTCACTCAAATGGTCCATGCATGCATGACATGGCCCATTTGACACCTTTACACAAATTATTAAAGAGCTTGACTCTCATTTTTTCACCAAAGATCTCAATATTCTCTTTTTTTATGATGTTAAAGTCGTAATATTTGATGGTGTTCTTCTATCACATCATAAGTATATAGTTAATTTGTTGCAGAAGTAGCATATGCTTCATTCTAAGCTTGTCTCCACACCCTAATCAATGACATGTCTTGTTTGATTCATCATGGTGCCCAATTTGATTGATGTTACCTTATATTATCAATTTGGTGGTCTCCAACACCTTGGTGTGACTTGAATAGACATCTCCCATGATGTCAGCAAACTTTTCAATTCATGGATGGGATATTAGAACATCATTGTTGTGTTGTGTAGCATATCCTATAGTATATGAATGGTACTCTTCATCTTTGAATTCATCTCATACAATCTTCTCTTATGACTATCCATGGTAACTTTGATGCATACTTGAGTGGAAATTATGAAAATCACACTTCCACACTTTCATATGTATTGTTCTTTCTTAGGTTTAAACCTATTTTCATGGCAACCACAAAACAATGCATTGTGGCTTAGCCTTAATTTGGAAACTGAACGCCTCATCATTGGTTCTTCTATTACTAAGATTAAATAGATCAAGTCACTTATAAATGAGTTGCAACTCTATGTTTCTACCACACCAACTATTTACTTCGATAACCTTGGAACCACTTATCTTTATTTCTAATCTTGAGTTTCATTCATATATGAAATATCTAGCAACTATCATTTTGAATAGGTATTAATATGTTGTATATATAGTTACATATTTTATATATATATAATGTTTTGTATAAATAATGTTTATATTAATATGTTAGTGCAAACCCACTAATTAGCTAGCTTTAACTATATATATATATATATATATATATATATATATAGGATACATATATCACGTTATATATCTATATATAGTTATTAATATATAATTATCTATATATGTTTGTGTATATAGTTGCCTATATATGATTATGTATATTATGTTATATATATTAAAATATTTTTTTAATATTTGTATGTGATTACAATAAACTAGCTGGTGAATTCGCTAAAACCCATCAAAAATAAACCTTGAAACTAAGCATATCATGCATACAAAATTCAACAAATTTTTTCAATGAAACAAAATCTTTCATTGCCTTTAGCTTTGGTATTCCACAATGCTCATCTTTAAAATCACAATAAACTTTTGTGTGTCAACACAAGCACACCCGAGTTCATACATGATGTTCAGTTTATATGCATGCACCACTCAACAAACGAGGTAATTGATAGGCTATTGTTTCATAGGTCCATAAAGCAAACCTAACTTTTTGGGGGAAAATGTTACACCTGTTTCACCTACATAACTTAGAAATATAATAATTCAACCAAAATTAATATTATTCATAGATAATTAAATTTTCTTTAATCCTGATCATGTTTATATAAATTTGTATTAATATAGCATTATCTATATATATATATATATATAGATAATGTTATATTAATACATAATGTTTTGTATAGATTATATTTGTGTGTGTGTGTGTGCGTGTGTGTGTTTGTGTGTGTTTGTGTGTGTGTGTGTGTGAGTGTGCGTGTGTGTGTGTGTGTGTGTGTTTGTGTGTGTTTGTATGTGTGTTTGTGTGTACATATTGTAAAAGATAATATATAGACATGTAAATAAATGCAAAGATATATATAGCCAATGGTATATATAAAGATAGAAAATATGTAGATACATACATATATATAGATATAGTATATTTAAGTATAAAGACATATACATATATTATCTTATGTATATAGATAATAGTATATATATCTATATATAGATGTATGTATAATATTATCTATATATAACATTATGTATTGATGATGTTATACATCTAATTTTATTAATATAATGGCACATTTATGTTTAAGGTTACATGTATAACATTATATATACAATATATATAATGTTGTGTGTGTGTGTGTGTGTGTGTGTGTGTGTGTATTGTGTCACATACATAACATTATGTATAGATTTTTGTTTTAGCTTTATTATTTGCCAAAATTGTATACCTAATGTGTATACTATTTTTAAATATAATGTTTAAATTTTTGTTTGTTTTTCTTAATTTTGGGAATGATGACA
Organism: Sapria himalayana; assembly: GCA_029783825.1. Classification (NCBI taxonomy): domain Eukaryota; kingdom Viridiplantae; phylum Streptophyta; class Magnoliopsida; order Malpighiales; family Rafflesiaceae; genus Sapria; species Sapria himalayana. Next base: position 1,656,858 of record JAREIK010001718.1, read on the forward strand.
TGGATAAGGTAGGGGCACTTTTGGTTTTACCTATTTTAGTGTTCCAAAACATAAACTTTGTTTATTTTAGTGCTCAAAATGTAAACAAAAGAAAATGTGTCCCAAAATATATATATCATGTTGGGGTATCTAAGCATTATTTTCCCAAAATATAATATCCAATGACATGTAATTGAAATAGCAAATAAAAAAGTGGAATAGAAATTAACAAGCTAAAAAATCATAATCATCATAAAATATCATGTTATTTAAATTATGAAAACTAAACCCCCCAGGAAGTATCTTCATTATAAGTGAAAGTTATATCGGCCCAAAATTTTTTAATATTTCCTATATTCTTTAAGAATAACACGATGGCAATAATTTTTCATGAAGTTTATATATGCTTGTAGATGCTTTCTTGAAGCATGGTTAATGTTAGTTTCTTCATTCAAATAAGTTCAACATAATGTATGTCAATACTATGCAAATAATCATCTATACTTTAAAGACAATCTTTGAGGTTTAGATGCAATTAGCAAAGAAGCTAATCTCTAAGTCAATTATATGCTTGTTGAGAATATCTCAAGCATGGAGATATTTCTAAAATATCTTACATGCATATGCCAAGCTATTTTCATTTTTTTTGAAAGTCAAGATTGTCGAGAATTTCTTTTTGAATCTTATATTGAAAGAATATGAAAATATATAATGATGTTGTGCTTATAATCATTGATCGCTTATAATCATTGACTTATAATTATTCTTCACTATGAAATATAAATTGTCATTTTGTTGGTAAAATAAATGCAAATAATGCTTTACCTCAAGTTTCTCCTTGATGTGATGTCTGTCAACTTCATCATGCTTAGTTCTATCATCTTTTGGTTTGAATGCAAATTCTTATGTAGAGTAGCTCACATGCCCTATGTGCCATACTTAGATATTTTACTTTAGTACTTCATCTCGATTCTCGACACTACTTTTCATTTTTTTCTTCAATAAGATGCTAAATTGCCCATAACAATGATAAATGATTCAAATGTTGTTCTTACATTAGTATCACTCTCAATGCCTAGATGACCATGTTTTGAGAACATCAATCTTTTTTCAAGCAGTGACTTCAAGTATCTTAGGATTCAATTTATCATCCAAGTAGGCTTCATTCAATGTGTTCATGAACTGACTCACCACACTTATGACCCAAATCAATGATTCACCTCCATTAGCATATATGATGTTTTGTTTGCTAACATTCTAGTATCAATAAAAATTTAAAGCATATGTTTCAATTGCAATAAAAATGTTCTTTGTCCTTAATGAGCCACTTTGAACCCTAAAAAATATTTATAGCACCAAGATCTTTCATTTCAAATATACTTTCCATGTAACGTCTTAGTATTATTTTTTCTTGTGTGTCATTCTTGGTAACTACCATAAATGATTTAAAGAGATTATTTCAATAAAAGCAAAGATTTAAAGAGCCACATCATCAACATATACAATAAGGGTAATGATTTAACCTTTTTTATGTATCAAGTAAAGGGTATGATTTGAGTTACTTTGTTTAAATCTAAAAATCCTTTATTGTTATTATATTTTCAAAACCAAATAATGAGTGATTATTTCAATTCTTAAAAATGATTTTTAGTTTACTCACTATATTTCCAATATTCAGTCTCATATTGCATCCAACAGGAGCATCCACATAGACTTTACTTCTAGGTCACCATCCAAGGAGATATTTTTTTTTCCATCAAAATGGCATACTGATCAATCCATGTTTGTTGTTACAGAAAGAAGTATCCAATCCACATTAGTATTAGCTAGAAAAACAATGGTTTTCTCATATCAGATCTCATAATTTTGAGTGCAACATTTCACTATTAGTCTTACTTTGTATCATTCAATAATCTCATTTACCTTCAAATTTCTATACATTTCTATGTACAACCCATTGTGCTTCCTTTTAGGATTGATAATAATCTTACAAGTTAAATTCTTCTAGAGGGACATCATTTCATCATTAATCACTTGAGTCTACTTGGGATCAATTGAAGCTTCTTGAATATTATGTGGAAAAGATATTTTGGATAATTGACATACAAACAAAAATGTATTTAATTTTGATTTTAAGGTCAAGGTTGTAGAATTGTCTAGAAATTCCTTTATTTGTATGAGGGGGCAACTTATAACTTATGTTTCATGTAAGACTCAACTAAGGTAAAGCACTTAAGTTGGAGTTCATATTTTTGGTTATGTGTGGAGAATCTTCAAGATCTAATTGGATGAGTGGAGATAGCACTATAGTAAGACTTGAAGTGGAAAAATTATTTGAATAATTATCTATAGCATCAAAGTATGCTTGATCTTGTTGCAAAGTTAAAGTTGATTATTAAGACAAAAAGCCACAAAATTTTAAGAGAAGATGATTCTTATACTTTGCTACTTCTTTCTATTGTAGTATATAGACACATGTGGTTTGATGAACAATATCATGTGTATTTAAACTTTGTAGGTGATGATTTGCATATCTTTCTCCATTGTCAGAGTGAAGTATCATGATTTTCTCATCAAATTAAGTAGCAACATATTAATATAATATCTTGAATGTGGCTATGACTTCACATTTCTATTTTAAGAGAAAACTTGAGGTCATCCAAGTGAAATCATAATGAAAGTGTAAGTCATTACAAAATTTCCTAATTAAGTATGATTCAATAAATTGGATCACAAATCTCAAAATACACATCTTGGATAAACAAAAGAAACACTCCCTAATCATCTATGCAATTGCTAAAGTGCATTCATCAGAATAGACTAATTCTTCATGTTATGTGTGACTCTCTCTCTTATTATTTTCTTCTTTAAATACAAGATAATTTAAATTTTCTCACCTAATACCACATCCAATAACAACCTTGATGAGAAGATCCTTAAAAACACACTATAATGATTAAAAATACGTGGTATATAGTTAAGGGAATCAATGATTTGATGATCATATAACAAGCCATAGTCAAGTGAATGGATGACTAAGATGTAATCAAGACTTAATGACTATTTAAAAGATAAGGTCTCTTCTCTCATTACTTGGGAGGTGATTCCATTGGCACTGATAATATGTGCTTGCCTTGATAGTTTGGTAAAGTTAAATATAGTAAAACTAGATGTTTTATGATCAATACTACTAGTGATAATAATTCATGATCTATTACAAGTGAAGATGTGTAAGAGGTACCAAAGATGGCGAAGACCTTGGAAGAAAAAACATGGAGGCTCTGATCTAGTCTCTTGAGGTAAATGAGTGGATGAAAACAAGGATTTGATTGAATCCTTCTTGTGCCATTTGTAGACCTATCCTTTTAGATAATAAATGATATTATAACAACTCTCCATTATGTGATTATGTATACCAAATTTGGTTCACTTCATTGGAGGTTAGAAATATTTAGTCACAATAGTAGCTAAGGTTGTAAATAGTGATGTACTTCAGAAGTTACACAAGCTTTAGACATGGTTCCATGTTTACTATTGTCTTTTAATATGTGCATATGCATCATCAAGTTTGAGTTTAGGTTCCATCATTAAATTCTCTACTTGGATTTTATGGAAATTATTACTGAGATATACAATAAACATATAAATTCAGAGACAATCAACATGTATTTGTAGTTTCAATGTCTATGGATGCCCTAAGATGATTGAAGTTAATTGATCAAGGTTCTAAAAGTTATGAATGAGCTCTCTGTAAAATTTGAAAATTGATGCACTAGTTTTTCTCATTATAAAGACCTTCTATGAATATCATAAAGTTTTCCTTCATTAGCACCAACTGGAAGGGTTTGCTTGATTGCATGTCATGCTTGTAATGTTGTTTCATAATGAATAAACCATTTAATCGATTAGATTGCATGGTGTAAAACAACAAACACTTGATTTGATAATCTGATGCATGGCAATATTAAAATGTGGGATCTATTACTATAAAGTCGGACAATATTAATGGCCAAGTGACAATGTTTTTCTTGCCTAGCTAACTTAATTTCTATGTTTTGATGCTATATAAAATAATTATTTTCATCTAGTTTGATTCTCACATAGAATTTAGAGGTGTCACTTTGTGAAGAGAGATGATTTGTGTAACAGTGTTGAAGTCTATGTTCCCCCTAGAAGCATACTTCATTTCCTCTCTCGATATTAGTCTACTAATAGTCTTACTTCTCTTCTCAATTTCCTCAAAATGAGAATACCTGAATAAATATATGTTTCCCATTATCTCACAACCTTATTTACCAAACTATCAATCATGATAATAATTGTAAGTATGTTATTTGGTATCAAGGTATTAAAGGAAATGATGATTGTCTCCCAATAGTTGGGAGGTGAGGTGAGAAACAAAGATGTCTAGAGCTCATCATTTAATATCATTTTCATGGATATAAGTTAGTTAACCACAACTTGAAATCTACTCATATGAGCAACTATATCAATCTTGCTCTGATATTTCGTGTTACCCAAATATCAAACTAATAAGATATTATTTTTTGATATATTTATCGTATATATCAATTCAATTTTTTGCAACAACTTATTCACTTTTTTGTTATTGTGGAAATATAGTGGAAAGTAATTTTTCCAACTCGTTACTATATCATGGCAGTCACTTTGTAGTGTAAACAAATATACTATTTATCACTCAAGGTTTCCAGTTTTTAGCTCATCGTATAATAGATTACATAAATTCAAATTATTAAAAAATCAATCATTTTTATTTTTCATGTTGAATTGTTGGATATTTCAACTTAATAATATCAAGTGAATTATTTTCTTCTTTCATCCTGAAAAAAATAATTCAATCACTATAATCTAAAAATAATTATTCATTCTAATACCACTTATTCCAAGATAGATCCCAATACTAAACTCCATTTTAGAATTTTTCTCATACCAACAATTAGGTTAATTAATTTATCTACAATTTGAACCAAGGAGAGTAGTTCGGATGGGTGGGTCTTAGCTTTCCCAAGCTAAGGTCCCGGTTCGAGTCCCTTGGGCCAACTACCCAATGATTTTTCTTGCAACTTACCTAGTGTCCGTGGTTAGTAAGGTATTATGGGTCACTCGAGGAATTAGTAGAGGTGCGCACAAGCTAGCCTAAACACCCTCGCCACCAAAAGAAAACAAAAATTTACCTACAATTTGATTTTTTTTAAATTTTCCTTTAATCTATTATCAAACACAAAGAATCATATAAAATTTTTTATTTTCCAAAATATATTATCTGCCCTTTTAAATTAAAATTCAGTTTTACTTTTAATTTTAAATTGTAAAATTATAATTTTAGCACAAATTAAATTCCAAATTAAATTTAAAAATTTTCAAAAATCTGAACATATAAAAAACAATAATGCCCAATTAATTTTCTCTTAAATTGATATTTATTTTAAATCCAAAAACAATAATGCCCAATCTTAAATTTTGTATTTACAAAAAATATATATTTTAAATTCAAAAATATAGTAAATCAATTATCAAAATAATTATCTGAATTATTTTAGGAATATAAACAATTAAGTCTAAATTACTATTTTGCATAAATTAACACAATAGTCTAAGAAACATAAATAAAATAACAATCAAATTAACACAACATTTCGATTATAAAAAAAAATCAAATTAAACTCAAACTAAGAAATTATAATAGAAAAAACTAATATTATTGGGGAATGTCATTTATATTTCCAAACAAATTAATTCATTACTTCTCCGTGTTATCTGGCTTAATTCAAAGGATCCCAGCTCTACCCATTACAATATGTATCGACTACATAAACCATAACCAATAAAATTGGTGATTATTTTGTTTGGAAATTAATCTAATTTTTTCTCACACCCAATTTTGATATGGTAAGCTGAACAATCCACTTTTTAAAAAAACAACCAATCTAACATTAATTAAATAAAACACACTTCAAAAAATATTAACCGCATGCTAATCAATAAATTTACATGAAACAAAAATCTAATTAAATTATTTTCATTGTTTTTTGCGGGCTGCCCAACCCGGACACACCCAGCATAGGGCTGTAACCGAGCCGAGCTACTCGCAAGCTGCTCGGCATTCATCTCGTTAGAAGCTCGATCGAACTCGTTTATTAAGTTAAACGAGCCAAGCCCGAACATCATTTTGAGGCTCGTAAGTTAAATGAGTCGAGCCCAATCACCCTCAAACTCAGCTCGTCAGCTCGTAAACAGACTCGTGAATAAGCTCGTCAACCAGGCTCGTAAACAGACTCGTGAATAAGCTCGTCAACCAGGCTCGTGAACAGGCTCGTGAACATGAAGAATGCTTGATACACAACAAATTTTTCCTATAAATGAACATGATGAATATTTTAACTCTTAAACTTCAATCAAGTTAATTGAACTTTTATTATCTTATCTTTTTAATTTAGTTGTATGTTAACTATTTTAGATTGAACATTTTCTTTAATTCTCGAACATCATTTTGAGACCCGTAAGTTAAGCGAGCCAAGCCCGAGCACCATTAAACTCAGCTCATCAGCTCATAAATAGGCTCGTTAACAGGCTCATGAATAGGCTTGTGAGCAAGCTCGTTAACCAGGCTCGTAAACAAGTTCGTGAACCAAGCTCGTGAACAGGCTCGTAAGTTAAATGAGCCGAGACCGAGCACCCTCAAACTCGGCTCGTCAGCTCATAAACAGACTTGTGAACATGCTCAAGCCTACTCCTTTAAAACCGAGCCGAGCTAAGCCTGCCTAATACTCGGATCGACTCGGCTCGACTCGGCTCAACTCGGCTCGGTTACACACCTAACCCATCATATCTCACATTACTTTAAACCTCGTTTTTTGACTAGCTTGGCTACCCATCGTTTAATAATTAATCACCAAGGAGGGCTGAAATTAGAAAGGAGATAGGATTCGTAGATTCGGTGAAATTCGTGGTGGGTAATTTAGACATCATTAAATGTCTACCAATTAAAAATATTTTGATTAAGCATAAGAATAATCTCAATTAACAAAGATTCTTCCTCTTACACAACAAAATCAATGTCATTAATGAATTTTAATTTATAGCAAATCATAACGAAAAACAAACTAGTAGGCTAACAATCATAGCAAATCACATGTCATGTTAAAGTTAAGCATACGCATAATAATACTCTTACGAGCTTTAAATCTTTTTACCTTCTATCAACGAAGTTTACATCAAAAATTCAAACAGTCGGAAGTGATCAAGTGGGAGTAACACACATCTTGTAACGGGTAAAAACACCATTATCATCACACCATCAGCACCATCACGACAAAACTTTATCTTTTCTTCTCATCATCATTCCAAAATCAGCCCTCCCAGCGAAAAAAAAAAATTACACCCGCACGAAGGCGTCTCATCGGTGATTACCACTATAATTCGCACCTGGAACGCGAGGCGATGTAACCGGGAAAAGGGGCAAGAGCCGGGGCTCTGTTTCCCTGGGGGTAGTCGACGGAGAGGGATGGAGGTAGAACCCCTTCTCTTTGATCGCCTTCTCCTCCGCCTCAGCGTCAACAAAGGTGCAGCAATTGTTCATTCCTCGGGACCGGTCGAATGGGTCGGGAATTAACGGGGTGACCGGGCTCAGAATTAGGGACGGGAAGTCCAACACGCTCGGAGACAAGATCTCGGGTTTCCTGGTGGGTTGCATACAGAGAGGACCAATCGGATTGATGCTCGGCGAGTTTCTCCGTTCATATAGTTTGAAACCGGAAGACTGATTTTTCTTATCGGGCGGGGATTTGACCGACGAAGACTTCGGGACGGCGTCGTCAGTTGGAACAGTGGATCCGGTAAGCATCTGGACGACCTGCTTAAAAGACGTTGCATCCGCCTGAACAAAGGTAGTCGGGTACGGGTTAACGGGTTCCGATCTGGCGAGTTGATTGCTCTGCAATCCATTGCTGTTGTTAACGGGACAGCTACTGCAACTGCTGCTTCGGCTTGTTGGAGGAGACAACAAAGGCCCATAGTTTGGTTCCATGGATTTGATTTTTGAATTGGCCATGTTTTGTGGTTTTCTTGCGGCGGGTAGTGTGCCCTAGTTTCCTAGTTTCGGTTCATTTTTGTGAGAAATAGATAGACTGCGAGACAGAGAGGGCAGCCGGAGAGAAATGCTTTGGGGGAACGCGGAGGTCCCACAAAATTTCTAGTTTTCGGGAATTGCACGCGCCAGCCTGGACAGTACTGTAGAAACAGGTCATTATCATTAATCAAGGTTTGGATTTTTTTAGGAGTTGACTGTTGACTCGGTATGCAATTTGTCGTTGCCCACCAGCGGTGGTGCCGCATCGATTTTTGTTTTTTTTAAAATTCCTTTTTTATAGTTTTCCTCACTCAAATATTGTGTGGTAAAAATGACTTAAAGTATTAAAATAATATATATTTATGTTATTAATATATATTAAATAAAGTATTAAAAATGACTTAAATAAAAATAACTTAAAGAAAAATTGACTTAAAGTATAATTTTTATATATATCAAATTGAAAATAATCAATGTATCAAAATAATAAATTTATGTTTTAATATATAAAATCGAAAATATTTATGTTATATAATCATTATTTTTTTTATGATTTAAAGTATTAAAATAATATATATTGTGTTTTGTTATATTGAAATAAATAAACTCAATTTATCATCTCACTATTCAACCACAAAATATTTTAGTAAGGGAAACTATAAAAAATGAAGTAATATACATAGTTAGGTCCCAATCCATAGTCAAGTAAGGTTATAAAAGATACAAGTCAAATCCATACCCTATCCATCCATATATTTTTTTTATAAAAAAAAAATAAATTTGATATATTATAATGTATTAAAATATAAATATTTTTTAATTTAGCATACCTAATTATATAAATAATTAGGTCCCGAATTTTTAATATTTTTGATCTGGACTATTTTAACATAATTTTGTCAAATAAAATAGAATATAATTGGGAGAAGTATGATTTAAATAATTGATTTAAATATAAATAAGAATTAGGTACTAAGAATCTATATTATATCAGTAAGTATACTGGAGCTCAACTATAAAGCTCACAGGAGCTCGACGAACTCCATCATGGAGCTCATTGGAGCTCCTCAAGCTCCACGGTGGAGCTCCTCGAGCTCAGTGAGCACCATTGTGGAGCCTAGGAGAGGGGAGAGGAGCAAAGGGAGATGGGTGAGATGCAAGGGCAAGGACGATGGGCAGGGGCGAGGGTACTTATGAATTTGAGTGCCCTGATTTTTTAATTTTATAGTTTGGTATTTTTTTTTCAAATATTAAAAAATTAGTTTCAAATTTTTAAATATTTCTCGGAGATTATCCCAAACATAATTCCTCATTTTTGTAAATTCTTTTATGTATTATTGCTAAATTTAAATCTGAAATTTTATATTTTATTTTGCACTTTTTACATATATTTATAATTTAACTATTAATAAAATTACAAAAAAAATAAATTAATTATTATAAGTTAAATAAATTAATGAAGAATGACTTTCTTCAAAATGTCATAATCATTCCTAATCTTACATTTTGTTTTACAATTGACGTATTCAATTCAAGAATTTTAAACAAAGTAATATATTTTATTAACAAAAGAAAAGTATATTATTAAATGAAAAACAAAATATTTATTAAGAAATATTTATGTTATAAATATTCCACCAGTTGCATGAATCAAAACAATAAATGTATCTACCCACGCGTGCGCACACACACATAATGCAGACACAAATAACACTTTTAAAAAATATTGATAAAATAGATTTCCTAATGTTATAATCAGCTAAAATTTCTGAACATTTTTCAATAATATTGTGATTGGCTAAATTTTCAGAATAAGGCATGCTCCATTTTTCAATAATATCTGCATAATATTTCAAATTTCAATAATATTGGCTTTAGACTTTAATTAGAAAATTGTAATTGCCTAAAATTTCTTAACATTTTTCAATAATATTGGCATGATATTTCAAATTTCAAAGAGGGAAAAAATAATTGAATTATTTCACTAGTCAATAACATTTCTCCATCATGCATTCTTTTGGTGATGCCCAATGTGACTCATGAGAAATATCAAAATATGGAAAAGAAATATATATACAATATTTTGAAAGAATCATCAATCTTAACTGTTCCTTTTTTTTTTTTTTTTGCTAGATTAGTGTAAAATTCTTCAATATTTTTGATTGCTTTTAAATTTAGCAATTTTGTGCTTCATAAGTAAAACCTTGAACTTAAAACTCATTTTGTTAGTAAAGCTCAATTTCCAACTTTCTTTGATTATTTTTGTTAATAGATTAACAATAAATAGGTAGATAAATCAAAGAAAACACACAAGAAAATCTAGATTTTACGTGATTCGGCCAAAATGACTTACATTCACAAACATGGAGATTTCCAATTTTCAGAATAACTAGACAAAAAACATTTTTCAGTAAAATCAAACATTTTTATAAATAAAAAACCCTAAAAAAACCAAATTGCTCCAATTGGGGTAGGGTCATACTATGGGTTGCCATAAAATTATAGTCATTTAACAATTTTCTACCTTGACTTGAATTTCCCAAAGTCATATTTAATAAAAAAACTTTCATCCATATCCCATAAGGGCCTCATGTATGCGAACATTCATCAAGTCAAGTTATGCTTGAACTTCTTTTAGGCAACTACTTAGTTAACATATCAGTTAGGTTATCTGTTGTGGCTATTTTTTGTATGAAGGAAACATTACTATAAATGATATCCTTAATGAAGTTTAACCTAACCTCAATATGTGTTGATCTTTAATGATAAATTAGTTTTTTTGTCAAGCTCAATGTACTTTGACTATCATCATAAATGATAAGTATGCACATACTAAACCAAAACTATCAATGCGAGCTTGCAATAAAATACTTTCTTTAACACCTTCAATGAAAGGCATGTTTTCAACTTTAGTTGTAGACAAAGAAATTGTAGATTGCAATGTTGCTTTCCAACTAATATCACAACCAAAGAGGGGAAATTCATAATATATCAATGATCTTCTCAAGAGATCTCCACCATTATTAGAATTTATATAGCCAACAATATCACTTATACAACCAGTTGAATCATAAATCTGACATAAGTTACTCACACCTCTCAAGTATTGCATAATTCATTTAACATCTTCCTAATGATTTTTTTGGGATTACTCATAAATATGCTTATTACACTAGCAACTTGTGTTATGTCTAGTCTAATATATATCATAAAATACATAAAACTGCCGACTATGCAGGAGAAAGAGACTTGACTCATATAATTATTTTTATTTTGTACTTGGTATAATACTGACTTAAAATTTAATGTTTTCTGCTAAGGGAATGCTTATATGCTTTAACATTTCTAACTGAAAAGACTACAACACCTTTTAAATGTATTTTTTTTTGTGACAAATAGAATAGACTTGCTTTTGGTCTCTCTTGATTTCTATACCTAGGATTTTCGCAGTTGCACCTAAATTCTTCATCTCAAACTTACTGCTCAACAAAATCTTCAAATTATTAATTTCAACTTTACTACTAATCACAATCAACATTCATCATTATATAGCAACAAATATACAAAATAGCCATCCAATAATTTTTTCGAGTAACCATAGTTATCAAATTGATTGTGAACATAATCATGAGAAATCACAAATGCATCAAACATTTTATACCTATAGGTATCCAAATGGCCTGTTGGTATACATCATAGCTTAGCATGGCTCATGAATACTATCTAGTGGAATAACTAGAACCATGACAAAAATAGTGTCAGGCCAACTTGTGTCGAGCTCATGTTTCTGACCCTCTTGTTGCAAAAGATGCAGCATGGCACAATATGGTATGTCGGCCCATATTGTCTAGTTTTTGCCTAGCTAGCCAACCCAAACTATCATGGACCTAACCCAGGCTAACTTTCCCAAGTTTGCCTGGACCTAACTCAGTCTAGTTTGGACATCACCCAGGCTAGCATGGACATCACTGAGGCTTGCCTAGATGTGACCCATGCTAGCCTGGAATGAAATCAGGCTACTAAGGCTTGCATGTGTTCAAGTCATTCATGGTGTGTGGTTGTGTTGGGTTTGACATGAACTAAGCCACCTCAAAATGATTCGACATGACCCTGGCAACCAATAGGCTAATGGCCATGCTAGGATACCATGTTTTGGAATCTTGCCAAGAAGAAATTACCCATGCTACAAACCCTCTAGTTGATACAAATAAATATGCTCCTCTAGATTTTAATACAAGAAAGTATTTTTTGCATCAAGCTACTCCAACTCAAGGTCAAATGCACTTATCATGGTTAATAGAACTCAAATGATCTTATGTTTCACAACTAGAGAAAATACTTCATGAAAAATAACTCACTACTTTTGTGAAAATTCATATGCCACAAGCTGTGCCTTGAGTCTAGTAGATTCAACTCAAGGAATGCTTTATATCAATTAGCCATTCTACTACTTCTTTACCCTTAACCACCTTTTTATATGATCAAGGTTCATTTAAAATATATGCTTTTAGTCATTGTAAATGCATAAGCAATTGGATTAGAACTAGAAACACTCAAATAATTAGCATACATAACAAGCCTTTTGGTTTCCCTCCTTTCTCTTCTTGTTGCTATAGACTATGATTCATAATCTTGTACTTCTATGACTGAGTTTCATGTTTTTCCTACATGCTATTTGATTTTTATTGTTTCAAGCTCCACCTTCTAGTCAACATCATGATCATTTTTACCTGTAAATTCTTCAACCTCTTTCTTCTGGCCAAACATAATAATTTTATCAAAAGAAACACCTTTTCTATTAAGTAATCTTGGGGATTTAGCCTTTTTAGTATGCGAGATCCTATACCTTTTAACCCTACATCATACCCTAGAAATATGTATTTTATCACCCTAGACTCTGGTTTACTATCATTAATATGAGCTAAAGTAGAACAACCAAATGTATGCAAGCTAGAATGATTAGAAGAAGTATCATACCATACCTCTTGTTGATTCTTAAAATCAGCTACAATTGATGGAGATTTATTCACTAGATAACTAATAGAATTTACTGGTTCATCCAAAATCTCTTTAGGGAGACCAACATATAGTAATATGCATTGTGCATGCTGAAAAAGTATTTGATTCATGCAATATGTAAGTCTTTTTTGTTGTGGCATACTTGTATGGCATATGGTGTGGTGTCTCACTTTACCTTCTTTCTTGTAGACCTCATCAAATGATGCATATAGTACTCTAGCCTATTATCTATTCTCTATGTTTTAGCTTGTTTCACAATGTGTTTTTAATCATGTTATCCGCTCCTTAAACTTTCCAAACACTTGATTTTTGGATGTCAAATATTATACCCAAAACAGTTTAGAACAGTGTTATGAAATTGCAAGTGTACCAATTGTTAATTTGATATGATCTCGAAATCTCATTGGCCAATTCTCTCTCATTCAACATAGTCCTTTAAGTATATATGTCGTACAAGTAGTAAAATTGATATAAGTCTAGAGGTATCAACTAAGTTAGGTAGTCCAGGCATAGCCCGGCTCAGCTATGCCTACCTGGCATGGTACAGTTCAGCACCATGCTTGGTCCTGGGCCATGCAACCCCAAGGTATGGTTCATGTTGTGTTGGGAAGGTACGAACCATGCCTCATGTTGGGCTAGGCATGATATGTGTGCCTAGCCAAATGGCACAGTCTACCAGCTTGGCAGCCTAGAGGTGTCAAATGGGTCATGCCATGCTGGTATGGCCCATTTTTTCAAGGCACGTCCATGCCACCATGGCACGACATGGTGCCACTAGCACGACATGATGACATGGTTGTGCCAGACCAATGAGATTCTTTCGTGTGCTACGAAAGAATCCCATCAGCCACATGGCTGATTTTTTAAAAATATTAGACTACCCCATGATGGGGTGGTCTAACTTTTTAAAAAAAATTTAGACCGTTCATGTTATGCCAGATGGGACTTCCATTGGGCAGTCATCTGGGCTGGTTTATAGGATCACTAAGCCAAGCACATGGGTCGTAACTAGCTCAATATGAGGCACAACTCATTTTAGCCTAACAATACATGTATCATTTGTTTGATGGCCTAGCACAGCATGAGGCATGGTTATGGATCATGTCGTGCTGGGCCATGCACTACTGAACTAGTTCGGGCCGACCGGCCCATGCTTAGGTCATGGCATGTTTGCCAGACTCGTGCTCGGGCCGCCTGACCCATTTGACACCTATACGACCTCTTGAGGACTCGAAACTGGCTAAGATTTATGGGTCAAATCCCATCAAGTGATAGCCCCATGGGCCATTCTATTATTAAAAAAACTAGCTACATAAATCAAATGTTGCTTAAGTGGCCTATTGTAATTGGCCGACCAAGTAAGCCAGCCACCTATTGCATTTTCATGCAATTGGTTTTGTAGGGAAGCATTCAGCATGGTTCAGCATGGTGCTACAATCAGTTGTGCCATAGTATTATGTTGGATTAGCCACATTATTCTCGTGTCATACCAAGGATGACATGGGAATTATATCGTGCTATATATAGCATGGCACGGTGGCACAACCATGCCTAGAAAAAATTGGTCATGCCAATATGGTACAACCCATTTGATATCTCTACATAAGTTAATATATCGATCCAATAAAAATTGAGTTGATAGTTCAAAAAATCAAAGTAAATTATTAGTTATTCAAGTTAAGTTGATAAACTTAGCTTTTTGAGAAGAAAATTAGAATCTTGGTGCGCTCACTACTTTGTGCATGAAGATATTTATTTAGTTTTGGGTCAATGTTCTATTTATTTATTGAACACAAAGTAAATTAGTATGAAAATGCTCCAAGAACTTTTGTAGCATATAAGGTAACTATCATCTTTGGATTTTAACTATCACGGATGATCCTCTCATAATTATTCTCTTAGCAACATGTTGTTCTATTGATAGGTTATTCATATAATATATCAACTACCTTTTTTGATTGCTTTAAATTTATACTCTTATTCTCTAACCTATAATTTCTTACATATAGAAGATAATATGATAATAAACATATTTCTACTCTCAGTTTCATAAGAAACATACTTGCAATAATTAATAATGTCTTCTCATTAATCTCATATATGAAAATCATACAGAAAAGTTAACTCGTAGAGTTGTCTCCATCATTTAGATCACCTCATCTTATATGTTCTCTATGACTTACATATCACTATCCATCATGATCAACATATGACTCTCACTATATAATGAAACTCCTATGTTAGATATTTTACTTAATCCCTACATTGCTTGAGGTTAGTTCTTTTATAGTATATACAATATATTAGTCATAAGTGCATTCATGCTTTCAATTTCATAAGTATAAAACTTATAACGATTAAACTTACCCCAATCTTGGAGTTTCTCATATAGATTTATCTTATACATTAAAGTTAGAAGGGTGGTCACTTCCTTTTTACCATACTATGTGACTGTGTCCCCTGGCATGTCTGTCATCATCAACCATGATCAATACACATAAACCTATGGTTTATTGAAAATCATAAATTTTAGCTTTATAATATTTTCATATTCATCAATATCCAAACTACAATATTAACACAAATATCAAACACAAAAAAATAACATATTCATCAAACATAAGTATATAATACAATACTAGATCTCTATTTAGTCTAAC
The DNA here is from genome assembly GCA_029783825.1 of Sapria himalayana. Classification (NCBI taxonomy): domain Eukaryota; kingdom Viridiplantae; phylum Streptophyta; class Magnoliopsida; order Malpighiales; family Rafflesiaceae; genus Sapria; species Sapria himalayana. The sequence continues at coordinate 1,672,605 of JAREIK010001718.1, forward strand.
ATTATGTAAGATATTTAAAAAGATGTTTGGAAAGGTATCTCTTAAAATGAATAGTTCTCAATGAAAGACCAAATGAAAATCTATGTATCAAAATATAAACTCAATCAAGTATTGCCCATGTTTGACTAGAATTTGCCCCTAATTGGGGATTAAAGTTATGTTGCATAGTGTTTGTTGTTTTTTAGCTTGAAATCCAAATCCCCTCCTCCTTTTTTTGGTTTTCTTCTAAATATTACTTAAATACTTTAGAAATTATATGTGATGTTTTGAGTTATAAGCCATGATGCTGGATTGAGTTCGTGACTTTTGTGTTTTGTCAAATCTTCTCTAGAGTACCAATGTCTTGATGGGAATTAATATTGTGATTCAAGTCACTCTCATGTGGAGCATGATATCATACCACTGTGAATAATCATGACTAATGTTTTTTTCTTTGTAGCAAAATGTTATAATCCTAGAAATAGCCATGACTATTATATTTACTACCGATATCACAAAGTCATAGTACTAGGAATAGTCATGACTTTGGTAATTTTTTTCTAGAGCACAAAAATTTTGAAGCTAAAAAAGGCCTTAATCATATTACATAATTTATTGAATAAATAGTTGTGCCAGAAAATAATGTTTCAATTCAAAACACTATATGTTTTGACACTGTAATAAAAAAGTCATAGCACAATAATTTGTCGTAAAAAAATTATGGCAGTAAGTTACATGGCTATTATGACATTAAAATAAATTCATAGCTATTATATGTTTTACAACTAGTATTGTAGCAACTCTAAGAAAATATAATGTCAAAGAAGAATGTGTTACAAAGTAAATAGATTATATTAACTTGGTGATAAAGTTATTACATGCATATGTTGTCATGATTAAATTTTTAGAGTTGTGGACAAGAAAGAATATCACAACTACTTAGTATGATAATAGGTGTACTAAAGTGGTGACATGTGAATTATTTTGACTCTCTATCTCTTATTTCTATCCTATAAGCTATTACTCCATCAAGTCAATCAATTTTTACCCAAAATAGCTATGATTTCACTAATATTCATCAAGCTTTTTTAAAACAATAATTTAGTAAAGTCTTTCCAATAAAAGCATAAATATGGGAAAACATATGAATAAATATACTCCAAACCACAAAAAAAGTGAGTACCTGGAATCCTAAAACATACTCCCACATTGAAAGTATTCCTCATCATTCAGTAATGAATCTCAATGTTTTTTCAACACAACATAATCATCACCAAGGTTTTACCTTGATTGAATTTAATTTTCATGATAAATTATTTTGAGAATAGGGGTCTTGAGTATTGGGATTATTCATTTAGTATGTAAATCATTTAGTATTTAAAAGGCATAAACAAATTCGTAGGTTGTCTCCAAAGCAATGTTTCATTTAATATCTGTAGCTAACCCTTCCTTGGATCTCTCTTGTGGTCTCTAATCTCAGTGGTCCATGCAAGCTTCTCCATATATCCTTTTTCTTTTTCTTATCTTCCATTTTGCTCCTCAAACATTTAGTAATATTATAGAATATCTTCTTTGGGGCATTCTTCCATGGATGTCCAGATAAAATTTATAGTCGTGATATGTGAAATTGCTCTCTGGATCATATTTGTCATAGCTTCAAAAGGATTCATGACTTTCTCTTTAGTTGTATCAAGTAGAGTTGTGGCTTTCACTGGTTTCACCATTTTAGAATTCATGTTTGGTTTGTTCTCCCTTATAATGCTTAAAATTTATTAATTTACTTTTAGTTTCATTCAATCTTTCATCTTTATTGTGAATACTCCATCTGGTATCACTATGGTAATTATAAATAGTCCATACCATCATGACTTCAATTTTCCTATAAATAAATTGAGATGAGAATTGAATACCAATTCTTTTTCTCTTACATTGAACTCATTTCTCTATAAATTCTTGTTGTGTCATTTTTTTATTTGTCTTTATATATTTGAGAATTGTCATAGTCTTCATTCTATAATTTTTTTTAGTTTGCTCAACTAAAGAAATCTCTTTTTTTGTCTATCACTTTATAGTTCATTTACTTTATTGCCCACCATGCTTGATGTCTGATTTCAACTGGCAAGTGATAAACTTTTCTAAAAATGAGTCTGTAAGGAGACATCCTCAAGGTACCCTTGAATGATAGTCTATATGCCCACAATGCTTCTTACAACCTTTGAGACTAATGTTTCCTTGTAGGATTAATTATCTTTTCAAATATATTATTGATTCCCTATATGATATTTCTACTTGCCCTCTTATCTATGGATAAAATGGAAATCCCCTTTAACACCAAATACCATGCTTAGCCCAAGTATGTCTTGAATAATCCATTATAAAAATGACTTCATTCATCATTTACAATACATTATTGTTTCTTGAACTATGTGAAATTATTTCTAATTAAGAAACTCACTACAATCTTTAAATCATTCTTTTTTGTGACTATTGTTTCAACAATTTATACATGATTCACTGCAAATAGTACTACTTCTTTCCAAATAATGTAAGAAATAGTCCCATAAAATATATCTCCCATGCATCACAAATTACAACTTTATGAATATTTTTCACTAGTATTTTGTTCTACCTAGATATGCTCTCTAATATTTGTCATTGATCATAATATCACATAATATTTTGATAATCTCTAAATAATGATTGAAAAAAAAATTATATAGCAATTTTTGGTTAGTAATTTTTTTACCTCTTATATGCTCTCAATAAGGTGAAGAGTGTTTTGAAGATAATCTCTATTTGATCATCTCTTGGTATACATCTCCTTATGACATGATCTGCACATCTTCTACATAACAGTGGATCATTCCATAGGTAGTATCTTGAGTCATGCAGAAAATTTTCTTTTGTTGTGACACGAGGATAGTGGAAGAGCATCACAAACTAGATAATTAATGAAATTGGTATTCTAGGTGAAATGAGTTTTCAACATCTTGATCTACTTTTCTTGGAAGTTCTTTGAGATTTCAGCTCCTATTTCATGGTTCCTATTTTATTCCAAATATGAAAAATGGTCTATTATCACATTATCACACTTCTTCTTGTCTCTTATTTTTACATTAAATTCTTGAAGAAAAATAATTCAACTTATTAATCTCAACTTTGCTTTTTTTTTGACCATTAAATATCATACAACGACATGATTAGTGTAAATCACAACAATTGCATCGAAGATATATGGTCAAATTTTGTTGCAAGGAAATGAAATAGCTAATATTTCTTTTCAATAATTTTATAGTTTTAATGAGCTCCATTTAATGTTCAACTAGCATATGTAATAGCTTTAAACATCTTGTCTCTTTTATATTCCACTACAACACCAAGTGTGCATGCACTTGCATCGCATACAATCTCAAATGGTTCTCCCCACTATGGTGTCACCAAAAGCAAGCTTTCTTCCAATTTTTTCTTCATCTCTATAAAAGAATCAACATTTTTTTCATTAAAGTTGAAAATCACTTCATTTTCTAATAGTCAGCATAGTAATTTTTCCATCTTCAAGAATTTACTAATAAATCTTCAGCAGATTCAATGTCTAAGGAAACTATGCACCAACTTGATAGTTAAAGTGTGAGTCAAAGTTTTTATTACTTAAATTTTAATATTACCCATTTCCAGTCTTATAGTAAAGACTAAACGTCCTACTATAATTTCTTCATTTACCATGAAATGATAATTTTTCAAGAAACATTCAAAAGAATTTCAATGCACAAAAAAATCATCCAAAGATATCTTTATGATTTCTTCATTGACGTTGTAAAAACATTAATGCATTTATGAAAAGTAGCAAGAGTATTACAAAGATAAAATAGCAATCTCTAGAATGCAAAGGTGTCATATGGGCAAGAGAAAGTAATCTTTCCTTGGTCTACTAGATCAATTAAAATGTGATTGTAATCCAAATATAAATCTAGAAAATAATATAAGGCATTCCTAGAAATTATATCGAAAGTTTGGTCTATAAAAATAATCGGTAGTGATCATTCCTTGTTTTTTTGTTTAATTTCTAGTGATCCACAAATATATTAATCAAGTGGTTAAATGTATTAAGGTTTATTTGTTAGTTGAAATTTTCACCACGGACAAACCACCATTTTTTGGCACTACATGGATTGGACTAACCCATGGATTATCTTATATGGCATATATGATCTTTGCATTGAGCCACTTCATGATCTTCTTTTTTACCACATCTTTAATTTTTGGATTCAACCTCCATTGGTATCAAAAGTTGGTCTTGCATCATATTTCATAAGTATCTTGTGCATGTATATTGAGGGACTAATTTCTTGGATATCTCCAATTGACCACACTATCTTATTAGCATATTTCCTTATTGTCTTCACCATGGTCTCCTCCATCTCTTCTGTATCTTTTACATGCATAAATGATAAATGGCTTTGTATGCTCTTTCCCCAATAAAACATAGTAAAAGTGATTAGGTAGCATCTTCTAGATTAATATATTTGGAATCCTCCATATTTTCAAGGTATTCTTCTCTCATGATAGTGACTTTTGTAAAATTCGTGGCTTCAATAGGTATGTCTTCCATCATTATTGTGGTGGCTATTGTTTTCAATTCCACGACTATTTGTAAAGTTTTGACATTGATTAGTGATGAGGTTTTAAGGTACTTTGCTGACAAAATGAATGATGCTTCAAAGCTTGAAGATAAATACCAAAATAAATCCTCAATTAATTATTTTTACCTTTCAAATGATTGTATACCTTGAGGAAGACTGAATCTATACCTCTAAAATAACACCAATAATTTAAATTGATTTATCCTTGATTTACAAGGCGTGAGGGTTAAGATTGAAGAGGAGAATCAAGCACTAATTCTCTTATGTTCACTACCAAATTCATATGAAAACTTTATTGAAACTATGTTGCATGAAGAGATACTCTCTTTAATTGATGGTGTTGCATTCAAAGGAATTAAAAAGAATGGTCTCAATTTCCATCGAAAGCAGATCAAATTAGAGTATGTTTGTCACTAGGAGTGAAAGCAAGGAAATGAAAGGTGACTATAAAATAAAGTGACATTTGAAAATGATATCTAGTGGACCTCAAAGTTATCATTGTAAAGAACTTGGGCATATTAAACATGATTTTCCACAATGAAAAAATGGTAAAGAGAAGAAAGAATTAGATAGTAAAAGCAACACTAGTATAGTGCAAGAATACTCAGATGAATGGGAAGTTAAAGGTAGTGATGTCATGATTTTTTATACTTCTAGTTATTTATATACATTGTTAATGGACACTATTGTTTCCTATTATATGACTTTTAAGAAATATTGGTTCCAATGTATGATGATAAACAACTTTATGTCATGAGCATTAGTTCGCTACAAATTAAAATGTATGATGGAATTGTCAAAACATTTGATTCCAAGCATGTTCTTGATCTTTAATAAAAAATTTAACTTATTTAGTTCCTCTTGATAAGCAATGTTATAAATTTGTTGGTGGATATGAGCAGATTTAAGTTTTGATGATGCTACAATTTTGATGAAGGGTAAATGACATCATGATATTTACATTTCTTTTGGGAATATGATGATGGGAACAATGGAATTTTATCTACTTCATACTAGATAATGATTATAGAGTTATAATATTGCAGATTGGGCTACATGAATGAGTAGGGGCTGATTGTGTTGAGTAAAAGAGATTGTTAAAAAGTGGAAAAAGTACTAGAAAGCTAAAATAGTATCAGTCTTGTGTCAAAGGCCAATAATGTAGGGGTCAAGTTTAGTTTGGACGAGCACACTTCTATCGATACCCTTGACTATATTCATTCATATTTTTGGGGTCATGTTCATGTTAAATCTCATAGTGGTTGTAGTTATTTTGTTACATTCATCAATAACTATTTATTCGGCACTCCATGTACTAACTTTGTTGGGTGGTTTGGAGTATATTGATTGGTGTATCTGTATGTGTTTAAGCTTTTAATGAGTCATTTTACTAAATTATGTTTTGAAGAATTTAGTTGAATGTTAGTGAATTCATAGCTATTTTGGGTAAAATTTAATAAATATGGTTGAGCGATAGTTTGGAAGGGAGAGAGAAGCAATAAAAAGTCATGGTATTTTTCATGACATGACTTTAGTATACCATCCATTATATTACTAAATTGGTGTAGCATCTTGTCATGGTGGTGTCTCTACAAATTCAGTCATGAAAATCTTTATATATCATAACTCTACCATTGAGTTGACATAATCTTTTCATTGTACGAAATAGTCTCTGTAGCTAAGATATTTTCTTTAAGTCATGGTCATACAAGCTTTAAAACATATAATGGTCATGATATTATTTTATTGGCATGATAATCAAATACCTCACTAGTATAATTAGTCATGAAAAATTCCAAATTTGTGACTTATTACAAAGCTGAAACACAAAGTTTTTTGTATCATACTGTATTTTCTACCATGACATTTTATTCTCGAGAACATTTAATTTGGTCATTTTCTTTTCCATCACTGTGACTTTATTTTCTAAAAATAAATCACTAAAGGCATGGTCATTCCCAAAGATATAATTTTATATTATAGAGAATAAATACAATAGTCATGGCTATTCCTAGTGCCATGATATTTTGCTTAAGAGAGAAAGTATTGGTTGTGGCTATTCCTAGCACCATAAGATCATGCTCTAGAAGAGAGTCATGACATCCATTACCACATTAACTTTGATACACTAAAAAGATTCGATGAGACATTAAAGTCACAACTTCAAGCTAGCATTGCAACTTCCAACTAAAAGCATAAGACATAATTCAAAAATTCATTATGCAACACTTAAAAAAAACTAAAAAAGGAACAAGGTGATTAGGATTTCAAACCAAGATCAACAAAGAATCCTAAGCAACATGATTATAATCCTTGATTAGGGGCAAAATCAAGGTGAACATGAGTAATACTTGATTGAGTTTAGAATTGATGCTTACATTTTTGCTTATGCTTTGATTAGGAATCCTTGATTTCATGAGATGCCTCTCCAAACATCTTGCATGAAATCTTACAAGTATTAGGATAAATAGAGATCTAGGGTTGGGGTTAAGTACTTGTGTCTGATTGATACATTTTATTTATATGGTTGATATGTGTGTTAACATTGTAATTTGTATGCTGATTGAAATGGATGTATCATAGAACTAAAATTTAAAATTTTTATTATATCATAGGCTTATACGTGTCGGCCATGGTAGAAAGTGATATGTATGTTATGAAACATACTCATATGGTAGGGTAAGAATGAAGTAACATCCTTTCTAACATTAACTTGTGAGATATACCTGTGTGTGAAACCCTAAGCTGGAGGTAAATTTAATCATTGCAAGTATGATACTTACAAATAAAAACCACAAACACACTAATAACCAATTCATTATGTATATTCTTCTAGAATTGACCATGAGTGATGTGGGGTTTGGTAAAATACCTAACCAATGAATTTCACTATAGTGTAGAGTCATGCGTTGATCATAGTAGATGGTGATAAGTAAGTCATAGGGCCTATATAAGAGGAGGTGATTCATATAGCAGTGATAGGCCTGCGAGTCAATTTCTCTTGTATAATTTCTATAGATGTGATTTATGGAAAGATGCATTACCTAAATGGACATATGAAGTATATTATCTTGCATCATTACAATATTAGAGATATGTAATAATCATCAAGATAAGTTGATACTGCCAAAAAGGAGTAGGTGTGAGAATGACAAAAATTTGGAACAAAGTATTGTTTCACTGATGAAATATTAAATGGATAACTATGAGGGGACTCGCATTGGTAATGATAGCCTAAAGATGATAACAACCTTGTATGCCAAAAGAATAGTCAGGCAAAGTATTACTTCACACTAATATTGTTTTTATTCAACAATCAAACATAATATTGATCAAACACTAAGAAAATATCTTCACACATAAGGATGTCAACTAACCCTAAGGCCTAAGTATCTTTCCGAATATTAAAGTTTATCTACTTAACTCGAGTAGTAGTTGATTTATTGTTGATTGCTTAAACTACCAACTCATCCTTATAGGTTGATATCTAGACTTAAATTTATTTTTTTATATGTATAACTAATTCTTGTAGGACAGTATTAGATGAGAGATAATCATCCAACAAGGTTTTAGGATTATGATAGTCAAAACAAGATTTGGAACTCTCACAAATTTAAAATTAGTTTTTAGTGTTATTGCTAGGGATTGGTTATTTGATTATAGTTTAATTAGTTAATTTGAGTTAACATAACTATCATTATAAAAAGTTAGTTCTTTTTCTAGTTTTTTGGGTACGTTTATTGCTTAGTATTTGTATTGCATTTCTTTTTTTTTGTTTGTTTGTTTTGTAGTCACCATGCCTATATAAACAAAACTTATATGAGTGAGTTAACACCTCCAAAACTTGAACTTAAGAGAGGTATGAGAATACTATAAAGATAGAGAGTTTAAAGATTTGAAAGATATGTTCTACTACAACCAAATCTATCAATTGGATGAAATAAACACGCTACAAAGCAACGGATATTATCTAAGACCAAAAAGGAAACTTTGATTTATACTATTATCCTTACTTTAAAAATCATGAAAGTTTATTTTATGAGATTACAAAACAACCATAATATCATTATGTTTCATATCCTACAAATAGGTCATCATTTGAAGAAAATATTCTTTCTTTATTAATGGAAACAAAGTGAGATAGTGATGTAGAAGTTAAGAAAAGTAAGCTTAAAGAGAATCAAAGTGAGTGACTAGCTCTACTGAAGAAGGAGAAGATCATCAATGATATGGTAGCAAATATTGAAGAGGATTCCTAGAGTTTCATGTTTATAAAACTCAGAAATAGCACAGAACTAGAAGTGTAAAAAACCAAATAAAACATCAAAAAAGAAGATGGATAGAAGAAAGTTGTGACTCTATAAATGATAGTAGAAAATGTCAAGACATTGATGAAGCATCGTAAAGAAGAACTCGTGACTTACTCCAACAACACAAATATAGAATATAGTCAACAAATATTAAGACTAAATTGGATTGAACTATATGCTTTAGCCATAATCACAATCTTTCTTACTGCCTTCGTCTTCTCCAATAATTTTTCTTCTCCTTATAACACTTATCCACATATTCATTTTGACCATAATTTTAGAACTCTTCAAATAATTTTTCTTCTCTAATAATTCCATGTCATGCAAATGTTTAATCTCAATATGAATATATAAAAGACTAATTTTAGAACTCTTATCACTTTTGTTTTAGTCTTGACCGAGTTTATAAAAAATATTCAAAAAAAATACACCATGATGTATCTTATTTTAGATTATATTGTTAATGGATAAAGCTAATAAATTCCATGCTCAAAAAGTAGATGAGTGAAGTACTTCATTCAAGAGGAAGAATTTAAAAATCAATCAGTGCAAGACTAAATATGTAGTTTTTGACTTTAATAATATTTAATCATTTTGCATCCTTTTGATAATTTCTTTAAAGTTTTTGACAATCAAAAACAACAAATTTGAGGATGATTATTGAATTTAATATTTTTATGAAATGACAATAAATCTTGCCTAATTCATCTTTCACTAGACCGTGATGTAAAATTATTCATGTAAAACTTTTAGCTGAAATAAAAATTCACATTTCTAGTCTTTTTAAATTCAAGGTATTAAGATTCAACAACAAATTTGGAAATAATAATAAAAGTTGAATTTTAAGGTCATTTTTTCACCAATAATTAAAAATTTATTATTTCATTATCATTCTATTTTCCATCACTATTGTATAATAACAAATATAGTTTATTATTTTTTGATTATATTGTCCTAATGAAAGAAACTAATAAAAGTCTAGATCTAGGTCAAAAAATTGATAAGTTTATGCATTTTAGAACAAGAATTTTAAAATTAGTCAACAAGAGAGATTATTCAATCGAGATTAAATTTTTAATTTTTTCCTCCCTCCCCCAATTACCCTTTACAAATCTCAGGGTAGTTGTATATAACAAACTTCTACACTGACCAATCATCTTAGTAGTAATCACAAGCAAACATATTTAAATTTAAAGTTCTTATGAGATCTAATATATTTATGATGGTTTAAACACATATATTAATCAAGATTAAGAATGCTAAAATTTTAAAATATAATTTTTTTTGAAACATAGAATAATAATTAAAAAAAATTTTGAAATTATACACACATACACACATACTCACATATATAAACTAAAAATTAAAGTTGAATCAATCAAATATATTAATTTAAAATGGTGTTGATATTGATTATTCTATTGAAAGAATAATATCTACTACATTAAAACATATATATTAGCTTAGTGATATTTTATTGTTTAGAATATTAAGTGACTATGAGATAATTTTCTATATAAGATGATCATAAAAATGATATGTATGTTGAGATAAATGTGTGAGACAATGCATTAAAGATAAACTTAAAAATAATACGTTTATGAAATATGAAATAAGTTGTGTCGCTTTATCATGCAAAGAAGAAATCATACATGAGCTAAATTAAACAATGTTTAAAATGAAAATTTAGTTGAATATATAAAAGAAGATAGACAATTTCATAATTTGATGAATATACATACAGTAAACCAAATAATATTGAAAATATTTATTGTTGATCTTGATCATGATCATTTTAATGAGGCGCTAACCTAATTAATTTGACAACTCAATTTCTAAATCAGTAATCAACTTAATAATAACATTAAATTGACAACTTAGTAATTACATTAATTTGAGAACTCATTTAGATTTTAAATTTCCAATTTAATAATATCATTAATTTGACAACTCATTTAGATTTTAAATTTTCAATTTAATAATATTATTAAATTGACAACTCAATTTCTAAATCTATAATCAAAGATAATGCATTTCTAGTACTATTAAGTAATTGATTGATTAACATAATATCTAATTTAGTTATTAGCTTAATTATATGATATGAAACCATTTGATATAATAAAAAAAAATCTTTAAAATAGCTAGATTTATTCATAATTTATGTTATAATATCTTTAAGATAGCTTAATTGAAAACTCATATATATGAAATTATAATATCTTTAAGGTTTTTAATCATAATTTATGTTAAATAATATAATAGCTAAAGTTATGATTGACCAACATTATGGTATAATTCTTATGCATAATATTTGATTATATGTTAATTATGGATATTTCACCTAGAATATAAGTTTTAGATGATTTTATATAAAACAACAAAATCAATAAGGAAAAAAAGTAAAAAATGCCAAGAAATATAGCCCCAACTTAGATGCCTTGATCATGACATCATTCAATGCAGAGAAGGAAGAAACATAGTTGTGGTAGAGTAAGGAGAAGTTGCAACATCATACTTATGAGTTTCAACATCATACTTATGAGTTTCAAAATCATACTTATGAGTTTCAACATTCATATATTGCAACATTATCTTTCTTCGTCACGACACAAATTGTCAATCCCCACTTCATCTATTAGTCATGATAAAATGTCTCATGTCATGACTTTAATCTTAAATAGTGACGACACTAATTCATGAATCATGAGAATATTCCACCAGGTCACAACATATTCTTGTGGTTGCAACAATATCTTACTATTTCATGACTTTATTACTCTATCACAACAATATCTCATACATCACAATTTTATTTTTTAGTTATTTCTTCTATCAAGACATAATTTATTAGTCACCACATTCATCTTCAATCATGACAACATCTCACATATAAGATATTCTTTCTCAATCATGATATTTATTTTTGGTCATGATATTATTTTTAGGTCGCAACATCATCTTTCCTAGTCCTAATAGCACATAGAGCCAACAAGCAGAAGATTTACATTAGCAATACCCAACACTTAAGGTCGAAATAATATTTTTATTTTTTGGAGTACCAAAGCCAGAAATATAGAAGGTGAACAAACTTCTATATAAGAGTAATTATTTTTTTTTGGATATTGAATATTTTTATTTGTCCAAAGATTAATTTAATATTTTTTCGAGATGGAAGAATAAAATAATTCAGTCAAAAAATAAAGTTAAAATCATCCAACTATTCAATCTGGAGAATAAATTGTTATATCTTTTTTGACCTAGATGTCAATGAATTGAATCTAGAGAAAATGAGTAGTGTTAGACTCTCTAGCAAGGTCAGTCATGAGAGTTATTGGGTGACTAATTCGGTGAGCACTTTTTAGAACCTTTCTTTTTGTCACAAGTTGGTTCATTAAATATTTATCAAATATAAATCTTTTAATTTAATCCATTAAAGATATTACTAAATACAATGGAATCCACATAATATATTTTTGTTTTAAAATATAGTTTTCTATTTCTTTAATTAATCATAAAAATGTTAAATTTAGTAGGTATGTGAAATATTCCATTTTATCCCAACAAGTGGTATTAGAGTAATTAATTTATTATTTTTTTTGGGATTGAATAATTTTATTGGTCCAAAGATTAATTTATTATTTTTTGAAATGAAAGAAGTAAATAATTTAGTCAAAAAATTAAGCTGGAACCATCTAACTATTCAAGGGTAGTCATGAGAGATTGAGTGGCTAATTTGGTGACCACTTTTTCACATCACATTTAATCCTTACTAGTTTATAACATATATATGAAGGAAATTATAAAATGGTCTTAATAAAAAATGGTGGGACATCAAGAGTATTTGACGTTAGAGATGTTTGTCTAGAGAAAAATATGGGATGATGATTAGTTTTGAGAGAAGTCAAATATGTTTTGAATGTTCAGATGAACTTGCTATCTATGAGAATGTTAGATGTATGTTAGTGAAAAAATGTGTGAGGATTTTTTGTATGTCACCTAGGCAAGATTAGGGGAAAATGTACATTGTATGTATGTATGTTACCTGGGCAAGGCTTTATTCACATTCTGTAAGTGCCTTATGGGAAAAAATAGGCAATGATTCTAAGCTGAATTAGAAGTGGATATATATGCATGGATGAGTAGTTTTTTGAAGGAAAGAAGTGGGAGGACAACAAGTATGATTAGGAAGAGACATACATGTGTGTTTTTTTAGCCACGTATTCGAGGAGAATGATGATAGCTGACATAGTTACCTTAGGTACTTGTTCCAAGTCAAACATGATTTTTGGATATGACCTATATTAAACTACTTTTATTCTCAACTACTCTCGGAAATCAGACAAATCAAGAAGGAGCTTAAAAGTTAGAAAATAAAGTCAATACTTTTACTTCAGCTGCTTCCGAGAATTATTTAGATCACGGAAGAGCTTATAACTCATAGGGAAAATAGGATGTCTCGTATAATTTTCTAGAAAATTTTATTTTTCAGAAAATTATTTTTGAGTTAGAAATAAGAATTAAATTTTAGATCTGTGAGGGGAGTTAAACTCACTATGATAAATTAATTATTAATTTTAAATAATGGGTCATTCTTGATCTGCCCAAATAAAACATATAAGAACATTATTGGATTGGCTTGAGATGGATAGATTGTGTATATTAAATCAATTTGGGAAAAATCGATTTAAAGTAAAGATTAAATTTCGATTTAATTTAATTGAAATTTGGTTTATATTTTATGTCTTTAAATTTAATTAAATATCATAATTTTTTACTTGATTTTGTTAGTGTAACATTTTTTGTGTGAGGTTATTTATGTATGGTTAGTATGCTTACATAAAAGGATGGGCGATAGTGTCATTTTTTAATAATATAAAAGTTAAATTTTTTATTGTTTTCAAGTAGTGGTAGTGGTGGCACATGAGTTTTTCTGGAAAAAAAAAAGGCAAATATGTTTTGTTACACCAACTAAATAATATTTGCAAAAATGTATCTTAATTTCTTCATAATTTGAAAAAAGTATAGGAAAATGTAAATTATTTATGTTTTAGTACACGATAGACCTTATATGCCATTTTGCCCCACTCTTGCACATTTCACCTCTTAAAAAGTATAAGAACTTTTGTTTTGGAATCGGTGGTTGTTAAATTCCAAAAACACCATTTTTGTCTAAAAAATCATTTGAATTTGAAAATTGGGTTTTGATTTTTTTACAGAAATATGAATATATGTCTTTTGTTAAATAATTGAAGAATTGTAACAAGAATTGCAAAGAGAGAAAATAAGACAAGAAAAGTTATATTTCTTGGTACTCTAAAAGCAATAATGATCTCATTATATAGGCATTTTGGTTACAAATTCATTCACATGAATAAACTTGGCATCCAATCATGTTCCCCCTTCATGTCGACAAAGTTAGAATGATACATTCTAATTTTATATATTAACCTTTAAATGTTGAGATTGGTATTAACTTTGTGAATAATTCTGATATATTAAAACTTGAGTGTATTTCTTGAATATCAATTTTATCATTCTTTTGGAGCTCATGTGTATAAAATAATTTTGGTAAAATATATTCAATTTTATCTTTCATGATATCATCATATTTGATTTGTACAATGCTTGCTACTTTATCTTTTAATAAGGTTGTTTGGTCATCTTTAGTAGAATAGAGTCTATATGATTTTTGAATATAGTGAATCATAATTGTTAACCATATTCATTCATGATTTACCTTTTGAACTGCAATAATCTCTAAATATTTTGATGATGTGGTCACAATTGTCTGCTTGCTAGATTTTCACGATATGATAGTTCCATTATAATTAAAAACATACCCACTTTGTGACATGCCTTTATGTGGACCTAAAAGATAACATGTATCTACATATCAAATTAGTTTCTATTTAAACTCATTTGAGTAAATTAGTCTCATATGAGTAGTTATATAAAGATATCACAATACATGTTTGATTCTATTCTAATATCTTATGGTTACGGTAGAACTATACCTCACAAATAAATTATTAGAAAAAGTAATATCTGGATAAATATAATTAGCAAGGCACATAAGTACACCAATAAGTTTAAGATATTATACTTCAGGACCAAATTTTGGTCCTGAAGTAAAATATATTAGTTACACAAATTGAAACTAATGGCCCAAAAGCATAGAGATGCGACTCTCAGTCTTTTTTTATGCTGGATCATCGCATCTCCCAACTCTAGGGGTCCTGCTCCTCTAAGTGGGGACAATTCAAGAAGAGTGAAGAGAAAGATTAGGTTCATATAGAAACATTCACATTGAATTGAAAACTAGTAGACCTCTTCTCCAACAATAGGAAGGGTTGAAGTCTTCTTTTTAGATTCGATAGTAGTAATTCTATCCCCCATGTCACATGGATGAAATAAGTCTTTTTTTCACATTAAGTGATCATACAACCATATGGTAACCTAATAGATGTGCATTATCCATATTAAAACACTTATAAATTTTTTTAATATATGTTGATTGATCAAACTAACACTACATTTGGCACATGATCAATCTATATGTCAAGGCAATTTTTTTTTTCTAAGATCTTTCAATACAATTTTTTTATCTGATATTTTGTTATTTCTATATGTTCTTCAAGAATCCCAAGAAAATGTAAATCATAGCTTAAATATCAATAATTATAAATATGATTATTTAATGAAAAGGAACTGATATATAGGATTATTAACATACCCTTATTTTAGTAGATATTCAATAACACGATTGTACCACATGTGTCCAGGTTATTTCAATCTATACAAAGATCATAGTTGCTTAATTGAGTACATACTATGAGATTTTGTTCTAACAAATTTAGGCAGTTTAAATTTTTTATCGATTTTCATGTGTATATCACTATCTATCAATCCATATTAATATGTAGTGATAATATCCATGAGATAAATATCAAGTCCTATAGATACTACTAAGCTTATCAAAAAGTAAAATATGATTGTATTCATCTTAGGAAGATATGTTTCCTAATAGTCAATGTTAGATCTTTATGAAAAACCTTGGGCTACCAATCATGCTTTATACCTTATAATATTTTTGTTTTCATTATGATTTCATACAAATACACATTTGTACAGAATAAAATTTATATTTGTAGGCATTTGGACTAGAGGTCCAAACACTTCTCATTTTATTAATGAATATGGGTTTACTTGTGTAACTTTTTTCCATTTTGGTCAATCGTTTCTTTATTTATATTCATTCACATTTTATGATTTGGGATCTTCATCATCATTTTATAAGATTACTTGGAAAGAAAAAATATTATCAATGACAAAATTATTTTGATCTCATTTTTTAATTTTATTTACATAATTTATTATAATCTCATAATTTTTAGGTATCTTTATCTCTTTTAAAGATATTTGTTTGCCTTGTATCTCTTTAGAAATTTTTTATCTAATATGTGCTTTTATGAGGGTTCATTGTTTACCATCTTTCTTTATTAGAGCTATGTGTTCATCATTTCCTCTTTAGGTACATTTTTCTTTGATTTTGATCTCATCTTCCAATGATCTATGACTTTTTACCCAATTTGTCTGTAGACTTCAAGTATGTTTGGATTCATTTTCTTTATGATCTTCAGGGACCTCATTTCATGTTGGAACATTCATAGTCAAGATATGTTACTTTGTCACTTTATTTGCATCATTGAATGCATCTAGTAATTGATTTACAAGATTTTTTGAATGAATGATGCATTGAACTTCGCATTCATAATGATTTGTCTGAGTATCAAAATGAAATAATGTAGATGCATTCCAAAAAAAAAGTCATCATTCTTTTGGAATCGACTTTTCTCCTTCTAATGGTGGAAATACAATTTCATTACAATTACAACATACAAATCTTACACAAAATATCTTTTATTAAAGGTTCTAAATATCTTATAAAAGATGATGAATTTAAACCAACATAAATCCCAAGACCCAAGTCAATAGCGTGGACCCACTTTGGTATATTGTGTGGGATATAATTGGTGCATGAGAAGCACAACCAAAAACTCATAAAATGAGAAATATTTGATTGTTTTCCAAATACAAGTTGAGAAGGATAGTACTCATGGTAAGATGTTGGCCTAATTCTTATTAGACATGCAATATGCATAATAACATGTCCCCAAGTAGACATGCAACATTAATATTTATCCCAATTGATATGCAATGATCATTAAGAGTTTGTAAAGTAAATTTTACTAGCATTATCAAGTATCATAGTCTTGATTAGATAATTAGGGAATTTTGTTCTTAATTTGATCATTAATGCAAGGAGCATAGCAAATGCAACATTTCTTGGAAAAGAATACATATGTGACCCTCTAGTAAAGGCATCTATGAAGATCATAAAATAATTAAAAAGTCCACCTAATGGATGAATAAATCTACATGTCTCCATGTATTTCTTTCTAAAATGATTAATGATTCAAATATAATTTTATTAAATGATGGTTTGACTATTAACTTATCTTGTGAAAAAGGATCACAAAACACTTTATTGCACACAAAAATCTTTTAGTTATTTAATGGAAGCCCATGTGATTATTCTATAATTTATTGCATCATTGAAGATCCAGGGTGACCTAGCCCACTATGCCAAAGAGTAAAATCTTTGGGACATCAAACGTTTGGTTAATCATAACATATGACTCAATTGATTTTATGGTCATAAGATATTTATAATTTCGATGAGAATGCTGAGAGCTTTTCCCCAACAATTTTTCTCCACAAATTATAAAGGTAATATATAAATGTTTTTTATCATCTTTATTCAAAAATTCAATATAATAATGATTTCTATAGTAAACTATTAAACAAAGAAAATTTCTTATTAATTTGCTAGATAATAATATCTCATTAATTTGGAATGAAGTTCTAATTGGTAGCACTATATTTACTCTTCCAGAGTCTTCAATTAAATTTGATGTACTAGATGTGATACTTAGACTAATATTTATAGTTATTAAATGGTTTTAAAATATCTTTTCTCGAAGAATTGTATTTGTAGTTGCAAAATTAACAATATATATATATATATATATATTACCATTATTTAGCTTGAAATTCTATAATTACATAACTTTAGATAAAAACTTAAATATAAATAACAAGATAATATTCATATTAACTCAAAATAAAATATATAAAATCATTTAATATTTATATTTTCATCTTCTACTAAATAATTGAAATTATTACTATGATCTTCCAAAATATCTATATCAAAATAAATTAAGTTCAACTCATTTCTATTAGCAAAATGAGTTTCTACATTTTTTTCCTTTTTGCTTTAATGATGCTTGATACAAATCTTCCAAATATTTGGTTGTATGAGAAGTATGAGACTAGTGTCCTTCCACATATTTGGTTCTAGTAGTGAAATGAGTCTTTTCTTTTCTAGGGGTTAGAAGGATGATTATAATAATGACATGAATTTTTTCATGACCATGACCATGACTACACCCATGCCCATGATATATTATGGAATAAAATTGCATTCACTTTAAAAAAATCTCAAATCCAATAGGACGATACTGCTTATTTATCAATAGTAGCTAAGTATTTTGTTCATCTACTAGAAGATATGATATTAAATCTAAATACTTAGTAAATATATGTGTCCTATGTATTACTATTACATGAGCATGTTAGTGGTGTAAAATATTGTGAATATTTTTTCTTGCATGTCATCATTCATAATTTTTTTACATATAGCTTCAATCTAAAACTTATTTTAAATAGAGTATGGTTATACTCACTAATTATTTTAAAATCGTGCAACCTCATGTGCACCCAGTCATAGAGAGAGCTTTTGGTAGGATCATTATTGTTTGGTACTCAAATATATCCTTCAAGTCATTCCACATATTGAAATATCTTTTATAATGAAATACTCATTTTTCATATCCTCATGAAGATGATTTCTTAAGGAATATTAGTACTTTTGCACTATCCTACTAGGATCTTCATTTCCTTCTTTTATTATTTCTACAAGGTTAATGAAAGTTAGATTTTTTTTTCAATATAAATAATCCATGATAGATAATTTTTACCAGAAATACCATGTGCTAAAAACTCAAGTTTTATTAGACTTTATATTTTGGTAATTTACGATGAAAAGAGAATGATAATAACATAATTTTACCTTTATTGGAGCAAATTCATGTTGAAAACATATCGTAAAATAGTTACAAATTATAACTATAATTATCAGGAGTTATAATAAGATAAGAGAGAATGAAAGTTCTATTTATAGGTACTCTATACAGAAGACAAATATTATATAGGTACTTTATTCATTAAACAAGAATAAACTTGTTCATTCACATTATATGGAGGGGGGGGGGGGGGGGGGGGGGGGGGGGGGGCGAGTGTGGGTGAGTGACACAAAAAAGGAAAACTTTAATTAATGAACTAGTTTGTTTTTTGGCAATACATATATCACTATTGAGAAATTTTTTCTGCACTAGCATTTTGTGGTCAACATAAGTGGAAAAAAAAAGTTATACATAAGATATCATGAAAACTTGCAACTATTCACATCAAAATTAGGCATGCTTTGCAAGCTTAACAACTACTAAGGTAACTTAGATAATTTATTCTCCAACAAAAAAGTGACATCAACATCATCCTCTTGGTGAACATTAAATTTCTTCTATAGAAACAGACAATTTTCATTAAAAAAAGGTTCCGATTCTTGGTACAATGGGTCATATTTCAAAAATCTACAAGGTTTCCAAATATGTCTATTCATAATATAAAAGTTTCTCAAATTTTGTAATTATTGTATTGACCACTATTTAAGATACATTGTGAACATTAGACATAAAAATCTTTATTTAGATGATATGTAAGTAAAGTATGTTGTTTAACATTCACGAATAATTGGGATCTAAGTTAGCACTTGCTAGTGATGAATCTATTTTTCTTTTTTAAAGGATTGATGATATATATATTGTTGAAATTGATTTATACTAAAAGCTATTTATGATTATTTTCTTGATTTATATTAGAGGTGTCAACCGGGCCGGGCCGGGCAGGCCCGGCACGGAAAAATTCCGTGCCCGGGTTTGGCACGTGCCGTGCCGTGCCGTGCTTGGCTCGGCATGGTTCGGCCCGTGGCATGGCAAACCGGCACGAGTTTATCCCGTGCCGGGTGTCCCGTGAGCCCGACCCCATGATGCCCCTCCCGCAAAAAAAGGCCGCGGGTCGGGTCTGATTCGACCGGACCCGCGGTCCCTCGTATCCCGAACCGCTCGGACAGGAATGCCCGAGCAGGCCAGGCAAGGCACGGCCCGCCGTGCCTGCGGGCCGTGCTGGGCCCGGGGTTTTAAGCCGGGCCGGGCACGGAAGCACGATCGTGCCTTAAAATAATGGGCCGGTCCGACCCGTTTGACACCTCTAATTTATATTTTCTTATTATTTTAATAAAAGATTTTCTAATACATTGAATTGTAAAAATACATATGTCCTTTATTTTGCATGTAGTTAATTTAGTGCGTAGAGATTGGCTTAAGCATAAAAGATCAACATATCAGTTCTTATTGAATATACTTGTAATTATTATAAATAATCGAGTGCTTATAATAAAATAAACATGCATAGAGAGTAGCTTATGCATGGATATATAACTTCTAGTGCTAGTTCACGTAAGTGTATTGAACAGGATGAATAGCATGTATTTATTTTGTAATAACTTGTAAAATAATATACACAATAGTTATTATAAACACTTTTACTCTTATATTTGAGGTAGTTATTATTTATATACACTTATTAATATTTATTTTGATTCATTAAGAGTGGCGTCTAAAAATAATTTTTAAAAGTCTATGAATTAGATAAATGTATCAAGCATATAGTGAATATTTATTACTGATGAAATTCATGTTCTGTCAAAAAAGGACTAATGACACTCCCCTAAGAAAGTTTATAAGTTTTGATATTATCAAACCCTACATGTGGAAATTAATCCAACAATTCAAATAAACTAAGTGAAAAGTTCAAAGAAATAATTAGAGATTAATTGTATTGGATTATTAGAGATTTGATTTAATCAATGAGTATATATAATCTTAACATGAGAAATTAAATTAGTGTTAAGTAACAAAAGACATAAAATATGTTTAAAAAGTGAGGAAATATAATTATAATTCTGTAGTAGTATGCATTATAATTAATAAAAATTATCATATGAAATAATTTACATTGCAATCCCAAAATCTTATCCAGGCTAAGCTTCCTTGCATAGTATAATTAGAATAATTAGTTTACTTATAATCAAATAATTAATTTAATTGATTTTTATTAAATTGATTTTGATTATATATATATATATTAAATCTATAATAAGATAGTTAATTCAATCTTAAACCAAAATGCATGATTTTAATGATGCATTAATGAATCCATTTTTTTATTTTAAATATACATATGGCTTGCTGATGTTACACTACTATAGCATCATTATCTTTGCAACACGGGGCTATTGGAGGTAAAATGAGAGATGATTGAAGGCATCTACATACTTATCTTTAGGTAATTGCATGCTCAAATTTATTTGATATGTCAAAATAACATTTCCATGAATATTATCATCATGATTTAACAACAAAAGTTTTGGTTTTTGGGTTTTCAAACACATATAACCCAAAATGTAACAATCTTACCACTTCTAAATATGCTACTAGCTAGTTTCAAATGTGACTAAAAATTTGGTGTTTGTAAATCAATTAATTACTCATTTTCAATTAATTGTGAAATTGTTAATGTTAATTTTGTGGTGAGGAATGAAAAAAATGGATAAATCAAGGTAAAAGGAAGACAGAAAGGTGATATCTATGTTCTTTTCAACACACCAGAATTACAATACTCACATCATTTCAAATCTACTATCATTAATGTTTAGCATCAACTTCTAGGATAACTAGAATTTTCATCTTTACAGTTATAAAAAAAAGAGTTTAATTGAAGTGGGAGTCACACATCATGGACATAATTTTAAGAGTTTTTTATTTAAAAACTTTATAAACTATCTTTATCTTGTTTTGAATGTTCATGAGTTGCTATTTTTGACAAAATACATTATGAATGGAAAATTGATATTGCAATTTTATCAATGGGCATGTTCATTGATAATGCTTTATAAATTATTTTTTTAAATATACTTGGAATATTCCTATGTAATATATATTTTTTTGAAATATTCATCTATAATGAATGTTTAAAAATTAAGTAGCAAGATAGATTAGTTTTTAAATTGAGATGATAGAGATTAGACTCTTAATACTAGATTAACATCTCATTATTTAGAAAAAAAATTGAATTGTTAATCAGAGATCATATTCATATACTTGAAATTATATATACTTTCGAGTAAACTACATATGGATGAATGAAACCAAGGAATATTATAGAAATAGGAATATCCATGTGGCACATGAAATCTCTTTATGTTGCATGGAACTTACCATTGTATATTTATCATTTGGAGTCTTTGTTCTTAATGCTTTTCTTACACATGAGACAAATGCCACCATAGATTTCATCTAAATACTACCTCATGAGTTTGTGTAAGTCAAATGGACATCATCACTAAACCAACCTCTAGATAGTGGGTACTTAACTAAAATAAGGAAACTCATCTCAAACATGGATAGTCTTCCAAAACAAAGGCACGCACCTAGTAATAGGGGTTTTCACCCTAAATAATGGCAGCTACCTAGATAGAAAATCTTTACCCAAATAACCTTCTTTCATAAGTTAGTTAGAGTACTCCACCTAACTTAGTTTTTCATGGTTGAACTTTGTTATAAAATAAAGCTAAACCAGTAATAATTTGAAAGATAGAAAATTCAAAACTAAAGCAATAAATTACATCATGAAATAAAATACATTCAAAAAAAAATGAGAAATTGGAATACATGGGAATGAGTTTCAGAGAAATAGGAAAAGTTCTTTATATAGGAAAAATTTTGGAAATTCTCCAAACAGATTTTCGATGTGGGCATGATGATTTTCACCTACCCCCATTAAAATAACATTCTCCCACTTGAAAATCACTTTCTTTGCTTCTCAATACTTTCTTCCAATCTTGTTAAGCCACATGAAGTTCTATACCATTCAAACTTGTCAGTGCTAATCAGTTTGGTCAAAACATCCGCTATATTTTCTTTGGTATCAATCTTTTGTAAATTCACACATCCTTCTTCTACTTTATCTCCTACAAAATGATATTGTACCCTGATGTGTTTTGTCTTTGAGTGAAATACTAGATTTCTTGCTAAGTGTAAAGTACTTTGACTATCACAAAATAAAGTAACCTTATTTTGTTTGTATCCAAACTTTTCCAACAGTATTTGCAACCAGATTGCCTCTTTACTGACTTGTGTAGCTGCAACATATTCTGCTTCTATCGTAGAAGTAGATACAATTGGCTGCAATTTCGAAACCCAACTTATATCTCATCTAGTAAGAGAAAAAACATAACCTTTTGTAGACTTGTTATTATTAATATTTCTAGCATATTCTGCATCAACATAACCTCTGACAATAAGATCTGAACTTCCATATTATATTGTAGTATTTGAGATTCCTTTCAGATATCTGAAAATCTTCTTAATGGTACTCCAATGTTCTAAGCCCAGATTTGCCATGAATCGACTTATCACTCCCACTGCTTGTACAATATCTGGTCTTGTACAAATCATTACAAATATTAAACTTCTCGCTACTGATGCATACGGTACTCGAGACATCTTCTTCCTCTCTTCTTCCGAGCTAGGACACATACTTGAGGATAATTTGAAATTAATAGGAAGATGAGTAGAAATTGGCTTACTATCTTGCATGTTGAAACAATGCAAGATCTTGTTAAAATAATTTTGTTGATAAAGCCAAATCTTCTTATTATTTCTATCTCGGTAAATCTGCATCCCTAGAATCTTATTTTCTAGTCCCAAGTTCTTCATATCAAATTTCCTAGCCAACTGTGCCTTCAATTCTTGGATTCGAGATTTGTTTGGGCTTGCTACCAACATTTCATCCACATATAATAGTAAAATGATAAAATAATTTTTTTCAAACCTTTTGTAGTATGTAGAATGGTCTGAAGTGAATCTATTATACCCAAGGCTCATGATGAATGAATCAAATCTCTTATACCAACACCTTGGTGCTTGTTTTAGACCATATAGAGATTTGTTCAACTTACAAACCAAGTTCTCCTTACTAATTTCAATAAATCCATCTAGCTAGAACATATAAGTTTCTTCTTCAATTTCTCCATGAAGAAAAGCAGTTTTAACATCTAACTGCTCCAAATGCAAATCAAGTGTAGCACATAGAGTCATTACTACTCTAATTGTTGTAAGACGAACCACCGGAAAAAAAATTTCATTGAAGTCAATACCTTCTTTCTGAGCATATTCCTTTATCACCAATCTTGCACGATACCATTCTACTTGATTATTACTATCCTGCTTTATCTTGTAAACTCATTTGTTACTGATAGTTTTTCTTCAGATTAGTAATGGTACTAACTTCCAAGTCTTGTTCTTGTGTAGAGTTTCGATTTCTTCCACCATTGCTATCATCCATAGAGATGCATCTGAATTATTTGAAGCTTCTTGAAATGTTGAAGGTTATCCATCTTCTGTTAGGGGACAATATGCAATGTTGCTCTCCGTAACATACTCCGAGTGCCAAGCTAGTGGTCTTTTATTACGAATTGGCCGACTAACTCCTTGAGCCTCAGACACGACTTATTCTTGTGCTTCATGCTCTAATTCTTTCTCCATTGACTTTGAAACATCTTGTATCTGATCATTTTCTACATGAACAGTGGTTGTTTCTGAAAAAACTTTTTTTAATGTGTTATAATCTTTAATTCTTTCTTTAAAAATTACATCTCTATAGATAATTACCTTGTGGTCAGTGGGTTCCCACAGGAAATACCCCTTTACTCCTTTAGCATACCCTAAGAATATACATTTTCTGGATTTTGGATCCAGCTTTGCTCTTTCTTGGATGTCGTACATCACAAATGTAGGACATCCAAAATAATGTAAAGTATAATAGTATATTAGCTTACCTGTCCACATCTCCATCGGTGTCTTCAAATCAATCAATGTTGATGGTGATCGATTTATCACATAGCATGTATTTTTTGCTGCTTCCGCCCAAAAAGAATTGGGTAGTCTTGTAGTCCTTAACATTGCTCTCATTCTTTCTGCAATAGTTTTGTTCAACCATTCTGCTACTCCATTTTGATGTAGCATGTACATGACTGTGAACTATCATTTGATACCTTCTTGCTTACAAAAAAAAAAGAAATTCACCAACTATATACTCACTTCCATTATTTGTCTGCAAATACTTAATTCTTTTCCCATATTCAAGTTCCACCCATGCTTTGAATTCTTTAAAAGCTAAAAACACATCTGACTTTTTCTTGATTGGATATACCCAACATCTCCTTGAATAATCATCAATGAAGGATACAAAATACTTTGCTCCTCCAAAGATATTTCAGGTGATTCCCATACATCAGAATATATCAAGTCTAGAATATTTTTACTTCTTACATTTGATCTTTTAAATGTCAATCTATTCTGCTTACTAGTAACACAATGCTCACAAAAAGATAAATTTACTGTTTTGAGCCCCGGAAGTAACTTTTTATTAGAGAGAATTTTCAAACCTTGTTCTGACATGTGACATAGTTTAAGATATCATATCATTGTTGATTCTTCTTCTTTAGTAATTGATACAACACACGCATCTGTTTCCTATACTATTTATTCTTTAAGCAAGAATAAATTTGTATTGATTTTTTCTCCATTCATTACCACAAGTGAACCTCTCACAATTTTTATCATCCCATTTTCAATATGAGTTTTGCATCCAAGACTATCTATTTGTCCCAAAGACAATAGATTTTTCTTCAAGTCAATTACATGTCATACCTCTTGAATACTACGAATTATACCATCAAACATTTTAATTTTGATAGTACTCATATCAACAATTTTCAAAGTATAATCATCACTCATTTGCACCGACCCACCTGAGATTGGTTCATATTTGTGAAAGCAATCTTTCTGAAATGTCATATGTCACGATGCACCCGAGTCTAGCAGCAATACATCACTAAACAATTTTTTACTTTCATCAATTGTTGTTACCTCACTATATAAAATATTATCTTCATCATTGATGCTTGCAACATTCCCTTGTATCTTAGATAACTCATCATCTATATTTCTTTTCTTAAACCAACAATCTCTTTTTAAGTGCCATTTCTCACCACAGTTATACCATTTAATATATTTTTTACATCGAGATTTTGATCTACCATAATTTTGATTCCCACTGGGGCCATGCTTCGTTGATCTCCTTCGTTTCATCGTCAAAGCATCTATTTGTTGTGCATTTACATATCTATCCTTTTCATTTTTCCATCTATTTTCTTCTTCTAAGATGGAAGAGGCAATATTATTAAAAATTAAACTATCAGTCAATGCACCATTCGTTAGATTGATGACGAGTTGATCATACGAATCAAGTAAACTCTGAAGTAAAATCTCAGCACGTTCAACTTCTTCTATCTTATGACCCAACGCAGTAAGTTGCGAAAATAAAGTAGTTAGAGTGTTGATATGATCAGTTACCGTAACAGATATCATCATTCATAAAGTGTAAAGTCTTCTTTTTAAGAAGATCTTTTTGTGAAGTGACTTTGCCTCGTACAACCTTGTGAGAGTATCCCAAATTTCTTTTGACGTATTCTTTTCTACCACACTCGATAATACTCCATTAGCAAGTGCCAAATGTAGGTCAGCTACTGCATTACTATCCATCTCATTCCACTTGTGGTCAGGAATTCCGGTGAGCCTTTTTACAATTGCATCTAAGCAATTATCCTTCCTTAAAATTACCTTAATTTTCATTTTCCACAATGAAAAATTACTTCCATTGAATTTTTCTATTTCAAATTTTGCTGCCTATGTTTCACTTTTACAGTGAACAGTAACCTAGAATAATAATAACAATTTGTGTTATTACACTAAAAAAGTTCCCAGGTAAGTGGAGGAGCGCAATTACCCTCTTAAAAACTACAAACCTCCTCTGATACCACTATTATAAAATAAAACTAAACCCGCAATAATTTGAAAGATATAAAATTCAAAACTAAAGCAATGAATTACATCATAAAATAAAATACATTCAAAAGAAAATAAGAAATTGGAATACATGGGAATGAGTTTCAGAAAAATAGGAAAAGTCTTTTATATAGGAAAAATTTTGAAATCTCCAAACAGATTACCGATGTCGGCAAGGTGATTTTCACCTACCCCCATTAAAATAACAAACTTTGCTTGCCAAAGATAAACTAAGAAAATATTTTTTCTGTGGATGATAACTTGGATATGCTAACTGGGTCCACACTTCTACTTATCTCAACTATTTGATTCACCTTTTGTGGTAAACAAACAAAGGTAAGATGTTAGTGCCATAGGTCTCTCTGATAAAATCTACAAATTGATTTAAGATAATGAAGACTAAAAAAGTCATTTGAGAAAGCATACTAAATTTGAGAAACTTTCAAATTTTTTATTGATGTCATCTTTCTTTCATATATAACTTAAAGATCAAAGCGTATAACCTATTGACCTAGCTAGAACTTATTCTTGTAGGTGTCTCAATTTGATCAATGATCGAATGATTTGACATCCAACAAACATAAGATACATCAATCCATAATACAATAACTTTGCACCATTTATGGGCAACTAAACAAAAAAGTTTATACTATGTGGAGTAAAAGAAAACATATGACGCATTCCCAATTATTTATTAGACATATAAGATTTTCTAAACCACAAACAAATCAAATAATCAATTAAATGTACATATGCAGAAAAGAATCTTGGTGTCATGACATGATGTGGAAAGAAATCAAGATGAGTATACAAAGAAAATGCATGACTTCATGAGGGTACCGTGTAACTACAATGTAAGAATGATTAACTATAAGATTTGAGCCATTATAGCAAATGACAATTGCAAAAATCACTGTACTAGTAATCAATCATCTTAACATTCTACCCACTTCAAATGCAAGAAGCCCATTGAGCTAAACGAAGACATTGACCATTGGTGGATGATGAACTATTTGCTATTATCACTTCTATATCATTTCCGCCTCCACCTCTACTTCCACCACAATTCTGAATGAAATTATAGCTTAAGACTCATTTAAGTCAATAAATATTTGACTGCAAGATCAATCTCAATTGTAACATATAGAACATACTAGGAAGAGAGATAAATGGAAAGCCTCATCCATCAATGCATAAAGGTCATTGATCTCATAGTTGACAATGTCACATGAAGAGTGTTTGACACTCAAATTATTGAGTTTTTATGATTATTATTAGCTTTTATAATGATGTGTTTGTACCAAGAATGTGCTCGAAAGGAAAATATATAATAAAATTATGAATAAAAATGAAATCAAATATAAATTAGATACAAAAGATAGACTTGATAACAAATAGAATTGAAATGTAGAGAAGCGGGATGAAGTTATGCCATTTTTTATATTATCACATTTTTAAACTAGCACATACTTATGTAGTAGTTGTGATAACCTTTTTTAGCCGCGACTCTACAAAAAAGTGATGACATTCTTTATACACCACGACTCTACCACTTGATTGTAACATCTTTTCACTATGTAAACATATTCTTCATAACTAAAAGTTCCTTTTGGAGTCATAGTTACATTGTTATAAACATATTTTCAGCTATAATATTATTCTTACATCACAATAATCAATGATTGGATGATATGTAAAGTCATGATATATTTTTAGCACAATGACAAAATAATTACATTACTAAAATTGCATTTAACAAAATGATTTTTTGCTGCAACATTTTTTTGACACTGCGACATCATCACTCTAGTGAATGATTTCTTGAGTTGAGGTATTTTTTAGTGTTGCAAGACCATCCTCATGCATATATGATGAAGTAGTGGTAATTTTCATGACATTCCATTATGTGATGATCAAGAAGTGATTCGAAAGCATTTTTTGCTATGACTTTGACTTTAACCTAGTGTCACAACATTTAATTCATTAAATGTTAGAATTAGTGATAGGACCCAAAATATAAAAGTTGGACTTAATGAATTTCAAAGACATTGGGTAGGAGAGAAATATAAAAGAAAAAATAAATCATGAAGGCATGAATACCACCCCAAATTAAGAAGAGTTTTAAGTTGAATGAAAGATAAAGTAGATTGGGAACTAGATTTGAAACCTAGAGATCTTAATGTGGCTCTCTTTGAGGATATCCATGATGAAATTATTCTCAAATCTCCTCACTCAAATTCTTCTCCAATTCCAAATTGGTTATGAACCTAGTGTTGGTTTATGTAATTATGTGAAATAGATATAGTTTTATAATGAATACTTGTGATTTGTTATGTATTGAATATAAATGCATATAAATATTTATTAGAATGTTTATTTAGGATTTTACCATTTGGTGGATCCATATGTGTTGGTCATAGTGAATGGAGATAAGCAAATCATGAGATACAATGCATGAGGTGAGCATCGCTAGAAAGTGATAGTCCTCTGACTTGTATCCTCTTGTGATAGGTTCATGTTTGAAATCTCTATGATGATATAAGTTTAATTAACATGAGTATGATGCTAATGAAACTAAAAGTAAAAATATTATTATGACCATATCATTCTGTATCTTCTAGAATAATTGGCCTAAAAATGATATGGAATATTATTATAATGTCTAGCCTAGGGTTTTACCAATCCTTGTGATTTGTTTGTTGTTGTAGTACATGATAACATGTATGCCATGAGATACGTGCACTTGGATGCGCATTGATATAACATGAGAGTCCTATGATAATTTTTCGCTTGTATGACTCCCATGGGCAGAATTTCTAGGTTGACATACATTTAATTATTGTGAGTATGATACTCATGTAGTAAAAAATACAAACATAATTATGACTATATCATTGTATATGATCTAAGACAATTGGGACCAGAGAATAGAGATACATATTTATAGAAACATCAAGGGCAGTTGGCATATGCCTAAAATAAGTACAATTGTAGGGTGGTCAAATGATTGGTAGATGTGGAGCTTCATAATATGTGATAGGTAAACTGAATGCACATATATAAGATGGCTATCCATAATGGTCATACCCAGTGATTGAAAATCTCTTGAATATTAACAAGGTGTGAGAGATGTTTGATATTCAAAATACCAAATAAATGGTACCATTTAGGGAATAAAA
Source organism: Sapria himalayana (assembly GCA_029783825.1). NCBI lineage: Eukaryota > Viridiplantae > Streptophyta > Magnoliopsida > Malpighiales > Rafflesiaceae > Sapria > Sapria himalayana. The sequence goes on from JAREIK010001718.1 coordinate 1,702,928, forward strand.
TATGGAGTAGTTGCATGAATACTAGTTATCAAAAATATTTTACTAAAATATTATTTTATAGATAAAGTGGTGAATGTTAGTAAAATCAAAAAGAATTTGGGTGTAATTAGTAGACTTGGTGGAGAAACACTTGTAGGAGAGACAAGCGATGAAGAGTCATGATAATGTACTTGTCATGACTTAAATACACCATCCATATTTACCGTGAGTAGTTGTTGCTTTCTTTCTTGGCCATAACTATAACAAAAAAAATCTTGATATTTTTTGTATGTCATGATTTTACTACCGAATTAACATAATTATTTAAATGTGAAACACATTCATCATGACCATTATAATTTCTTGGAGTCATGACCACACTTACTCTAAACTACTTAATAGTCTTGATATTATTTTCATATCATGATAGCCAATTATCCTATTAATACAAGTAGTCATGGTACATTCTAGAGTCATGCCATATTTAAACATAACCAAAACATCAATAGATGTAGGTCATGACATCATTTTTCTCAGCAACTTTTCATTCTTGAAAGAAATGACTCACTCATGTAATTCACAATGCCATGTCATTTTGCCCATAAAGCCAACACCAAAGCCACCACTAGAAACCTATGTGTCATGGCTTTGTATTATGGAGGGAATTGACTTAGTTGTGGCAATCCTAGTGCCAAAATATTTTTCTCACAAATCCAAGACCAAAGCTTGACCACTTAATAACATTTGGACTTTATGTTATAGAAAGTAAGGCATCAATCAAAATTATTCATAGTATTGTGACAATTTTGTTCTAGAGAGGATTTGAAGAGAAAATAGAGTTGCGACCTTAACTTTGTGTTATGACATCCAACTTTAAGTGATGCATGAATCCTAATTTATAAAAGCTAAACTTAGAGAGAATTAAAAAAAGGAGAGTGAATTAGCATCGTGACCTCAAACTTAATAATAGGAAAATCAATGGTGAACAATAAGCAAACTCAATTAGAATTTAGGGTTTTCTAATGTAAATTAGTTTAGGTATTCATTGGGAACCCTAAAATTTATGAGATGACCTTTCACACATCTCATGTAATTTTATTTCCAATATCTACTAAAATTAAATTCTAGGATTGATTATGTAAATATGTTCTAATAGATAATTAAATTAATGATCGTATGTTGGTTTATAATATGTTTGGATGTTGATGGATGTATATGCACTTGAGAACCAAAAATTAAGATTTACTTGAATATGTTAATTTATGCGTATCTAATGTGGTAGACTCTAATAGTTATGTTAAAGGACATACTCATGTATTTCTAATATAAGAATGTGAGAGCTCTTCTAATCTTAATGTGTGAGATAAATCAACATGTGAAAATCCTAAGTTGAGGTATGTTAATCATTATGAGTATCATACTCATAAATCCAAATATTCGAACATATTAAAGACCAATCCTTTTTGTATTATCTAGATGAATTGATATTTAAGTAATGTGGGGGTTTAATAGAATGTCTTACCTATGAATTTCAACATAATTAGAGGTGTCAAATAGGACATTCCGGGCCAGCTCGGCCTATTTTTAGCCGACCCAACCGTGCTTTCGTGCCGGGCTAGGCACGTCACGGTTACTGTACCATGTCGTGCCTTGTCCGGCATAGTTCTGTGGAGGTCAGCCTGGCACGAACCCACGACACGAATCCACCGGGTTCGGCCCGATCAGGCTGAATTCCTAATATAAAAAAAATTAGGGGTTTGGCTGTGCGCCATGGTGCCGTCGCACCGCTAAAATGGCAAAACCCTAATTTTTAAAAAAATCGGTTTATCGGCTCGTGCCGAGGTACCATGTTAACGGGCCATGGTACCATGTCGGGCCAGGCACGACACGAGGCCCAGTTGGCCTCACCACGTCATGATTAGTGCCATGGTCGGGCAAGGCACGAGCCCGAGCACGAGAAATTCCATTGCTGAGCCAGCTCAAGCATGGCCGAATCGTGCCGTGCCTAGTGCCAGACCGGGCCGGCTCGGCCCTATTGACACCTCTAAATATAGTATGTGAGTCATGTGTTAGTCAAGATAAATGATGAAAGATATATTATGGGCCACATGAATGATCATGAGACTCATATGGTAGTGACAATATTGTGAATTATTCCTACTTGTATATGATTTCCATGGGTAAGATTCTTGAGAATATGTATGTTTAATTTTTGCAAGTATGATACTTATAAATCAAAAAGTACAAATGAATTTAGTACCATATTATCTCAGGTAATAGTAACAATTAGAGGATGAAGAATAGAAATACATATTCAAAATAATCATTAAGGCCGTGGCCATTTAATGTTTTTTTTCCTAAAAGGAGTTGATGTGATAATGACTATTACACAGATAGACATATTGCTTTAGTGTTGAAATACCAAAGGGATGACTATCACCACATCATCCCTGGTGGTGACAGTCAAATGGATGATAGTTATCTCGTATATCAAGAAGGTACATGGCCATTTTCATACTAATTTATAATTAGTATAATAACCAAACATAATATGAACTATTGAGAAATATTATCATGCACAAGAATATGTGTAAACCCTAGAGTTTGAGCTAAGTACATCTATTCATTTTATATAATCATTAATTCATTGTTGATCAACCAAACTATCAAATAATTCTTATAGAATTAATATCTTGGTTTATGTCAATTTTATTATTTGAATAAAGTCTATTCTTATGGAGCTATTATTGGCCGAGATATAATCTCTCAACTAGGTTTATGTTTCTATCAAATAATTGTGAGATTTTGCACCCTTGAAAAGCCATAATAAATTTTTTCCATCATTACTAGAGATAAGGGATTGTCTTTCAATAGTTCAATTTGGTAACATAAGTAGACATAACTATCCTTGTGAAATAATAATATTGTTTCCAAGTTGTGTGGACGAGATTTTGTTGATTATTTATATTATTTTGTATTGTGAGTATACTTTTTTTGTTTTGTTATTTTATAACAACCAAAATAATTAAACAAGTAGAGCTTTGCGATCGATTTGAAAACTTTCATCCCATTAAATTTTATAATATATAGATGAATTCACTTCAAGGCAATGGGAGGTACTATATACCATACAATGAATTTGATCCATACTATCAATCTTAATTTCAAAATCACAAAGATATGTTTTATTGATAGACAAAAAATAGTAATACATAGGAATAATGCCTTTATTTGTACCAGGCATATACTTTATCAATTAAAGACCATATTTCGAAATTACTAGAAACTTTAATGATGCAAAAGAAGAATGAATGAGATGGATGGAATAGAAACTTGAAGAAAAAAAAATACTTTTAGAAGTCATTTCACTCAAATTAGTAATTTTTTATGAGGAAGATTTGAAGAATGAAAAATGCAAAGAGGAAGTTGAATAACACGAGGATAAGGTCGAAGTTAAAGTGTAGCAAAAGTGTAGTACTCCTAAAAATATCACAACTATAATCACTAGATCTATGAAGAAAATTGTGATACTTGAAAAAGTCATAACTACAATACTAAATCTCTAAAGATTGAAATTTTGGCAAAGATCAAGGAAGCCAACAAAATATTCAAGTTATTGTCCATAAAAAAGAAACAAAGTTGAGAAATATTTTATTCAATATCATTGATCGACATAGAAAGTACAAGTATTCAAAAAAAAAAAAAATACAATACAAAAAAAATAGCTAGGACTTCTAAGATCAATAATGAGGAATCTATATCTGAAAAATAAGTTTATCTACAGACATAATATAGTGATGCTTGGGAAACTACTCAAAATTTTATTTTCATTTGAATAATGTAATCAACACTTGTTAAAATATATTTTTTAACTCATATAAATACCATCAATACTTGTATATAATAGAAAAAGAATGATGTTATCACAACTTTTTTTTAATTAATGAGAAATCATGACCATACAAAATGTTATGCCAATTTTTGTTAGAGTAACCACTAAACACAACTGCTTATTAAAAAATCCCTAATAATAATTTTTTTTACTATTTCAATTTTCCTTTCCCCCACTCTAACAAACATTTATAAAAAGCATTTATTTTAAGATTTGAGCTACCATGGAGGTTGAAACCTTGATTTCATAGCTAAGAGCAAGAATAGATGAATATGAATCAAGCAAGAAGGCAAAAAGATATGCAACAAAGAAAATATTTCATTGAGCATTCAATCAAAGTCGTATCACTAGAGCTGACATCCTTTACCAAAACTAAATAGAAATAGATGACTTTAGTTATGGGCAAGATTCAATAAAAGTTGTATAGGCAAACATAGTTTCAAAGAATTTATTCTCCATTTCTTAAGCGAGACATGAAAGTGGGAGAAATTATGTATTCATGTTAAAAGAAGTAATGCTTCAATTATTAAAAAATTTTATTCCAATTTGAAGGATATGGAGGAGAATAAATACTATGTATGAGAAATTTGGGTACCATTTGATAAAAAAATCATCAATGAGATGTTTGAGTTTCAAGGATAGCAGATTATGCTGATTTTAATTCTCAATATCTACCACCAAATTACCAAGAAATAGTCATGATATTGATGGGTGGGAAAAGATGAATAGAGAGTGCCATTGAAAAGTACTTATGAATACTTGGTGTTGGGAGAACTCATAGAGGTGAGCTATGTTTGGTCATAGTTTCTATGTTGTATTTTGTAGCCAACCTTCTATGTCTTCATGATTTCTCAAGGAAATGTTATATTGTTTTTTGCCTTAGTTAAAGGTTTTGAAATTAATGTGAAGAAATTTTGGAGAAATTGATCTTTAACATTTTGGAAGACTACTTTTTTGAGTAATTAATTTACTCTTCATTGATAATGATATTGTGTCAAGCCAAGGGAGTCTCAATTTATGAAAATAAAGATAAAATGTGCCTGAGGTTGTCCCCACTAATATTGACAGACATTTAAAAATGAGTGTCACCCGAATCTAGGAAAGATATTTCACCCTTTCCTAAGGTTAGCATGGAAGAAATGGAAAAAAGTGGAGAATAGTCTAAGGAAGCATTGCTAGATCCAATCACATATTACTTTTCAAAAAAAATGAGAATTTGGAGAATTAATGCACATGTTGAAAATAATAATATGTGAAGGAAATATTAAAAGTAGAGATAAGGCATGTGTATATCTCTTTGTTAGAAGAATTAGAGAAATTAGATAGCAAGTAAGAAGAATCCATCAAAAGAATGGAAAATTAAGATAGATTAAAGTAGAAAGAAGAGAGGCATTATGAAAGACATATCTCCAAAATAATGAGCTTCTTTTCATGTCCATGCAAGAGAAATTTGAATAGTGCATTCTGAAATCTTAGAGACGTGAATAATCAAATAGAAAATAGAGCAATGGGTAGCACCAATTCATTTGTGCAATTGTACAAGTCCATTACAAAGAAATGGCAAAAAATATTCATGGAATGAGATATTAAAAAGGAGGGGAAATGAATTATATGGAGAAGTAGTAAATTACAAATGTAGGAAATTTCAGTGAGAATGAAAAGAAAATGTACTTTGATCTTGGTTAATTTAAAGATGCTATGAACTCCATTGGATAGAGACAAGATACACTATGCAATATGGTCTTTTAAATGATGAAATAGATAAAAGAGAAAGAAAAGTCAGAGAAGCCTTCCACATATATATATCTCCTTTTGACCCTTCTTGAGAAAAGTTCCTAATTTAAAATTTTATTTCTAGTAGTCATTCATACTTCCCTCCTTCCTCACCATGTTGAGATGCATACATTTGCTTTGAGGATGATGATGATGATGATGTGATAAGATATTTTTCTTATGATATTGATGTTGTGAATAATTTGTTTTTATATTTGGAGTGAGATTCATTGCTCAGAAATAAGCAATGATTCTTGTATAAGAGTTTATTTGATATTTAAAATAAAAAATAAATGGTTTCATTTTTGGAATAAAATGTGGAGTGTTTTCATAAATACTAGTGGTTATCAAAGAGATTTTACTAAAATCTAGTTTTGAAGAGGAAGTAAAGAATATTAGTGAAATCAATGATTATTTGGATAAAATTAATATACTTGATGAAGAAACAATTGTAGGAGAGAGAAATAATGGAGAGTTATAATTATTATCTTGTCATGACCTATATCATAATAGCCTTGAGTAGTTGCGACATCATTTCATAATTGCAACTCTACCAACATAATTGTGGCTTCTTTGTATGTTATGATTCCACCACTAAGTCCACACAATGATTTTACTATGCGACACAATTATTATGACCATATAATTTTTTGGAATTATGGTCACACTATCTCTAAACAACTTAATGGCCATAATATTATTTTCATTCTGCAAAAACTGGGTACCTCTTTTCTACAAATAGTCATCACACATTCTAAATTCATTAGTTATTCAATTAGAACCAAAATATTAATAGATGTAGGCTACAATATCATATTCCACTACAACTTTTCATTCTAGAGAGTAATGACTCAGTTGTAGTATTCATAGTACCATGAAACTTTGCTCATAAAGCCAATACCAAAGTCATGGCTAAAAACCTAAAACAACAACTTTGTTTTACAAAGAGAATTGAACTTGTTATGGCAATCCCAACATCATGATAATTTGCTCACAAATCCAAGACCAAATACATGGCCACTTACTAGTGCCGCAAATTTGTGTTACTGAGAGTTAAGCATTAGTCATGGCTATTCACATGGCCATGACAATTGTGCTCCTAATTAGATCAAAAAGATGACAGAGTCTTAATCTCAACTCTATGCCATGACATCAAACTTAATGTGGTACATGGATTCCCAAAGTATAAAAGCTATACTTAGAGAGAATTAAAAAGAGGAGAGCAAAAAGATCAGCAAAAGAAGATCATGACACATTCCAGCCCTTTATGCCATTACCTCAACTTCAATTAGTAGAAAATACAAGGTGGATAATAAAAAAATATGATTGTAATTAGGGCTTTCTTCTTGGAAATTAGTTTGAGCATTAATTAGGTACCCTAGAATCCTCAAGATGAAATTTTAGACATCCTATGAAATTTTATCCCCAATGTCTGATTAAATTAAATTTTACGGTTGATAAAGTAATAATGTTATGATGGATAATTGAACTACTGATTTTATGTTTAGTTTATAATGTATTTGGATATTGATGGATGTAGATGCACTTGAGAACAAAAAATTAAGATTTATATTAATACATTAGTTTATATGTGTCGCTTATGGTAGATAGTGACATGTATGTCATGGGACACACTCACTTGTTTCAAATAGAAAGATGTTAAAGCCCTTCTAATCTTATTGCATGCATGAGATAAAACAATATTTGAAAACCTTAAAGTTGAGGTATATTAATTATTGTGAGTACGATACCAAAGAAGTTGAAATCATGAACATATTAAAGGCCAATTTATTGTATATTATCTAGATGAACTAACTTTGGAGTAATGTGGGTGTGAAGTAGAATATCTTACCAATGAGTTTCTTCATAGCATGAAAGTCAAGTGTTGGATGTGGTAAATATTAATAGGTTTGTCATGAAGCACATGCAAGTAGGGGAGATTCATATGGTGGTTATAATCTTGTAAATTATTCATGCTTGTATGATTTTCATGGCTAAAATTCTTGAGAAGATATATGTTTAATTATCATGAGTGGTAGATAATGACCCTTACATAGATCAATGTGTTGCTTTTGTATTAAAATATAGATACTTATCAAAAAAAAATTAAAATATAGATGGGAAAACTATGAGGTGATCATCCTTGATAGTGGCAACCCAAAGATGATGACCACCTTATATGCCAGAAGGACACTTGAATTTTTACACTAATCTCTACCCTTCATCTAATAACCAAATATAATGTTAATTAAACATTTAGAAACATTATTATACACAAGTACATGTGCCAACTATAGAGTCTGAATATATTCTCTCAGACTAAGTACATTTTTTCAACTCAACAAATTTTAGTTCATTATTGATAGGCCAAACTATTTAATAACCCCTATTGAATTGATATTTGGACTTAAATCTATTTTATTATTTCTATGACCGATATATTTGTAGACTTATGTTGGTCAAGTGATCTCCACTCAACTAGGTTTTATAATATTGTCAAATATTTGTGATGTTTGACACCCTTACAAAGTTGCAACAAAATATCCCAAATTCTCTTGCACTTTATCCAACAAATAGGTATGATATTGTCACAACACTAAAGAAAATATCATCATACATAAGAAAGAAACTAATCCTAGAATCTAAGTATTTGTCTAAAACTCAATTATGTCTTCTCAAATTGAAAAACTAATTAATTCATTATATCTTGATCCAAGTACGATAATAGTCCATGTAGGATCTATATCTTAAATTATATTTTAATATTAGTATGACTCATATACTTGTGGAATTTTATTAGGTACTCACACACACCCAATGAAGTTTTGGTACAATGCTAGGAATCATTAAGTTTTTGGTATCATAACAAAGTCACAACAAAGAGCCATCAATGTCATACTTGGGTTCAATGTAAATTGGCCCCTCATCCATATGGTCACATCTCGAACCTACTTGACATCAACCATCATCATTACAAGGCCTAACAACATGTTTCCTTTAATGATTGCTCACCATGTCTTGAACTATAAATTATGTTATGCATTCATTATTCTAACATTTACTATATTTGATGATAGTAGTGACCAATATGATCATATGTTGTACTTAATTAGAATGTGAATTAGGAAATTAGAAATGATTTTCTATTATGTAATTTATTCCCCACCAACCTCATGGAACTTTCTTTGACCTAGTCTAACAAATAGTCTCATCATTATAACAATTCCATCAATGACTATTAAGAAGTATTTAGATCTTTGTAGAATTTTAGAACGTGGGAAGGTGATTCAATTTGAAATTTTATTAAGTTACTTGGTAGATCATGTAACATGTTGAAACTTACTACATAGATGTTGTCCTCCAAACCTTTTTAAAGAATTTCAATATAAAAATGAGTTTGTTCGAATCACTATCTAAAGGCATCAACTATTTTGGAAGAGTTTTCTGAATAGATGGACAGGTTCTCAATGCAAAATGAAATATGAGTAGTCACTCAAGAAGTAATGATAATAAGTAAATTGACTAAGAGTAATAAGTTAGATTGCTCCAAAACACAATGACAAAAACGTACCATAGCTTAGATGGTATGAACTTATATGTACAGAGCCCAAAAATGAACCAAAAACATCATCGTAGATTCCATATAGAGCATCACCATGATACTTGAAACTACAAGAGCTTGATATTCTTGATCAAAAAAAAATACATGAAGTGCACCTAAGACACTATATCAAAAATGTATGCATGATAGAGGGGCCGACATTGGAAGTGCATAAAATATCAAGCATAACTATAATAAATTATTGTGAAATCTCATCAACTCGTCTATATATAAATATTTATTTAGGAAGATAGAAAATTGTAGAGACAATTTATTATTCACATTGACAATTGTAGAGACAATTGTCAATGTGAATTGTAGAGACAATTCACATTAAAATTGTAGAGACAATTGTCTATCTGTGTATGCATGATAGAGAAAGCTTGATATTCTTGACATTGACTATTATCAGTACAAGAAATTGTAGAGACAATTGATAATAGCTACTAAAGATAAAAAATGAATCAATACTATCCATGTATTTATTTAGGAAGATGAGACCACGCTATTTGATGGCTCATTGCATTTCCAACACAATAGGGTTATGGTTTTACTCAAAATGTTAGAGTATTAACTATGTGCTTCATTGTTAATGTTTAGTAAGTGTTAGTTGATCTGATAAGCATGGAAAATCTACCACAGATGTTGGAAAACAATCATATGAAGTTTCCCTATGAACTTTTAATTCACATTCAATGAAGCTGATATTATAAATATTGAAGAAATGTTGTTCCTTGAAAAGCCTGGCCAAGTCACATGGCATGTATTATTTTTTTGTTGTTTTAAGATTCAAGCCACAAAAATGTGACATTGGGCCAATCATAAATCCATATACTAAGAAGTTCATCTCTTTAAGCCACCACCATAGTATTAATGACTTTGCTAATAAGATGAATGTCAACCATCATTATAGTTAGTTGGCTATTGTGATTTTGTGAGATTGCCAAAATTATCTTTGATCGACATGATCCCAAAATCTCATTGGGCCTAGGTGAATATCTTTCATATAATGTAAATTTACAAGTATAAAGGTCATACAAGCAATAAAGTTGATGTAAGTCTATATATGGATCCCACATAGATTGTATGGCTAGTTTGATCAATCAATAGTAAACTAATTACTACTCAAGTTGAATATATCTATATGGTCTTCAAATATATACTCAAACTATAGGGTTGGGTTATATCCTTGTGCATGATAATATTTCTATTGTGTTTGATCAGTGTCATATTTAATTTTTTGATGAATGATAGATTAGTATGGAATACTTGTGTGCCCTCTTGGCATATAAGGTAGTCATCATTCTTAGATTGTCACTACCAAGCATGATCTCCTTATAGTTATTTACTTAGCAATTCAACACCGAAGCCACATGCTATTCTATGTAAGAGTCATTTATACATCTACTCCTTTTTGCAAAAATCAATTATCCTTGATGATTACTTTGAATATATATTTTTATTTTCAAATCTCTAATTTTTTTAAGGATACTAGATAATGTTGTGCCAAATATATTTATGTTTTCAACTTCATCAACATAGTTCTCATAATAATTAATATATTTCTTCTAATGAATATTATTTATGGAAGTCATACAAGAGGAAATACAATTGTAGGATTGTCTCCACCATACTAATCTACCCCACTTGTGTGTGTTTCAAGACATATATGTTACTGTCTGCAATAATTAACACATGACTCCCATAATATATTAAAACTTAAAGATTAGATATTCTACTTAACCACTATATTACTTTAAAATTTGTTCTTCTATATAATAGATAATGGATTAGTCTTAAATATGTTCATGCTTTCAGCTTCATAAGCATCATACTCACAATGATAAAACTTTTTTCAATTTCCAATATTCACACATTAGTTTATCTTATAAATTAAGATTAAAAAATATATCACTTCCTACTTACATGTCATCATCTACCACAACTGACATGCATAAACCTATGTATTCATAAAAATACTAATTTTTGTTTCTAACTTATATCAACATCTATTAATATCCAAATAATAACTTAAAGTCATATAATCATTAATTCATTAAAATACAAGTACATTTACTAATCCTATATCTCAATATAGTCAAATATTTTGGAGGAAATCATGCAATATGTATTAGGAGGCATCTCATGGATTCGAGAGTTTCCAATGAACATCCAAGTAAAAATCTAAGTATATAATCCCAATTCTTGGAGTGCATGGTTTGTATTTCCCCCTTTTCTCCTCTGTTTTTATTTTTGTCTTAGTATCACTTTTATATTTTTTTGATCCATGTGATATTTTTAGTTTAAAGTACAAAGTTGAGTTTAAGACTTGATTATCTCTTCACATCTTCTTTGGAGTTCTGATATCATGTCATTGGGAACAATCATGACTAATATCTTTACTCTCTATAACAAAAAGTTATAATAGTAAAATTAGTTATGACTTTGGCCTTGACTTACTAAGTAAAGTATTGTGATATTAGAATTACTATGACTATAATAATTACTCTCTATAATACAAATTCATTACATTGAAAATATTGTCACCTGAGTAACTACTCTCTTGAATGAAAAGTTATGGTGGAAAAATAATGTCATGACTCAAAATACATGATATTTTGGGTTTTGTATCGAATAACTCATGAATCTGGAAATTACTATGACTATATATACCTATGGGCTACTTATCTATCTTGATGAGAAAATATTTTCATGGTCATTAAGTATTTTAGAGATAATGTGCCTACAACTTCAAGAAAATACCATGGCCATGATGATTATGTTGCATAATGAAATACATATGTCAACTTGATAATAAACTCATGAGATACAAAGAATATCAGGATAATTCTTTTGTAAAGGTATGACCAAGAAAGAATGTTGCACTACTCAAGAATACATATGAAAGGTGTATATGTATCCAAGTCATAAAAAGTGAATTTTCATGACTTGATCATTTCTCTACCCTCCAAACCTTTGTTCCACAAAGTTTATTAATTACACCCAAATTTCTTACAATTTCACTAACATTTATTAAATTCTCTCAAAATAAAAATTTAATAAAATCTCTCTAATAAATACTAAAATAGGCACAAATCCAATAAGAAATACTCACAATTAATCTAAATAATTCAATACGTATAGCCTTGAACATTTGTTTCTCACCAATATTACTAATTATCATTATAGATCTAGTTGAAATAATTACTTATAAAAAAGGTTGGAACTTCAAATTCTAATTCAAAATAACAATTACTATTGGTCACTTGAGAGTATGTGGAAGAGTGGGATTTGTGGTCCATGAACCCTTAAAAACTAAACTGAGCTAGGTAAGTTTACTTATGTTTGTACCACTAGATAATTAAAAGAGCTCACAAATACATAATCTAGCTAAGAATGTTGATATATTTACTTGACAACAGTAAGATATGTCTAATATAAACTCTTCAATGACTTCCCACATGTTTATGAAACTTCCTATCGAGAGTCCTATTTAGCAAAAAGTAAGATATTTCACTCACAGTATTAGCAAATCATATCACCTACCATGAGCTCTATTTCCACAAGATGACATCATAAAGAAAAAAAAAAGCTACTTACAAAAGACAACGGAGTAAAATATTTTAATCATTATTAGGAAATATTATGGAGGTCTACAACAATGATATTCTTGGGTAAAGAAAAAAAAGTTGGACTACATTGGCACATGCACATATCATTTAAACTTTTATGACAATATGCGATAAAATTTAACCCCCTGAAACATCATTCGACATCATTTATAGATGTTTCTCTAGTGCATAATGATTTAGAGAGGTATCATGGTCATTTCAACTTAGCTTATAGTAATATAGATTCTAGAACCGCCTAGTGGGAAGAGAGTTTTATAACGTACACCCATTTTTTTATCTCCTGATCAATTCATTATCTACACCCTTTTTTTTTGACACACTCAATACATCGATGCATAATTATTAAGAACCATTTGATTGAACAATCTAATTTCAATAGCCCATCTACAGAGGGGTGATTCTTCATCTTTTTCTCAGTGTCGATGGTGGTAGTTAGTGCATCCTTATTGAAAACACTAAAAAAAAGTAATGAGTCTACAATGAGATAAAGTCACTAGTGGGTACATAAACTCGTAACACCTACCTAAAGTAGGTGGATTTGGTCCTTAGGCTGATTGATAAGATGACTTTCCCATGCTTTGGCTATCATCTAAAAGTTGTTCTCGTCAACCTTCCATTGAAGGACATGCTCATAAAATAGAGATATATATATATATATATATGAGAAAAATTCATAAAGAGGTCAAACTCAATGAATATTGAGTATAATATGATCATTGGCTCGCATTGAATATAAGTGAGCCAAACTCTAAAAAATTTATTTTTCAAAGTCACCCATGGGCATGCACATGAGCACAAATTTGATTGTGTTAGAAATGTTAAAATCTAATAATTATGTAGAATATGAATCCAAAGTAGTTAGTCTTTAGTTAACAACTTCCTTGATCACTAAAAACATTGTTATTTGCATTGATTCATAATTAGTAATTGAGTAGGTAATTAATTTGAAATGAAACACATACAAAAATTACAAATAGACAAGTGAATGTCTTAAACAAAATAGTTAATGTAGTACCAAACCAAGTGAAGGTGATGATACATATTTACTTCCATTAATCACCATAAATTATTTCTACTTGTGTGCGTCGCATACATGTGATTAAGCTTTATTGAATGCTTCCTGTAGATCAATATTTGAACAAATAGAAACTACAATCAAAAAAGAAAGAAACACACAAAGTATAAGTTTGAGAATCTTGATTATCCATGATTCATGGGTAACTATAAAAGAATCATTTTTAGGTCCCAATATAAAACACATGTATTGTGAAGACCCAAGAAATGATACCACTTTAAAAAAGATATACTTCAACAATGTCTATTGTCCTATGTAATAGTTTTTTTTCCATTCAAGGAAACCTCCATAACTAGAAAATATGTGTATGCATCCTCTCGAAAACTCTATCTAGAACAAAGGCTCCTACCACTCCTTACTCAACTAGTTATCCCTAGGAATGTGATGATAATAATTAAATAGATGTGCAAAAAATAAATATTTTACCTTTATTAAAATAATATTTATCAAATTATAGTGTTCTATTGATTATGCCTAAAAAACAATATAGTTACCATATCAAGCTATAAAAGGTCAAACAACAAATAGATGAGTATGCACTTTTTGGTCATCTTCTTACTTGACAAAAATTATCTTGATTATTCTTAGAAAACTATATAAGTATCAAAGATTGTAACATTGTATGATTTCTAATCCAAAATACTCAACAAATCCAATACTCAAATATAAAATAGATAATTGATCAAAATTATTGAGTTTTAACATAAATAAATGGTAATCATTATATGTTTTGTCCAATATACATGGAAGAGTTTGAACAGATTTTCTAGCCAGATGTATCTTATCCCATAACACATACACTAATTCTTAATATTGGTTGATCAGAAAAGCTAAGATGGTCTATTATGTAAAAAATGCTATTACAAACCATGACAAGCTGTAATTCTTAAACTTTGACCACAACCTCTAACCCTTATGTCCAATCATTCATCTTTTTCTTGAAAAGGAATGGATGGCAAGCACGTTGTATATAGCACCAACACAAACTATCTTGTGTTGTGATTGACAACTTTATAAAATATGTGGAAATTGCAAATTGTGTCATTTTAAAAAATATATCTTCTAGTTCACATGGGAAAATATAGTCTTCTAGATTGAGATACATCATTCATTCATTCGACATAGATAATGATTCCCAATTCAACAATACCATATTAAGATATTTTTGGTCAAAATTAAAGTTAGAGATCATGAATTTTTATTCCACTCCACATTACCCTCAAAAGCAATGACATATTATAAGTATCAAAGAAAACTGTTTGCTACACTAAAAAAATTCTAGAAGAAGCAAAGTAAAAATATGTTGGGAACTATAAGGGGTTCGATGGGCATACTAAACAATAAGTTAGGTCCTAGATGGAGCTTTTCCCTCCACCTCAACATATGGGATGCCTGCAAATGACACATATAGAATTAGACATACCTACCTCCCATTTTGAATTCTCATAATAAGTGAACAATGAGAGGCATTGAATATCATGTATGTATACTAATGCCTCCAAATCAAATATCTTTTTTAAAAGAGTATCTAAATATATGAAAGGATTTTCTCTTCATTTTCTTGGGAGTTTTACTATCCTCCAACATCATAATTTATTCCCCCATTGCATAAAATTTTTTCACCCATTCATCTTTAGGTAGGAAAACCTCTATCTATAGTTAGCAGATTAAAATTACTATGAACTATTATCCAGGAAATAAAAGAATATATTTGTCCTTGATGTTCCTAATCCCAAAATTAATTATTAACTCAATTGATAATGTATGCATACGATTTTTATGGAGAACCCCAATGAGGGACATATATCAGCCTAAAGTTTCTTAGAGTAAGTATGGTTTGTAAGCCACAATCTCGAGGTGGTCTTGGCCTTCTTTCTATTTCACACTAGAACAAGACTTTTTTTTCATTAAAATTGTATGGTGAATTCACTCCAAACATGATTCCTTGTGGATTAGATTGATCCATCACTATTATCTCATAATATAGGAAATTTGGAATAACTCATCCTCTCAAAAAGACAATTCAATTTTGAAAGCTATTATTGCAATGTGGGATGAAACTATTAAGGTTGTTGTCAACATTTCTGAAACTAAATAGATGATTGAAAATTGAGGGGAAATAGAAGAATTATTGCAAAAGCACATTCCTTCTTGCTGTCACATCACTAAAACATTCCACCATGGTTTAGAATCATTTGGGTCAAAATTCACATCCCTAAGCATGATGTTTTTGCTTGGATGGTTATTCTTGGAAAATTAAGAGCTAAGAGTGAACTTTTTTCTAAGCCAAACTCTTTGATGCATTAATTTTTCAAAGGTCTAGAAACTACCAAGCACATAATTTTTAAATGCAAATTTTTGATAAGAATCTGTGATCACATTACATGATGGACGGGAATAAATATGAAGATGTCCACAATTTCTAAATCCTTGAAGCACTTTCAGAATCAATACTAAGGATGTACAATTAAGAAAGAAATAAGAAAGGTTTTTTTATAATCTGACTATTTATCATATCTAGATCAAAAGAAACAAAATATTTATTAATATAAAGTTGTAAATGTTAAACCATATGGGTTAATTGGCACATAACGAACTTGAAAAATCATTTGGGTTCTTGTCATGTAGTTTCCCAAAAAATTAAATTGTGTTAGAGTAATTAACTTATAAACAACCATCATAGAATCCAAAATTACTAATGTCTAGGTGACTATCTATACAAAGAATTCAAGTTATTGTCATTGAAATATCAATATAATCAATTATTGATTGAGTGAATGAGGCACAGCAAATCAACCAAATCATCTAGATTATAAGAATGAAGCCACATGTAGAATTGTGGTTGACTAAATGCCATTTAGCTGGGCAACTAAATCATATCTGATAACACCATATAGACAACTAAACAAACTTCTTAGGTTTTTGGCATGAAGCCACCTGTAAAATTAATTTTTAGTTGAATAATTGGAACATACTCAGTCAGTTAAATGATTCAAGTTATTAGTATAAATCCATTTGTACAAATTATAGTTGAGTAAATGGAGTTTAGCTAAAAACAAAACCATCTAGGACTATAGATTACTACATACCATTAATTTAGCATCATCATGGTGTTGGGTTATTAGCACATAGCCAACCAAAAAAATGTATCGGAGATTACTCCATCTCAAGTGCTACTAGTCAACCATACCATACAAGATATTGACACAAAGCCTTGCATCAAAATTGTGGTTGATTAATTGGTGTATAGTCAATAAAAAAACTATCTAGGATTAATACATGCTAATAAATGAGGACCCTCTTGGCTTATAGGTTATTAGTAGGTAGTTTTGGATAGTTTAATTGGTTTATAACACTCAACATCTAACAGGTAGTCAACCTTTTGACTCAATAATTTAACCTAAGGATTTACTTGATTCATTGTTCTAGAATTGATTGAGTCTTTTAGATTCTTGAACTCCTTGAGCTTTCTATGTTAGATGAGTCTTCTTGCTTGCGAAAGGTATAAACAAGTTATGCTAGCTAGTCACACTCTACAATGTTTAAGTCAATCTCAAAAGTATATTATATAGAATTTTGAAAAAATAAAAAAAGATTGAGGGTCATTCATGTGATTTTCTAGTTTATCATTTTATAACTAAAAAATGACAGCAACAATAATATCTTTTGGTTTGATTTGTAGATTATTAATAGTAGAAAGAATACTTCATTAGTAAATATGAAGTATTGATTTTTTCTACCCAGGGTTAGCTAGTCAATGGATGCCTAGCTAGGATTTTTGTTTTGGCTTGATTTTTGTATTGGATGACCATTCAGGGTCCCTTGTTAGTGTTTTTCTTAAATGAGCAAATGTATCCTTCACATGCATACTTAATCCTTGTTGAATTATCTCTCCTTCAATAAAAACTAATTTGTCAATCCTTATAATAACTGCCTTTACCTTTGGCCAATTATATTGTCATCTAATTAGTGTTAATTGAAAAATATATGAATCCCTTTTTTTTTATTGTGGGGTAAAAGTTTATTAAAAGTTTTTTGATAAACAAAATTCAAGATAAGATTGTGGCATGCTTTGTATATAGACCTTCAAGTGTGGATCAGTTGAAAAATGAATTGTTAGTTGTCCCCGAAGGTTGTGATAATGTAGGGTTGAATGAAGTTCAATCATAAGAGAAGCTCTTGATGTATACGCATATCATGAGTAGGAAATCAAGGCGTTCAAGAGTCCATACCATCTAAATTAGGTAAGAGAAATTATACATGAGAGGTACTAGCAGTTTATTTGGAGTTGGGATCCATATGTCCAAATGACCATTCTCTTAAATGTTGAGGTCCAAGTTGTGCTTCATACTTATTTTTTTTAAAAAAAGAGTGTGTGTTTTAAAGTTTTAACTGGGCCAGGCCGGCCAGGTGCGGCATGAGGCCTGGCATGATTCGTTTGTGCCTGGCCCGGAACGGCATGGGAATTTCTTGTGCATGTGCTCATGTATTGCTTGTCCCCTGCATGAACCGTGATGTGCCTATCACCCGCACGAACCGTGCCGTGCCGTGCCGAGTCCAACCGGGCCCAATTCCACCCTCCACCCCACCCACCCGCCCCAGCGGCCCACCCACAATCCCCAATGGTTCAAATTTTAAAAAAATTAAAAAAATTAAAAATTTTTAATTTTAGTCGTTGGATTTTGCCTCCAACATCTATGGGGAAGAATCTGATGGGCCACATTATTCTGCTGCAAAAAAAATCAATAAAAAATTTAAAAAATTAAAAAAAATACTTTTAAAAAAAAATTATAATTATATTCTATATAAGCCCCCCCCCCCTAATTTTTATGTTTTTAAAAAATATTAATTCTCACACTCTCAACTCTCTCTCCTAATATTCTCTCTCTCTCTCTCTCTCTCTCTACTCTTTAATCTATCTTCTTGTCTTAAAAAACCTAAAAAATGACTAATACTAATGAAATTAATTTAAATTTAGAAAATGAAAATTTTAACAAAGGTTCTAGGCTGCTAAGACTTTCATTTTTCCGGTCATCTAAACCTAAACATCTAAAACACAAAAAACTAGGATAACTTCTACAGTTTATACTCATTTTAATATAATATAATAAAAAATATTAGGAGTGAGAAAGAAGAAACGACACTGTACAAATATTATAAAAATATTTTTACTTGTAAGAGTGTGTTAGAGATTGAGCACCTTAAGATGCATGCCGAAATATGCACCAAAATTTATGGTGCATTAGATCTTAGGCAAACCCAACTTTGGAATGTATTTTTTGAGGTTAGATTCAGTTCAGTCTCAAAGTTTGCCCCCTTCATATACCACAATGTGTTGGATAGGGATGGTATGGCCAAATTTATGACTTTGATGGGTCATCTGATCAGATTTTTGAAAGATCCAAGGAAAATGAGCATCAAGCAGATATATTTTTAGCCTGCTTATCACAAGATTCCTAAGTTCATGTGAAATCACGAAAAAAAAAAGAATAAATAATTAACATAATTTAATTTCTAGGAAAAGGGCAAAATGGTAATTTTGCAATAAGAAAAAATAACCGGAAAATTTTCGAGCCATAATGATAAAATAAATGTCATTATTGGATTAGTCTTGGAAAATATAGCTACGGTATCAAATTTCATTAAATTCTGAGAAAAATTAAAAATTGTTATATTTTTATTTAATTAAATAATTATTAGAATATTTAGAAAAAAAAAATTAGTGGAACCAAAAGATCATGCCACATCGTCCGCACGTGGATGTGCATGCGCGAGCGGTTCGTGGGTTGTCCAGGTGTCAACCCAAAAAAATAAAATAAAATTATTATTAATTAATGATAATAATTATTGAAAAAAAAACAAGAAAAACATTAGTAATCCGGAAAATGGGGGAAAGGCTGAAAAAAAAATGTTCAGCGCTGGAGAATACAGTACAGACGAAAAAAAATATCTATAAATTTTCTTTTAATCATAACTGATTATTCAGAAATCAGAATGAAAAAGTCCAAGAATTAATGTTACTCTACACGACGAGATCTTCGTATTGATATCAAATTTATAAAGTTTATATGAAATTTTCTGAAAGATTGTGGTTTTTTCTTATCAGAATTTCTTTCTATTTAATAGCCAGAAATGATCATTTTTATATTTCAATTCGAATTGTTAGAAATTTTATTGAAAATGATTAATTAGTGAATAGTTTCGGTATTTCATTTAGTAAAAATTAGTACATGATGAATATAATTTGGATTGTTATAATTGTGTCTGAAATATCGGTTAAATTAAAAATTACATAATTATATTTCATATGCACGGGAACATTTTATATACATGGGTGGGTGCATGATATATATATATATATATATAAAGGTATATGGATGGTATTTAGTGAACTCGAATTAGGATGACGTCCAGACTAAGTTGTGCGGGATTTTATTTGGTACATGGTTATTATATGTTTGTGAACTCGAATTGTGACAACTTCCAGCATTGTTATGGTAGTGCACATTTCTTGGAATAAATCCAAGAAAAACATATTTTATTCGGATAAATATCCAATATATTTTTCGAAGGAGGTCCATATTTTTTGGAATAATTCCAAAAAAATAAATATTTCTTTATATATATATATATCTATCTATATCTATATATATAATATGTCACACTTGGCTTCGGCATGTGTGAGGGAGTCGATGGGACTCAGGAATATGGGCAGATAAACATTTCATCCATAATTGCATTCAATAAATATTGTACTTGAATGGGTGTTGATATATATTCATGACGTTTTACGTGCACTTAAGTAGGGAGTAACTCTGAAAGAGTTTACCTCTACTGAGCTTTGCTCACTCTATTTGTGGGACTCTTTTTAGGTACATGTCCAGGATAGATGACAGATCCACCTACGGGGTCGCACATGTGAAGGAAAGCCGGTTGTGACTTAAATAATATGTTGTGTGTTTTCTTTATTCCGCTGAGCAAATAAAATGAGAAAAAAAATGTATTGTACATTCGAGAAAAGTTTATTTTATTGCACATTGGATTGTGTGATGGAATGAATGGGATACCCTGGGAGATGGGGTGTCATAGTCCACATCTAGGAACGACATACTAAAATTTGATAAATATGAGAAATAAATAATAATTAATAAATTTATGGCATATAGTGGAGTGGTATCCGTGACGTCTGATATCTGGACTAGTCATGATGATTCATCTTATGTATGTCTCACCGCTCACTATGAAGATTTTAAATGGACTAAGAATAAAAAAAATTTTAGGATTCTCTGAGATTCTTCATTCTTATGATGGCCCGACCATTTTTGAGTATATGATAAAGATCTTTAGAGAATCTAAAATTCAAAATAAAATTTTTAATATGACATTCGATAATACATCTAATAATAGAGTAGCAATTAACATATTTGTTAGATATATTAAAGATGCACCATTAGGAGAGATTTGCCAGGTCAGATGCATGTGTCACGTGATTAACTTGATTGTACAAGCGGGTATGAAAGTGTGTTCCCTTGCTTTGGATAACATATGTAACTCACTAAAATACATTCGCATGCCTTGCAGACAACAGTAGTTAGTTCGTCTTTGTTTGCCTGTGAATCTTAAGAAGAAGAAATTCCAATCGGATGTCAGACACCGTTGGAATTACACGTACCCGATGTTAGAGTCATTTGTTGGATATGAACACATGATATCTGACTACGTCAATCGTAAGAGTGATGAACTTTTTATTGACGATACTAACTAAGCTACAGAAATTTTATTTATGAAATTCCTAAAGATTATTTATGACACGACAAACATGTATTTGTCAGTTTATACATCCACCACTTGCATTGCACTCAAGTATATATGCAATATTAGTAGCATATTTAGGAAGTATCGAGCTGACCCGACACTTAGCCATATGGTTGTAGAGATGGAAACCAAGTACTTAAAGTACAATTCCACCATTTCATCTCTTTGTTGTCTTGCTGAATGCATAGACTCTACAATCAAGGTCGAAAGGGTAGATAACATTTTGACTTTCATTTCCTCATGCATGAACCTAGAAGACCCACCTGAAGGGTTCATTCACGAGAAGTTGACTGACCTTTTCACATACTACAATACTAGGTATGGTGGTAGTACTAGTTAGACTGTGAGTACGGACATGGATACCATTTTTGGAGATGATGATTTTTCCATTCAGTTAGTGAGGGGAAAACGATGAGATGGATCATCAAATAGTAGAGAGCTTTCTCGGTACTTAGATATCGATTACTGCTCAATCCTATCACATTCTGATACTAAGAATCTTGATATATTACAGTGATAGAAATCATATGAGTCTACCTTTCACGTGCCATCTTAGATGGCACGGGATCTACTGACTCCTCCAGTATCGAGCATAACATTGGAGTCTACCTTTTATGTTGCATTGAATGTGATTTCTGATAGGAGATCGAGATTACCTCTAGATATTGTTGAGGCTTTAGCATGCATGAAGGATTGGGAGGATTCGAGATTTAGCATCCAGGTTTGTGCTGGGATAGGGACTACACCAAAAGCGAAGGAGTTGATTGCTGATGATAATCCATATAATAGTGATTTTGATGTTGAGGTTAAGGATGATAATGATACGCCGATAGACAATTGATGAGGATGCTACTTGATGCCTGACAGTTGACGATTGCGAGATTGTAACACACCGTCAGTGACACTTTTGTTACAGTTATGCTTATGAGTTTTGAGTTATACATGATTCTGATTTTTGATTTCGACCTTTTGTATTCATTTTTATTTAAATTATATTTACTTTGATTTGGGTATTTGGTTTTGTGACTTTATAATTTTTGTTAAAAAAATTGTATGTTTATTTTAATTTTGTTTTTAAGAATTTTATTAAAAATTCTAAAATTTAATTCTAATGAATTATAATCTAAATCTATTAATCTAATTAAAATATAATTAAAATAAATAACATTAAAAAATAAACTTTATCACTTTTCAAAAATTGTCAATTTATAATTTAAATATTTTTAAATATTATCTAATTAATATTTTATAATTACATAAATATTATAAACAAAAAATATATATTTTTTTAAACCAGCCAATACGAGCTTGACCCGGCACAGTAAAAAACCGACATGCCGGTGGGCCGTGCTAGGCTTGACCTTGAGAAACCATCTCGAGCCAGGCACGACACAGTATAGTAATCGTGTCATGCATGGCCTAGCATGGAAGCACAGTTGGGCGGCCTAAAACCATGCCGGGTCTGCCAGTCACAACCCATTTGACACCTCTAGCATGTTTGTGCAAAGGATTAAGAATATCTAACTTTCCTCTTTCTTTTGATAAAATGTTACATGTTGATATTCTATAATGAGGTATTGATGTTCAATCATTGTGTTGAGGACATCATTGAGCTAGTGACTATATATGCAAGGAATAGATTATTTGGATAGAAAAGGCTAAAGTTATTTATTCAAATACAGAACAAGTTGACGTGGATGAATAGCTAAATGGGCTCCTTATAAGTGTTTAGAAGAGAAGTAATGAATGAAGGATAAACATTATGAAACATATAGTGAAGATAACTAGTGGCATGCAAGAGCAAGATGATCCACATGCAAAAACTTAGATAATTGTTGAGGTGGTAGTCAATAAAAAAAAACTAAAACATAATCATAGATGGCTTATGAGAAGGCTAAGAGGCAATCTCATCAAGAATCAAGATCTTCAGTTCATTCAGACTTAATTATATTCCTAAGTAATGGGATTTATGGTTCGCATACTTTGAGCTCTATTGTTTCTACCATGTACTTTGTTTTGTTGGATAAAGGATTTGTATGCATTCTACAGGACATGCTTTGCAGCCTATGTTTATATTTTGGTACCAAGATGATTACATGCCAGCTTCTATGACTTAAAACATTTTCATGTTGTTGGCTTTATTTACCTACAAGGCATAGTTAGGAAACCAAGATATGATTCATTCTTTATGAGATACTGGATTATTCAATTTAAATTGTTTAGCTGCTCACGTGCCTAAATACTGACATTCTAGCCATATTAAAAAGATGTGTATGACCAGCTATGTCCTAAGGACCAAACATATCCATTTGGTTAGTATTTGATACATTGTTTGGTACTCTCATCATTATTATCCCATACTAAATGATTTACTTAGTCTAATGTCTTGTATCTGAATAATTTATTGTGTATGTCTATGCAAGCTATCCTGAAAAAAAATATTTTGGTTAATAATTGCATTGATGTTTACTGCCTATCATAATTATTCTAGATTAAATTATTCTGATGTCTAGTAATCGAAATTTTTATTCTAGATTGTTTGGTGTGAGTAGGTATCTAAGATGAAAGTTATTTGGAAGCCTAGTATCATAGATTGAAATACCTGACTATATATAGTATCCAAAAATATTATTCTATATTAAAGATGTCAACAAATCAAGGTTGTGACAATAATGAACTTGACTTTATCAATTTGTTATATTTTTTATTAAAAACATTGACATTCAAGTATAAACACACCTTGTAAGTCATGGGAAAACTTGTATTGGGCTCCCATCTCCTGCAAACCCTTTTTATAAAAATTTAATCATCAATGAAAAATATACAAGAAGTTTTTAAAGCATATTTGATTTTATTTTATGGTATCATATAGATAAATGTTGTGATTTATCTTCTTTTTTTTCAATCTCAACTTATGGCCTCTTCTTCAATCTCTATCCAACACAATGATGTATGCAACTTTATTTCTATTTAACTTATCAAAGATAATTATTTCCCATGGAAAACTAAATTGTTTTGTACTTGCATATCCAATGCTTGTTTAGTTTTATTGATGACACCATTTCTCCTCCCCCTCCCACCATATCCAACCTTGAACTAAATTGTCCTAGTATCATTGTTTCCTCTCTATTTGAGAGCATCTTGAAACATATAGTTGGATTATCCACCTCCAATGAAGTCTGGATAGCCCTTGAAAGAATGTTTTCCTCTCATTCTTCTCCAAGTTTTATCTAAACTTGACAATTCCTAGACATCACAAAAGGAACAACTTGTCTATCTCATGTTGTTGCCATGAAATCAAGTTCTTCCTAGACACATTGGATGCTATCGGACAATCTCTTCATGCCCACAAACCCACATCATATCTTCTTGGAGGACATGGTAGCTCATATCATGTTAGCATCACTTCTATTTCAACTCAATTGGAAAAATGTCTTCTAAAGATATGTCTATTCATCTCATTGAATTTGAATTGTGACTTGAGAAGTATCAATATACTCTTTAAGTCACAATTGGTTTAACAAATATGAGTACTGGAAATGATGGATGTTTGCATGGTGGCATGTCTTTCATAAAAATATCAAACCAGCTCCAACTCTAGAGGTTGTGAACGTGGTAAAACAAGACATGATGTAATGCAATGCTACAATTACTTTGATCATGTCTGCCAAGACATCTATCCCAACACGATATCCTATGATTTTCGTCATCATTTCCTACTGATGCCAACTAGTATCTGATATACATTCAACACACCACCTAAAAAATAAGTTCCACAATCTCACCATGTACTCTAAGTTGGACCATGTCACTAATCATATCCATGTCAACATTGATGTCTGTTTACTCATAAAAAATATTAGCACTACTACTCTTTAAATTCCTAATAATTTTTTTGTTTGCATCAATTACTTTATATCTCATAGGTTACAATATTTAATATCTACGAGTTAATTTATCAATGACAATGATTTTCATATTGAATTTAACTTGTTTTATTGGTGAAGGACGGTGAAACGAGAACAATTCTAATGCATGACAAAACTAAGAATTAACTCTACAAATTCCATCCATTACCACTCCCACATGACCCGTAAGACTTTCCTCAAATTATAATTCACGACAAAACGAGGACAAATCTCAACATGTTCCCATTAATGTTCAGAAATATCAAATGGGCCATCCATCTGATAAGATTTTTCATCATCTCATCCTCAAATTCTATCTATCACATTTGTCTAATAACATGTAAGGTATATGCTTCTCATGTCAATAATGAAAGAGCCATTGTCTTTATTTTTTCCAATTCCTAAATATATTTCAAAATCACCACTTGAAATAATGTTTTCAGATATTTGGATCCTTAACCATATTATACAAATGGAAATAAATAATGTCTTTTACTATCAATTTAGCAATGTACATGGACATTTTATATAATAAACAAATTTGATATTTTGAAAATATATTACTCATTCAAAAATCTCATTTAATTCTAATTTAATTGGAATATAATATGTTCAAATTGATTGGGGTGGTGAGAATTATTCTCTACACAACTATTTGCTTCATTTAATATTCATGATTGAGTAATTTGTTCCCATGCCTCTCAACAAAATGGGCATGTTGAATGAAAATATTGTCAAATAATTGAAATAAGATTTTTCCATTATCTCATAGTAGTGTCCCTCATACTTATTGGAATAATACTCTCTTTTTGTGCACATATCTCATCCATCAAATGTTCTAGATTTTTCATTTTTTAAAAACACTTATCTTTTGGTGATGAAATATCATCTTCGAAAAATAATCCTTCCCTTTTAGTAGTACACCAACTAAAATGATCTTTCCTAGTCTATTGTCATGCTCATTTGTCTATCATCCTCTATTTATTCATGTAAATGGAAACTTCTCAAATACTTCTTACCATTTCTCACATTAATAACATCATATGGATCTTCCTCTTCCTCATCTTTAGATCATGATGTTACCACTACGCCCTAAACCTTAAATTCATCAAATGATAACTCTGTCTAAGAATAACATAGTGAATCCCTAATAGCTCAAAGATGCACCCTTAAAACCATAGCCTTTAGGTATACTTTACAACAATCTATTTTTGTTATAGGTGTTATCCTTAAATCTCCTTCTTCATACTTTAAAGCATCCAAGCACAATGAATGACATAATGTCATGGATGAAGAATTCATTTCCCTAATAAAAAATGACACTTGATCAATAATCCCTACCAAAACAAATATTATACTGTTGGTTGTAGATGAATATTCAAAACAAAACATACATCATATGGTTCACTTGATGTGTTGAAATAACCATCACATGCCTGATACCATTGCTTGCATGAGCACCTCCTCTCTAATAGTTTTGTTAACTCTAGCTCATATCCTTGCCTATGTATATATAGACAAGGCCTAGTTGCTTTGTTTCTCCTACTTTAAGTCAATGATAACTTAATCATTGGCTCCATCTCAACATCTATTAATCAACTAAATCGCCAATCTCAATAATGAATTTATTGTCAAAAACTTTAGGAATCTCAAATATTTTCTATGAATTAAGGTTATCCATGTCGTTGATGACCTTTTCTTATCACTGAGTTCATATATTTACAACAACCTTAAATGTACAAAAATGAATAACACAAAACTCATATCCTCTCCAATTTTGCTCTCACAAAAACTCTTTATATTTTTAGGTGCACCACATTCTAATTTGACCATTATATCATGGTTGTAGGAGCTTTGCAATACATCTCTTTGACATGACCCAACATTTCCTTCATACTCAACAAGTTCTACCACTTCATGCACAACTCCACTTAGGAATTAACTAGATAATAGTAATATGAATTTTAAGTTACCTAAAATTTTTTATCAAATTTGATGTCCTTATTCAGCCAGTTCATCCACATAATTGTCTATTTACTCCAATGTTGACTGCATTAAGATGTTGTGATGATCAAAATTCAACTTCAAGTTTTTGTATTTGTTTTGGTGATAATTTAATCTCTTGCATGGAAACTAATCATAATCACTAGTTCAAATTCAACTTCAATTGATGGTAGCTAGTTCAAGCATGGAAGTTGACTACCAAGAATTTGTGCATGCCATAGTTGAATGCACCTAACAATAATCACTAATGCATAAAGTTTCTATCTTTATTACTCAATATCGCATAGTTGAATACTAGTACCATAACATTTTGCTCACAAAGCCAAGATGAAAGTCACTATCAATTTTCAATATCATGACTTTGTGTTATAAAAAGGTAAACATTATTCCTTGCTATTAATAGTGTCATGATAATTGTGCTCTAAAGATGATTCGAAAAGATGACAATGTCACAACCTCAACTTTACACCATGATGTCCAAATTAAAGTATCACATGGATTCGTAAAATATCACAGTAGTAAAATAAAATCACAATACATTCCAAGTATAGGCTACAAGAATTCAACCTCAATTAGGGATAAACTCAAAGTGAATAGCAATCAAAATTTATTAGAGTTAGGGCTTTCTTCTATGAAATTAGTTTGGAAATTCATTGGGAACCCTAGAATCTAAGAAATAAATTTTCAAATATCTCATGTAATTTTATACCCAATATCTAACTAAATCAAATTCTAAGGTTGGTTATATAATTGTATTATAATGGATAATTAAATTAATGAGTTTATATTTGGTTTATAATTTGTTTGTATATTGATGAATATGGATTCATTTGAGAACTTTAAAATAAGGGTTTTTTGAACATGTTGGTTTATTTGTGTTGGTCATGATGGACAATGACATGCATGTCACTAGACACACTCATGTTTGAATAGATGGAAATGATATTCCTTCTAATCTTAAAGTATGAGATAAACCAACATGTGAAATTGTAAGTTGAGGTATAGTAATCATTATGACTACAATGCTCATGAAGTTGAAAACATAAACATAATAGAGACTGATTCATTATGTACTATCTAGATGAACTAATCTCAGAATAATATGAAGCTTAAGTAGAATGTCTTTCTTAGATTTTTATCATAGTATGGGAGTAGTATGTTAGTTGTGATGGATAGTGACATGTATATCATGACACACATGTAAGTGTGGGAGACTCATATGGTGGTAGAAACCATGTGAATTATACATGCTTGTATGATTTCCATGGGTTAAATTCTTTTGAAGACATATATTTAATTGTCAAAAGTTTGGTACTCATGAAGCTAAAAGTACAATCAAATTTAATACCACATTATTTCAAGTCATAGAGATAATTAGAGGCCATAAAATAGAAGTACATATTTAAAGTAATCATCAAGAGTAGTTGACGTGTTGCCTAAAAGGAGTAGATGTGATAATGAATCTTTCATGGATCAACATGTTACTTCGGTGTTGAAATTATGAGGGGATAACTACGAGGGGATCATTCTTGTTGATTAGTATGGATTCTAAGAGGGAACATAAATATTTTCATACTAATATACCATTTGTCCAATAACTAAATACAATATAAACTAAATACTGAGAAACATCATCAGACACAAGTATAAATGCTAAACCTAGAGTTTGAATATATTTCCTAAGGCCAAGTACATCTTTTCAACTCATATAGTCAATTAGTTCATTATTCTTTGAATGAGCTATCTAATAATTATTATGGGATTGATATATATCTTCACTTATGTCTATTTTATAACTTGTAAAAATATATTTGTTGAGCTACATTAGCTAGAAGATTCTTATTCAACTAGGTGTTGTGATCCTGTCAAATAACTATAAGTTTTGATACTCTCACAAAGTTACAATAAATTTTTGGTATCATGGCTAGGGATAATTCTATTATGTGGATGTTATTTTGTATATTGTTTATATTACATTTATATTGGGAGTGTGCCCTCTTTGTTTATTTTTTATTTTATAACCACCAAAAAAATTAAATGAGCAGAGCTTCATGAACTAAGTTAAACTTTATAGACCAAGAAATTGAGAGAATAATAGGAGCAATTTTGAGATGGAGTTGAGAGAGAAATGATAGAGGAGAATAGAAGTAAAATAAATAACTTTGGTAGTGTAGGAAAACTATCTAATTGTTCAATTCTTATCGTACCTTGAGAGTTTATTGGAGACATACCATAATGTATAGTTATTCATGGATTTAGATGCAAATTGTATAAGCAAATTATTTGAGTTGGAGGCAAGTTAAATAGCTATGGTACAAAAGTATCAGTATAATCAAAGAATGTCAGAAAATTTGAATAGCCACATTGCAACTTTTTATAAATATGTGATATGGTAAATATACATAGGGCTGACTCAGATGTCATTATATTAATGATTTTTCCATTTTTTTGAGAGAGAAAGCCCATAGTTGGTTCTAATATTTGTCTCGATGTTTGATTAAGAGTTGAGATAAACTAGTGCAAGTCTTTCTTGCCAAGTTTTTTCTGCCCCAAATCACCTCTCAGCTTAGGAAACAAATAAGCCAATTCAGCCAAGAAGAGCAAAAATAGACTTTGTATGAAGCTTGGGACCATTTCAAAAAAATTTTGAGGAATTGTCCACAATATTACTTTGAATAGTGATTCCAAAAATAATTTTTTATAATAGGATGCAATACATGATGAGATGTACAATGGATATTGCCTCAAGTAGTTCGATCATGAATAATTTTTCCAAGGAAAATATATTTTTTCTGGAGGAGCTAACAAAAAATAACTATCAAACTTTAAGTGATCATGTATTTGGATGGAAGCATGATAAATTATTGGAGTTGGATATATTAACTACAATGAAAGTGAATATGGATGATTTTTTTAGTAGATTTGAAGGTCAAAATAACAAGCCATATAGTATGGGAAAAGTTTCTGCTATGCAACAACAAGAAGAAGCTGAATCAATCTGGTTTATCAAGTTGAGAGAGCTAATGTTCCAGAAAGTAAAGACTAATTCTTATGACCCAACCAAAGTTCTCTCAATCATTACTATCCAAATTTGCAAAACCATGGAAAAATTTTGTATTGGAACCTTATAAATAAATAGAAAAACTTTGTCCAATATCAATAGAATTTTACTAATATTTCAAATGACTATTAAATACAATGAGCATCAAGCTCCAAATATGTTCATCCAAAGGGACTGAAAAAGGTGATGTTTGGAGAAAATGTTATAGATTTACTCAATGAAACAAAAGGAAGAAATGATCATCAAGATTTGCATATGGAATGAATTGAAATAAAGATATAATACAAGAATATGATAATACAAATTACTAATAATCTAATTAGATAACTAGCACTATCAAAGAAATCAAAGAATGTGAGTGGATTATCTAGTAATACCAAGACAAATCCTAGAAAATACATGTCCAATATACTAAGAAGCAGCAAGGAAGTAGAGGAAAAATAATCCAAAATGGAAATAGAAAAGGAAGTTGTGATTGAAAAAGTCACAATTTTCCTAAAGTCATGACACGATCTTTAAATGAAGTAGAAAACATCATGACATCTTCTAGTATCATGGCACAACATACCATGATATTTTATAATCAAATGAAGAAGGTGAGAAGAATGAGATAAAACATGCCAAAAATAAATATTTCACTTTGAATCTTTATTTTCCACAATAATTTAGAAAGGGAAAAATAAATGACTAATTTGCGAAGTCTTTAAATAGTTTCCAGAAGTTTGAGATGAACATTATACTTTCCAAAGTATTAGCTAAGATACAAAACTATGTGAAGTTCATGATATACTTAATAAATAGCAAGAAAAAGTTAGAGATTGATTAGATGTTAAATATAATCAAGAAGTATGATTTCATTATCCAACATAAACTTTCAAGAACATTGAAGAATTCAAGAAACTTTATTATTCCATGCATAATTGGGAAGCATAATTTTTGGAAGGCTTTATGAAACTTGGGATAAAGTGTGAAGTTGATGGCACTTTTCATAGTAGAAAAATTAAACCTTAGCGAGAAAACTCCAAAAAAAAAAGCTTGTTCAAATGAAAAATCATTTCATCAAATTTCCAAGTGAAGAAAAGTGAAAGTAATTATATTTTTCTAGCTAATTTTATTGTGTTTGACATGAAAGATAATCAATATGATTAATTGAGCTTGGGATGATTATTTATAGCTACTTGACAAGCATAGAATGATATCAAGAATGGGAAATTCATGATTCAGGTGGGTAAAGAGCAAGTAAAGTTCAACCTTTACAAGTAACTCAAGAATCATAATTTTAGTGAAGATGATTACTAGAGAATACGTAGCCTTTTATGCATCATAATGAGACATAAGGTTGATTTTAAATGGAAAGATGGAGAAAATAATGAAGAATCTAAACCATGGCATGAAGGTAAAGATCAAAATGAAATGAAGATTGATATGAAGATAAAGATAATACAATATGTTGTAGCTATTGAGGAGACTCTAGAGATGATGATAAAAATACAACTAAAAAAACCCCTAAGTTAATAATTGATATGGTGTAGAATTAAAAAAAAGACTGAAAAAAATGGTGTAACATCTAAAAAAATGAGAAAGAACAAAGAATAATGAAGAAACTCACAATTTCAATGGATGCCATGATTTTCCATATATAAATAATGATCAAAGTCATAGCAAAAAAAAATTCATGACTGCACAAGTCACAAAAATTACAATGAAACTGTTAGAAAGGATGTAGTAGCATTTCCCAAAGTTGGCAGCATCCAATTTTATATCTAGATGAAGAGATGATGATTATCAAAAAAAAAATCATCAAGAAAAGGTGAAGAAAAAAATCATACTAAGAAGCTAGTTTGGACAGTAGAAGTTCCCAGTAGAAGCGGAGATCTAAAGAAGGTTTAGTTATAGACATTAAATGTAGTATTTCTTTGGAGGCAATGCAAGAAATGTTTTTGTATTCTATGATGAATAAATACTTCACAACATGAACCATACACTTCCTAACAAATCTCATAACTCTGAATACTATTTCCAACATAAAAGGCCACTATAATACTCAAACTTAGTCATAGTTATCATAGATTTATTTTCTCATGATATAAATAATTGGAATAGAGATTCATTGCTCAAGGAAGAGCAATGAACTATTATAATTTCACTAAAATAGATTTATTTTCTTAGTATAGGAGTTATTTTAGTATATAAAATACTAAATAAATGATGTCATTTAGGGAGTAACATATAAAGAATTTACATGAATACTAGTTGTTTTTTAATAGATTTCACTAAAATCTTATTTTGAAGAGGAAGCGATGGATTTTTGTAAAATAAGATAAAATCTAGGTGAAATTGATGGATTCGGTGGAAAAAGATGTGCGGTAGAGAGAAGCAATGGGAAATCATAGCAATTACCTTTTCATGACTTATATACCCCCTCAATATTAGCCTTAAGTAGCTGTGACATC
Source organism: Sapria himalayana (assembly GCA_029783825.1). Classification (NCBI taxonomy): domain Eukaryota; kingdom Viridiplantae; phylum Streptophyta; class Magnoliopsida; order Malpighiales; family Rafflesiaceae; genus Sapria; species Sapria himalayana. The sequence continues at coordinate 1,736,121 of JAREIK010001718.1, forward strand.
CTTTTTTGGCCATAACTCTATTAAAATAGTCATCAAGTTCTTTGTATGTCATGACTCTACCACCAAGTTAACACAATTATTTCACAATGTAATATTATCATCATGACTATTATAATTTCTTAGAGTCAAGGTTATATGTTGTAATATTGTTATACTACTCAATTTTATTAGTTTGATAGTGTCCCAAAATCTCATTTATGAGAGTATCTCATTAATAAGGATCCACAAGTAGTAAAAAAGACTTTCATTTAGATATCGATCATATACTGATTGTATCAATAGTTTAGTCAACAACTGTGAGATAATACAATTCAAGTTAATGAGATAATTTGGGATTTTGGCATGACTCTTAGATTCTAGTATTCACTTGATTTATATGATGCTTGTTCAAATAATTTAATTTATGTTGGGTTTGAATATAGAATAAAAGTTGAATTATTGTTAGAATGCCCCTATGCCCTAATGACATATAAGGTGGTTATCACCATTAATCTCATCCCTAAGAAGATTCCATCATAGCTATCAACTCAGTATTTAACTACGAAGGTAACAAATCATTTCTGCTAGAAGGTCATTCACAAGTCTATACTTTTTAGGCAACTCATCAATTTTCTTTGAAGGTTATTTTTTATATACATTCTTATTCTTCTTGTCTCATGTATCTTAAATACTAAAAACTAATATGGTTTATAAGTATTTACACTTTTAGTTTCGTAAGCACCATACTCTCCCAATTAATATACTCTTCCATCGAATCTTACTAGTTGGAACCATATAAGTGAAAGCAACTCAAAGGGTTGTCACCACCATGTGAGTTACAACCCCTCATATATGTCATGTGGATTACCTATCACCATCATCCACAATGATGATGTGAGTCTCATAATAAAAGAGAACCTCTTAGAAGAAAATTCTAAAAAAAATTCATATCAATCAAGGATCAATTCTTCTAATATATATATTATGGAGTTACATGTAAATCATTAGTTCTTTTAAATTCATGAGTATTATACTCACAATAATTAATATATCTTAATTCCAAATATTAATGTAATGGTTTTTCTCATGCATAATGGTCACAAGAATTTTCACATCGTTCCTACGATATGCATAAGATAGCCTCATGATTTACTTGTCATCATCTATCATAACCACATGAACAAACCCATCAATAGTTAAATCTTTAATTCAAATTCTATTTAATCATCATTTTTATCATTTTTCAATCCAAAATATAAATTAAATACACCAATTACCCATAAAACCATGTATACATCACATAAATCATACTTATACAAACCTAGATCTCAATTTAGCCTGATATTGGAAAAAGATTCAAATGAGGTACAAGAGAAGAAGTCTCATTAATTTGGGTTCTGAATAACATACCACATGAGAATCTAGTATACAACCCCAAATCCCATACAATTTTTGTTGATTTTGGAAATCCACCTTAGAAAGGGGGGTTTGAGATTGTCGCCTCCTAAATCTAGGTTTTAGCTTTTTTCATGTATCCCTTGTTTGCTAGTTGATCCCCTATATAGCATGAAAATCACACTTAGGGTTGTTGTGCTTTACTTTTTGTCTTGAGGAGTGAATAACATCAATTATTTTATTTAGTTTTTCTTTTTTCTTCTTTTATATTTTTTAATTCTAGCATTTCTCCAAGTATAAAGTCGTGGCTTTGGGAAGATGCCATGACTTTTGATTTGGACTCATGAGCTCGAGATAATGACTCTAGGATGTGATCATGGCTTGGGGATGCCTCTAACTCTTTTTATGATGCCTAGTCATGATACTAGAAAGTATTCATGACTTATACATTTTGTCTCTTCAACACAAAGTCATGATACTAAGAATGACCATGACTTTTACTTTTAAGTTTCCTTTGGGCCATTTCATTCTATAATACCAACGTCACAATACTATGCATGACCATGGCTTTATCATTTAGCTTCTAATAATAAAGTTATTTTATAACACTAAAGTCATGTCATTATGCATGACAATGTCTTTATCATTTTAGCTTCTAATAAGAAATTTATTTTTATAACACTAAAGTCATGGCATTGTGCATGACCATGGATTTGTCATTTAGCTTCTGATGGACAATTTATTTTTATAACATCAAAGTTGTGGCATTGTGCATGGCATAGATTTTGTCATTTTTTGGGTCCTTCAAAAATTTTATCTCAATCATCTTTTTCAAATTTTTTTTAGCTTCCTTGAAGTTGTATATATTATATTCCTCCAAAGTTGTGGCTTTGAAGAATATCGTAACTTAATAGCAGTCATTTTTCTCATCTTCATCACTTTCATAACTCTAAAGTAGCTCTTCCACATCATCTTTCTCATATTCATTACTTTTACTACTCTGAAGTTTTTCTTTTACATCATCTCTCTCATATTCATCCAGCTAGTGGTCATCTACAATTTTTTTTCCATCAAAATTCTACTTTTTGTTGTATTGCCATATGGAGGAGATTATATACTCTCCAACACCCTATCTCATCATAATTTAAATTTCATAAGTCTTTGTAAAGATTAAACTTTATTTTCTCCTCACCAACATAGAAAGTGAAATTATTTTTCTCGATATCAAAAAAAGCTTATCAAATGACTAAAAATAGTTATTCCAAGATCAATGGTGCATAATGATATTTATTCATATGTAATAGAACAATATCTACTTGAAAATTAATGAAACCAACCTAAATCAAAGTATCTTTGATCATACCATCTAGGCACTCTATTATTCAATTGGACATTTGGAGTGAGAAAGAGATTTAAATAATTCTTTAAGACTCAACCTTCACATGATAGACAAGGGCATTGAATTAGAATTTGATACTAGGTCATATAATTTCTTCCAATATTTATAATCTTTTATTATACAAGGTATAATAAAACTTATGAGATCCTTCAATTTTCTCGGAAGTTTTCATTGAATAATTGTAATGTACTTCTTAGTTATATTCATGATCTTATATTTTTTAACTTCCTCTTACTACTCATGATATCCTTCATAATTTCACATAATCGAGCATTTGAGCCGTAGCTTCGGCAAATGATATATTTACTTTTAGTTTTTAAAAATTACTGAGAAATTTCTCAATTTCTTTTTCCTAAAATATTATGAAAATAAAAGATTAATTGGAAACTTACCTTTAGCTTCATTTTGATTCACTTCTTTCTTTTCATAGCCTTGGGTAACTTCCATCCACTCTTCTATTTATTTGCTTATTTCATTCATAGCTAGAGGTAAGAGAAAGGCTTATACTTCCACTAGAGTCGTAACTTTCGAAGATGTAACACCACTATCATCTATAAAAAATTTACAATGGGAGCTATAATTTTTGGGAAAGTCATGGTGCTATCAGTTCTAAGAATTTTTAGATTTATCTTACTTCATTCATTATCTCTTTAGCTCTTTTCTACTTTGATGTAATATCAATAAGTATTTTTTTGGCATTGCCTTAGTATCACTTGATAATTCATTATCTTTTTTTTCCTTTCATCAATAATGCTAATTATCTAATTAATTCTCTATATTCTTCATTGCCAAACTCATATGATTCAGTCTTTCTTTAAGCCACTCCATCCAAGTATCTTGGTATTCATTTCTCTTTTTCAATTCTATTATATTAATATTTATATTGTCTTCATTTTTTTACTTTTTTTGAATGTTGATAATTTGAGCTTGATCCTATATGATTATTATAGTTAACCAATTTTTTTCCAAAATCTTTCGAAAATTGCAAAATATTCTACAACCCACTTCCATAGCCTTCATATGAAAGGTTTTAGTAATTTTTTATATTTTGATGATAATAAGTCAAAATGTTATTACTAGGTCAAAATATATATTATTATCTTTGTAATCTATTGGTCACCTCAATTTGATAATTGAGATATAAATTCATTATTTCATATTGTTGCATAATGGTGACTTCTTCCAACCATATTCTTTTCTCCTCTTGGGTTTCTAGCTTCCATATAAAAGCCTCTATTTTTACTTCAATTATGGTGAACCAACCCAACTCAAATACTTTAGCTTATCTTTTCCCAAAGGAACAATTTATTTGAATTTGGTAATCATTCTTTGTTAACTGCACAAATAATTAATATTCTTTCTCCGATGATTTATTCATAAATGAACCACATGTGGTCATATCAATCATATGCCTCATCATATAATTTAGCTCTTTGTAGAATGTTTGAGCTTGGAACCAAAACTAAAACTCATGTTGAGGTCACCTCTTCAAAAACTCCTTAAAATGACCTCAAGTACCATATAAAGTCTCATACTCATCCTATTGGAATTGCCTAATCTCATTCCATAATTGAGAAGTGATTTGAGGTGGAAAATACTTAGTAATAAAAGCCCCCACCGGGTCATCATAACTCTTTATGGAGCTAGAACTAACTCTATTCCTTATCCCTTAATGAGAATAGGAATAAACATAATTTGACCACATTGAGGCTAACTCTATCCATCTTTATTATGTAGCACAACTCTAAAATTATTATTACATGCCCTTTCATATCCTCCTATATTGGTACTACTGAACTATCACTATCAGACTTTGCTTCAACTCAAAATAATGTATTTCTACTAGTTACATTCAAATACTTGAATAACTATCTCATCATTACTAGCTACCAGTAATGTTTTAATATATGATAGTAGATGGGTTATTAGACAACTTACCTATTGTCTCTCTAGGGCTCAATGTTTTTGCTAGTTCATTTCTTGTGCTTTTTGTTAGATCTATATTTCAATATAACTCGCCTAGTTTTCTTTATATCTAGCTCTAGAGGGATTAGTTTAGTCTTAGAATTTTTACTCATAAAACATGAGCTGAAATCAAAAAAGAATCAAAAAAAGGTACAAAACATAACATTTAAATAATTCAAACAAGGTAATAAGCCAAGTTATTAAATCTATGAAAATTATCAAAATAACATTCTCTAAACTACTAATCATTTTAAGGATAATTATGTCTACTCATACTAACTAATCAAATTAAATAATACTTAGTAACAATGCCGAATATTTATTGTAGCTTTGTTATAATGTCCAATATTATTGATTAGATAGAATCCTAAAAACTCATAGATAATGATATCTTATTAACAAAGATCTACAAGTATATCAATCATACAAGTATTTAAGGGACTTTCATTTAGATATTCATTCCACAAGGTTTGTATTAGTAATTTGGGCAGCCAAAAATGAGATAATATAATTCACGTAGAGAAGATATTTTAAGATTTTAGTATGACTTTTAGATCCTAGAGTTTGATCACTTGATTCATAAGATATGTGTTCAAATATTTTTGTTTTATTTTGAATTTGGATACCGAACAAAGGTTAAATTGTTGTTAGAATACCTTTTTGTCCTAATAGCATACAAGGTGGTTATTATCATTGAGCTCATTCTAATGATGGTTCCCTCGTAAACATCCTCTCAATACTTTAACATCGAGATAATAAATCATCTCTACTTAAAAGTTATTCACAAGTCCAAAACTTTTTGGTAATTCATCAAATTTTCTTGATGGTTATTTCATATGAACATTCTTATTCTCTAGCCTAAGGCATCATAAAGATCAAGAATAGATATAGTTTATAAGTATTTGCTCTTTTGGCTTTATAAGTGTGATTTTCATACAATTAACATATGTTTTTCTAATATCTCATAAGTAGGACCCATACAAATGAAAGAAACTCAAAGGGTCATTACCATCTTGTGAGTAATAGCCACTCATACATATCCTATGGATTATCTATCATCATTCTCCATAGTGATCATGGAGCTCCCAACTAAGGTTAAACCATTAGAAAAATATTCTAAAATGTATCAATATAAATCAAATATTAGTTCTTTTAGGACATGTATAATGGAGTGACATGTAAAATTATTCATTCTTTAAGCTTTATGAGCATCATACTCGTAATGATTAACATAACTCATTTTTAATTTTTAATGTATAGGTTTGTCTCATGTGTCATGATTAGAATGGTTGTTACTTCATACCTAGCATATATGTGACCAAGCATTATGATTTATCTATCACCATCAAATATGACAACAAGAGCTAACCCACTAATAGTCAAATCCCTAATATATGTTTTATTTAATCACTATTTCTAATAATTTTATTCCACTACATAAATCAAATACATCAATTACTCATCAAATCAGTAATACGTGATATAAATCATAATTACATAAATTCTGGATCTCAATTTAGTCTAACATTAGAAGAGATTCAAATGTGGTACAAAAGAAGAAGTCTAATGAATTTTGGGTTCTCAAGGTAGTCCCCACGAGAATTTAGGATACAAACCATAATCCCACATAATTCGATTTGATTTTTAGAATGGTCCATAAAGAGGGGAAGGTATGAGAGTCATGCCCCCCCCCCCCCCCCCCCCCCCCCCCCCAACTTTAGGGTTTAGATTTTATCTTGTGTTCCTTACTCTTTCTTGGATCCTCTAGAGAGTTCGAAAATTCTTTTTAGAATTATTGTTGAACTTTGCTTTTTGCCCTAAGGAGTGAAGAAATATTTTTTTTTTGTTTTTCCCCCCTATGCTTTTACACTTAGTAATTCTAATATTTGTTCTAGTAGAAAATCATGACTTAGATGTTATAACTTTGGCCTTGATTTCTTGAGCTCAAGGTCATGATTATAAAAAACATCCATATCTTAGGAATGCCTTTTAAATCTCTTTGTAATTCAAAATCATTATTCAAGAGAGTGTTTGTGACTTTTGCATCTTGTCTCTATAATACACAATCATAACACTGAAATAGCTATGGCTTTGGCTTTGGTCTATTTCTTATACAAATAGCCATGAAGGTAGGAATGATCATGGCTTTTGCTTTGATCTTTCTTTTGTATCAAATGTTCATGGCTCTAGGAATGATTGTGGCTTCGACATTGATTTTTCTTGTATATCAAATGGACATAGTGCTAAAAATGATTACATCTTTGGAAATTAGTCCATTTATCCAAGTTTCATCTTTGCCTTCTCATAAGGCCAAGAGTCATGGCTTTGAGAAGTGGTCATGCTTGAATAGTACACTCTATAATATTATGTGTCCAAAAGTCATGACATTGAATAATTTTTGACTTTGGTTTGAGCTATTTTGGCTCTATAATATTTTTTAGCACAAAAGTCATGCCTTTGAGAAAAGGCCAAGACTTTGACTTGAAAATATAATATCTTGGTAAAGATAAAGTCATGACACTAGTAAGCGACTAAGACTTTAAGAATCAATGGGATAATTATTTACTATAATGTAACATTAATATCTATATATGTCTATGTATTTTTGATGCAAACGAGGTAGTAGAGTTGTAGCATATAAAGATTATTATGACTAAATAAGTAAAATTTCAGTCAGGAATGGATACAAAACTACTTGATGAATTACACATCACCAAGTCACCAATTACCTCCAAGAATATAAATATTTCATGATTATTCATCAAAATCCACCAAAACTTAAAAATCATAAAATTTATCCAATTATGATTCATTTTTATGCTTATATATCATCTAATATCACCTAAAATTTATAAGAATAGTTGGTATTTTATATACTTAACACTACCCTAGCACTAAACCAATTAATAGTCTCGATATTATTTTCACATCGTGGTAGCAAAATGTATCATTGATATAAGTAGTCGTAACACAATCAAGAGTTATACCTTATTCAAAGAAAGCCAAAACATCAACAGATATAGGTATTGGCTTTATTTTTTTTCATTGATTTTTTGTTCTAAAGAAAAATTAATCTTATCATATTTTATTCAAATATTGTAACATATGCTCAATAGAGAAAATATCAAAGCCACAATAGTATCCAATACCATATATTATTGTTACAAAAATCATTTGACTTAGTCATTGTATTCATAATCTCATAATATTTCATCAATAAAATCAATACCAAAGTCACAACCAATTCTTATCATTATAGTTTTGCTTTAAGAGAGATTTGACTCAATCACAGCTTTCCAAGTACCATAATATTTTTTTCACAAAGCCAAAACCAAAGTTAGGGATAATTATCTAAGCAACAAATTTTTTTAAAAAAGTTAAACATGAGTGAGGAAAGAGAGTGAGAGTGAGGAGAAGAGCAACTTTGTGTTGGATCCTCTAGAGAGGATCCAAAGATATGACAAAGTTATGACCTAAACTTTGTGCTATGACATCCAACTTAAAATATCACATGGATTCCCAGAGTAAAGAAAGGAGAAAGTATGAGGAGAAGCTCAAGATAAGATTATGATGTATTATTATATGCATAGGCACTGGCACGCCAATCTCAATTAGGGGCAAATTCATTCTAAACATCAAGCAAAATCATTTGTAATTAGGATTTTTAAAAAAATTAGTATGAGCATTCATTTGGAACCCTAGATTTCATGAGATGACTTTTCACACATTCTCGCATGACTTTATCCATAATGTCAAACTAAATTGAATTTTAAGGTTGGCTATGTAATTGTATTATCATGGATAATTGAATTAATGTGTTTATGCTTTATTATTTTTTTGGATATTAATCAATGTGGATGCATTAAAAACCTCATTTTAAGATTTTCATGAATACATTAGTTTATATGTGTTGGTCATGGAATTTGGTGATAGGAATGTCATAGGACACACTCATGTAGTTTGAATAAAAAAAAGTGATAGCCCTTCTAATCTTAATATCTGAGATAAACCAACATATAAAAATTTATTAAGGTATATTAATCATTGTAAGTATGATGCTCATGAAGCCAAAAGTATAAATATATTAAAGGCATATTAATTACATACTATTTAGATGAACTAACCTCAGGATAATGTGAGTGATAAATTGAATTTCTTACTTGGGAGTTTCATCATAGTGCAAGAGTCATGTGTCAGTTATGAAGGATGATAATAGGTATGTCATAGAGCATGTACAATTGGGAGAGACTCATATGATTGTGACAAGTCTATGAATTATTCCCACTTGTATGACTTCCATGGGTAAAATTCTTGATAAGGTATATGTTTAATGGTCATAAGTATGACATTGACAAAGCCAAAAGTGCAAACAAATTTAGTATCAAATTATCTTAAGTCATTGAGATAATTAGAGATTTTATAATAGAATCACATACTTATCATAATTATCAATGGTAATTGATGTATTGCCTAAAAGGAGTAGATGATAATGACATTTGCATAAATCAACATATTGCTTTAGTGTTAAAATACCAAGGGGATAACTGTGAGGGAGTTATCCTTAGTAGTAACACTCCGATATACTATAGTCAAGTTGTATGCTCGGAGGGCACATCAATATTTTAACACTAATAGATTCTTCATCCAATAATAAAGCCCAATATGAACCAAACACTAAGAAATATCATCATGCACATGTACATGTACATGTACCCACCTTGAGTCTGTGTATATTCACTAAGACTGGGTATATTCACTAAGACTGGATATATCTATTCAATTCATATAATCATCATTTCATTATTGATCGATCAAATTATCAAATAATTTCTATGGGATTGATATCTAGACATACTTCCACTTTATTATTTGTACAGTTTGTATAATTATGGAGTTGCATTAATACAAAGATTATTGTCCAACTAGGTTTTATGATCACATCAAATAATTGATACTTTTGGCATTGTCAGAAAATCACAACACTTGGAAAATCTATTTTCTAAAGAAGAAAGAAGGAATGGGAAAAGAAAAGATTATATTGGTATCCTTATTTTATAGAGACATGATATGAGTGCTACTAGGCACAAACAAAGTGAGATAAGATTGTATTCTTCCTAAGGCAAGTCAAGTAATAGAAAAATAGTCAAATATTATCATTGTAACAAGATGGGACATGTGAAAAAAATGTTATTCTTGTAAATGATTATAGTAAGAGCATATGAGAATAGCTAGATTCAGAGAGAGAGAGAGAGAGAGAGAGGCTAGCATCACCTTTGAAGATAATCATTGGATGCTAGCCAGTGATGTTGATTCCACTAATTTAGTATCTCAAGAGGGTGATTATCTTATTAGATCAAGAGATTTATTTCACATTACCCAACATATTAAATTCATTACAACCTACATGCTTGGTGATTATGACATAGTAAAGATGAGAAATAATAGAACATCATAGACACTTGAAATGACAGATATTTGCTTGTAGTTGCATACAAGATATTAATCAATGTTGAAGATGTCCATTACATATTGGATATTCATGTGAATCCCATGTTCGTAGGCATATTGAATGACATAGGATACATTTATATTTCATGGGTGGTTGATGAAAACTACTCATCGCTCATTAGTCATTTTGATGGGTAAGATAGAGAGTATATTGTATACAACTCAAGTAAGCATGCATGAAGATCATGTAAATATTTTTCATCAAAACAAAATTAATCTCTAACATATAAGAATTTATAATGTGAGTAAGAAGTGCCTTCGGCTACTAAATAGAAGGAATATTTTACAATTTGATCATTAATCATCTATTGATTAGTGAACATATTATATGGCTAGAAAACACCATGGAGCACAGTGTCACTCTCATACCCTTCGAGTAGTTAGAATGATCTCGATTTTATGCATATCAATACCTATTCCATTGTTCGTTATGCCAAATATTGAATAAAACTAAGTATTTTGGTAAATATTTATGATGTATGTGTCTAGAAAAGAGCTTTAAAATAAATAATTTTACTAAATTATAGTCTTTGATGGATTATAATATATAGTAATAAAATTATGTGATTTTTATCTTAAATGGAGGCTTGGTGGATTATTAGAAGGATGAGAATGAAAAATCATATAAAGTCAAATTATTCTTTGTGGTATGATGTTATATCTCATTGAGTTAAAGGATATTTTTGACATCTATTTTTGACCTAATTTCTATACAAATAATCATGAAAATCATAATACATAATGATGCTACCACCTCATTGGCATAATAATTTTACTATGCAATAATCATAATGCTGTAGTCAGCATCATGACTTTTAACTATAAAAAATTCTAAAGAGCAATACTTGATACATGACTATTTTTAGGTTGTGACAATGTATGCTAGAGAAATGGCCAAAGTTGTGGCCTATTATTTTGACTTTGTTATGCAACCTAATTTTGTTTGTGTGATAATTCTCAAAAAGTTATTGGCAAGAGTTTTTCATCTACAAAGATCATCAAGTATATGGGTTATACAAGTAAAAAAGAGAATTCTTAACTAAATATCAATCTCATAGAAATTTATTAGTATTTCACTCAATCAATAATGACACAACTCAATTCTAGTAAAATAAATATTTTAGATTTTGATACCAATTTTAAATCTATGGATTTTTTTTATTTAATTTATTTGATTAATATTCAAATAATTCAATTTATATTGGGTTTGGAAACAAAATAAATGATGAGTTATTGTATAATGACTTTTTGCTCTAACAACATACAATATAGTTATTACTATTAAGCCGATATCAATAATGATCCACTCATAGTTTTCCCTTTAATATTATACTATCTAGAAAATAAATCATCTTTGCTTAATATTCATTCACAAACTTATACCTTTTAGGAAACTTATCAATTACTCTTGATAGTTTTTTCATATGTATACTTTTTATCTCAAGCCATAGGTATCATAAGACCAAGAACTAATATGGTTTGTAAGTATTTACACTTTTGGATTCATAAGGACCATACTCATACAATTAACATATGCTTCCCTCAAATTTCACCTATGAGAACCATATGAATGAAAGAAATACAAAAAGCTATCACCACCTTGTGAGTCACAATATACTTTTATACATCCTGAATTTTACTGTCTTCATCATCCTCGATGATGATGCAAATCCTACACTAAATGTTAACTCCTTAAGGAAATGTTTCATATAACATCCACCTCAATTAAGGAATAGTTATTCTAAGATACATACAATGAATTAGCATATAAATTTTTTTTGCTTGCAAATTCATAAGTGTTATACTTTCAATGATAAACATACTCATTTTTCAAGCTTTAATATATAGGTTAATCTAATGCATTATATTCAGAATGGCTATCACTTCCTTCCTACTATATATATGAGTGAGCCTCATAGTTTTCCAATCATAGTCCACAATAATGACTCACACAAACCAACCAAAAGTTAACTCCCTAATTCAAGTTCAATTTAATCACCATATTCATCAATTTTCATAACATGACATGAGTCATTAATATAAAAAATATTTGTATATACAACAAATAAGATTACACAAACCCTAGATCACATCGAATTTTGATATAATTTCTTGAATCTATACTAGATGGGGGGGGGGGGGGGGGGGGGGGGGGGTTGATAGTCACGCCCTACAACTCTAAAGTTTAGCTTATGTCTTGCAACCCTTACTTGCTTTTGGAGCCCCTATGTAGTATAAAAATCATCCATATGGGTTTATTATTGTACTTTATATTGTGCTTAGTGGGTAGAAGAAGAAGAAGAAAAGAAGTTTATCTCTTATTTTCTTGTTTCTCTTTTATACTCAAATATTTTTGTATTACTTTTAATTAGAAAGTCATGTTCTTTAGAAGAAAACAATTACTTTGGTTTTCATCTTTTGAGCTCTTGGTAATGACTCAAAGAAGTAATTGTGGCTCTAGAATGTGTTATAATCTTTCTTTAATATGAATTCATGATATTGGTAAATGTCTATAACTTAGGCCCAATATCTCTATCATAAGAATTTTCATTTATAAGAAATAGCTATGAGTTTGGTGTTTATCTCTCTCATTCATCATATGGTTGTGGTTCTAGGATTGACCATGATTTTGGGAATGACCTCTCATGTGCATCATATGAAAATAGTGTTGAAAGTGTTCATAGTTGTAGAAATTATCTTTTTTAATCATCATATAGTCAGGATACTAGAAATGGTCATGATATTGGGAATCACCTCTCATGTGTATCATATGTACATGGTGCTAGGTATGTCCATAGAACAAAGAATGATATTTCTTGTGTCTTAAATAGCTTCGGAGCTACTATTGATTTCTCTTATATATCATATGATCACGATGTACAAGAAGGCCATGACACTTGTAATTAGCCCAAATATAAAAGTCGTGGTTTTGCTTTATCTTGAAGACGAGTCATTAACTTGAGGAATTATTATACTCTAATAAATATCTGTTATATTATTTTGTATCCAAAAGTCATAACAATAAATAATTACTATGACATTGGCCTGATTAGTTTTAGTTTTATAACTTCATATAGCTCAAAATTTATGACTTTGTAAAAAGGATATACCTCTAAATTGAGAGTACAAATCCTTATTAAAGTTAAAATTATGATGTTAGGAAGTAGCTATGAATTTTAGCACTAGTGGTGACTTGGTTACCAAGATATGAATTTAATATCATAGTCATCTAATTATTACTAGATAAATACAATTGTAAGTTGCAACTCAAAGATAATATTATATCTATAAAGAATATATTGTACAGTTAAATAATTATGCTAATGAGGTGGTAAAGTCATGATGTACAAAAATTTCTATGACCAATTAAGTAGAGTTTTAGCCAAGAATGAATGTTAAAACTATGAGATGCTTCATAATCTACCATTTAGCCAAAACCCTATAAAAACATTTTGATTTTATGATTCTTCATCAAAATATATAAAAACTTTTAAGTCATTCAATTAATCCATTTATATCTCATCTTATGCTTACATATTATCTAAAAATACCAAAATAATCACGAATATTCAATAGTATGAACACCAAACACATATTGCCAGGACTATGACTTTGGGTTATATAAGTAAATTATATAAGATATAATCATTTGTAGCACTGTGAGATAGTGTTATAGAGATTAAATGTGTAGTCACAGTTATTCTCAATGCCAAGGACATCTAATGTAAGAGAGAGACCAAGGATATAGCATATTCCAAATGTCACGAATTTGTGTTCTAGAGACAAACTATTTGGTTGTAGCTAGTCCCAAAAAAGGATCATTCTAAAGTTATAAAAAGACCAAAGTCATGGTTCATTCTTAAAAAATCCATGAATTTTGAATTAAAGTTCGCATCCATTCATTCAAGTATAAAACAAAAAAAAATAAATATTTTGATAAGTGGTTTTTAGGGAAAGAAAAGAGAGAGGAATGGTAGAATTTTGGTAGCCAAATTTTGCCTAATCCTAGGAGAGATTCATGATCAAAGGTGCGATATAAGACATAACTATAATCTCTAAGGGGGGATGCACGAATTTACACCTACCCTAGGAGCAAATGAGAAGTATACAACTGATTATTTTAGATTTATATTTTGATTCCTACATACCCTTCATGGCTATCATTAGGAACATGAAATTCTAAGAAATGTATCCCCAATTATCTCATTTGAATTTCTCCCCAATATCAAGTGAAATTGAGATCTAAAATTATTATATTTAATTATACGTGATGAATGCTCAATGGATGAAGTTTATGTTTAGATTTTATTGTGGTTTATAAATTGATGAATGTGATATTTTTGTAGAACTAAAATTAGATTTTGAATAATATTCAAGTAGATAAATTTATTATCATGGTGGTGAAGTACTGAGGATACAGCTATGAGGGGACTATCATTGGGGAGGTAGAATAGTTAGTAACCACCTTATATGCCAATAAGGTACAAGGATATTGCCATAATAATCTTACAATTATTCTAAAATCATGCCCAATAATATCCAAACTATTTAAATAAGTTATCATGCATAATAAACTACACTAACCCTAGAATTCAAAAATCTTATTCAAAACTCAGTCTTATCATCTCAACTAGAGCATTAATTTACTCATAGTTAGTTGATCAAACTACATACACAATTCATGTGGTATTGATATCTAGATAAAAAATCTACTTTACTACTTGTATGAATCATATACTTATTAAACTAGTTAGATGAGAGACACTCGCATAATGAGGTTTTATGACTTTTCCCAATCCCAAAAATTAGGCATCATAACAAAGTTGTAATAAGTTTTTGTTATTATTACTAGGGATTTTTTAGTTGGGTTAGCCAACTATAGTTGATATAAGTATCCTGGAAAAATGATAGTTATGACATTATAAGTTTGGATAACAATATCTTTATTTTGTGCTTTGATTTGCATTACTTGAGTTGTGTTACTTATTTATATCTTTCCTTTAAGTATTTTTATTATTTGTTTATCTACATTTAATAAAGAAAAACTTTGCAATTGAGCTAGCACCTTAGGACTTAGAAAGAGAAAAAATAAATAGAGAAGAACATCATAAGTAGAGATAAATATGTAGAACCCAATGTATCAATATGATGAAGCCTATTTTCAATCAAATAATGATTACTATCTAATACGCCATAATGACCCAAATTGGTTTAGTTATTAGATTATGATGATCTTTGGAGATTTGACATATGAAAGACATGAAGAGATGACACACCTGAATGTATCCATCAAAAATTCAATATTTAGGGCTTAAAGATATTATTAGTGCATTATTTATGGAGACCAAATAAAGCTATGACATGAAATATCAGCATAGCAAAAGAATTGAAGAGAAAATGGTAAAATTGAGAAAAAAGATGAATGAAAATAATTTAGATGAATCGATGAAAATCTTGTTATGGAATAATGACATGATAGAAATTTAAGATAGAGGCGATGAATCAAAAAAAAAGCCAATACTTTTCTAGTGGTCTCATACAGTGTCATGACTTTGAAGTTCTAGAAAGAAAATAGTGATATTTTGGCACCTGAAAAGTTGAATTTTGAGAAGAAGTCATGACTTCTTCCAATGGCATGACACCCATGAAAGATATTGCTATTGATAGCACTATGACTTTTGAGAAATGCATGGCTACTAAAGAGAAGTTCCCAATAAATTGGACAACTACAAATGGACTAATCCTAAATATGCTACCAATTTATCTTTGTTATGCTTTTCCAGAGAAAGACAAGAAAAAGGTGATTATTATTTCAACAGGGTTAATAGAGGAAATGGGCACAAAGTGTTGAATCTTAAAAAAAATATGTGGATACTATTGCATGGTTACTAAAAGATCTTAAAGGAATAGGTCCATCAATATGAAAGCATAATATATTTATGAAGAATGATGTGAAGCCTATAATCGAGCACGGATGCAAAATAAATCCCATAATGACAAATATGATAAAGAAAGAGATCATTAAATAGCTTAAGGCAAAAAAAATCATATATGACATATCAGACAGTCATTAGATGAGTGTGATTCATGTTGATTATCAGAAATTGAACAAAAGGATAAAAATTGATCATTATCCACTTCTATTCATGGACTAGATATTAGATAAAATCTTATATCTTCGTTCTTTTCTTTTTTAGGTGAATATTTAGGATATAATCAGACTCCCATTAACTCATCAGATCAAGAAAAAAAGACATTCACATGCTCATATGAGACTTTTTCATTTAAGAAAATATCATTTGGTATTTGTAATGCTCCAGACACATTTCAATGGTGCATGAATGTTATTTTTGTCAACCATAATGAAAGAATTAAGAAAATATCATTTGGTATACAAATATTTATGAATAATTGCTCTATGTATGGATATTCTGGTGAAGGATATTTACTTAACGTGAAGGTTGTATTGAAATGATGTAAGAAGAAAAATTTCATCCTCAATTGGAAAAAATATCACTTTATGTTTAATGAAGGGATCATACTCGAAAAAATAGTTTTATTTAGTATGCCAAAGATTGAATAATACTAACTATTGTTATGAATTTCTTGATTTTTGTTACATGAAATATGAGTTTATTTATATTGATTTCACAAAAACTTAGTTTTATAGAATTTTGACAAATAACTATGAATATCAAAAATTTTTATTATGAAATATGTAGCTTGATGGAGTTGGAGACTAGAAGGGGAGAAAAACATCATATAAGTCATAGAATCTAACATGTTATGACTTAATTACACATTTAAGTACTTATAGATTAGTTTTGACATTCCTTCTTTGCTAAACCTCTACATATATAGACATGACAATCTTTATATGTTATGACTCATATTTTTGATATAATCTTTTCACTATGCAATATATTCTTTTAGCAATAAAGATTTCTTAGAGTTATTGCTTAATTAACTCAAAAAAACTTCATGGTTACGACACTAATTTTATGTCATAGCAATCAAGCACCTGCAAATGCTAAAAACTATTATAGCCTCCAAATACCATAATATTTTTTTTATCAAACCACAGAATACTCAAGGCAAAGCCATAATACTAATTTGGCATTCTAACTTTTAGCTGCAAAATATTACAGATAGTCAAACTCAAGTCACGACCAATACAAGTACCATGTCTCTTGGCTCAAGAGAGAAAACAAATCCATTGTCATTCTTCAATGCCTTGATTTTGAGTTACATACGTAAAATATATAGGCAACAATCACATGCAATGCCATGATAATGAGTTATAAAGATAAAATATAAAAGTTTTAGTTATATTTTAGTTCTATGACTTTGTGTTATAGAGGCTAAATAAGCCATTGTGCCTATTACCAACTTTACAACCATTAAGTAGAAGAGAGAGACCAAAACCATAACTCATACCTGGCACTACAACTTTATGTTAGTTAACTTAAAGGCTGATGCCATGAATTTTATTCAGTGTTATGACTTACAATTATAAAAACTTATAACAAATACAAGAGTATATAAGAAAAACCCTAAGAAGCCAAGAAAAATCCATGGGAGACATGAGTTAGATGACCCAAGGAACTACGCGACTTTATTTTTTGGGTAATTAATGAGAAATAATAGTAATACAAGACATGAGCATAAACTATAAAAGCTGGAAGCATATTTCGATTTTCTTTTAGGAGCAAATCAAAGTGAAATTAATTGAATTTTTAGGGGTATAGTTTTTAAGCCAAGATTTTTTTCGAGGGCTGAAAATGGGGACCCAGATTCATACGAGATAAATTTCTACTTGTCTTATATGTTATTCTCATTACAAGAAAAATCCCAAATAGCTAGGAAAAAATCCTTAGCTAAATGGGATTTTTCCATCACTAAAGTGGATATAACGATGGATTAACGATGGAATATTTCCCAAGCAAAAGTGCTAGTCGCTAAAGATTAACGAGGGAAAGAGTCCCTGGCAAAAAAATTTATTGACAGAAAGTTTCCTAGCTAAATTAATAATTTTCCTAGCTAATTTTGACCTTAATTTGAAGCTATAGAAAATTACCTAGCTAAATTAGCAAGGGAAAAAATCTCTAGATATTTTCACTCCAAAACTATTTTCACTATTTTAATTTTTTTTCAAAAAATGTAATTAAATAATTTTATGTTTTTATATTAAATTGAATAAAAACAGAAACTATAAACAATAATTTATAATTAATAAATCAGTTAGTAAATTATTCTGATATAATATTTTACTTAGATAAAACAAAAACATAACAAGATTTTATTACATCTTATTCATTAAATATATCTAACGACGGTGCATAAAGTATAACCTATCCATGAAATTGATGTTACTTTCTTTTCGCCAGCTCCCCTGGTCACCATCTTTTTACAGCAACAAAGTTGTCTTTGTCACGGCACATCATGTCTACTGAAAAATCCCTTCACTTCTATAAGCTTCGTATGGAGAATATTGCAGTACCATATCTATATGAAATTTAAACCAGTCAATCAAATCAAAATAAATAAATAATATTATGTTTAGATAAATATATAATATTATAGTATATATGTACATATATACTATAGTGTATATATACATATATACTTACATTTCATTAGTTACATATATTACTACAGTATATGTACATGTACACTACAGTATTATATGTTCATTTAAACTAAGTATATATGTACATATATACTGCAGTATTATATGTACATATATACTCAGTATATATGTACATATAATACTACAAAATTATATGTACTTATATACTCAGTATATATGTGCATATATACTCGGTATATACGTACGTATATACTCAATATATACATACGTATGTACTATAGTATATATGTATGTATATACTTTAGTATTCTATGTACATATATATAATTACATAGCCTCAAATGACACAAAACTGTAACAAATTAGTATTATCTCATTTATACTTCACAAAAATGGTACAAAACTTCATTATCAACATAAATAAGAAATGTAAAGATTATTTAAATTTAGGAAAATATCTTTGAAAACTCTAGAGAAAAACCTGGAAGACAAGCCATGAGCTAGGCTTGGCACATCAAAGTTCACATCTTGCCTTCCCGCAAACAGAACTTTTTTTCAGTCCCAAGGCCTATATGGGTGTTGCACTGCCCTGCCATGACCAAGATGGCAAGCTAACAAAAGAACTGGCAGATGAAAGAGAGACTGATCGTCGACAGCAATAACCATCAACAAATCAATAATAAACTTGAACATAGAAAAATGAAGCACTTCACCATGCTCATGTGCAACACAGGATGATGAAAATATTTTTGCATAATAATTTTGAATAACTACAATCTACGCAACTCATGTTTCACATAGTTAAAAAAAACATAACAAAATTTTATTATATCTTCTTCATTAATATATCTACTTACAGTATATAAAGTATAATCTATCCGTGAAATTGATATTACTTTGTTTCTTCATCTCATCTGATCACCATCTTTCTGCTGCGACAAAGCTATCCTATTCGCATGGCGTCATGTCTAGTGAAAAATCTCTTCACTTCTACAAGCTTCATATGGAGAACATTGTGGTACCATATCTATACGAAAATTAAACCAGTCAATCAAATCAAAATTAATAAATAAAAAGAGTTCTATTTTGATAAATATATAATATTACAGTATATATTTACATATATACTATCATTTCATTAGTTACATATATTACTGTAGTATATGTACATATATACTATAGTATATATGTAGATATACTAAGTATATATGAACATATATAATCAATATGTACGTATAAGAGATATACTAGCATTTCTTTTATATGTACATATAAGCAAAACCATCATTGAACTGAGAAACTATTTCAGAATGTGACTATGTTCTAAATCTTTCATTAACATCCCAACATGTCAGGAACAACAGAGACATTCTAATTCAACGATCAAAGAATGCATAACATGTTTTCATGTAAGCAAATAATGAGCAATGAAATGTAACTCACCATGACCAGGGTACACAAACTTATGAGTGATGATAGGGTTCGAAGGAGTAAAATAATTAGACCACCACCTTCCATAGTTTCAATCATTCTTGTAAGAATATTTGGAGTTAAGGCTTCAAAATCCTACACAATTGCAAAGGCAAAAAAGGAGTTATTAGCAATGATGAGAATCTTAAACATAATATCTAGAAAGAAAAGAAAAGTAGATCCTGCAAAATACACATGCCATAAGTATTTCCTAAAATTCATTCAGAATCTTTATACAAGCAATAGGAAACAACTCTACTTTCAAGAAACAAAGAGAATGGATCAGCTTTTTCTAGGTCAATCAGTCCATTAATCATTAGCTTTTTAATCTACTTTGCCGGTTTTCTCTTGTGGCATCATCATGCAAGCATCAAATTCTTACAAAATTTAAAAACTAGTCTAATTTCTTAGTGATCATGGCATCAAATTCAATATGTATGTATATAATGTAGTATATATGTACATATAATAGTGCAGTCAATATGTAATATACACTACACTATTTTATTTACATATATACTCAGTATATCTATATATATACTCAGTATATATGATACTGATTATATATTTACATATATATTGTAGTATATATGATACTAACTATATATGTATATATGTACTATCATATTTATATGATACTGAGTATATATGTACATATATATTGTAGTATATATATACAAATATACTATAGTATATACATGCATATATACACACATAAATATAATCACATAGCCTCAAATGACTCAAAATTGCAACAAATTAGTATAATCCCATTTATACTTCATAAAGATGACACAAAACTTCAAAAACTTATCTCTCTAGTTTATCCAGTCATCTCTCATGTATTGTAGTGCAAGAGAAGTGTTGGAGACAACGCATTCGTTGGGAATGAATGAATTGTTGGCATTAACCATAAAGTTATTAAGATCATGTCCTGGTAAGAAAGGCTTCGTGTCATGAATTGTTGCAAACCAAGATGCCCCTGGAAAAATGGCTTGTAATAGCTACAGTTCCTCATGTTCAGCCCATTATCATCCATGAAACTATGAACATGCAAGAGAAAGAGAACAAACAAAATGAACACATTTAATTGAATTTTATTAGCTAAATAATGGCTAAACAGTTTTATTCGACCAATGACCGATAATAAGCAGTTAAAGATCTAAATAGTGACAACATAGATCTGCATGAAATAAGTGTATCAAGAACAAACCTGCATTTACGTGAGACTAGAATTTTTTTCATTCAACTCACAACTTCATAGCTAGCATGTTGTTCCCATCACCATGAGGACCAACCAAGCCTTTTACATACCTATAATAGGCTAAAACTCTATTCAAAATATTCATGTACACACAAACATATTCAAAGATATATAAAAATAGTAATTATAGACATGAACAGACACAAATATAAGTTGATAGTCGTACAACTTCAACAAATATCTAAAAGATGGCCAGCAATGATGTTTAGAGAGAGAGAGAGTAAACAAATTAAATATTTTAGAATTAATGAAGATAATAATAGCTCAGCCTCCTTTTGATGTAGCATAGATCAATAAAGATGGAACCCATCCACAGGAAGGACCGTGACAATGTCTGAAGGCTTTGAATCAAAATTTATTCGTGCGTCTCACATCAGATATCCTACAAAGATTCATAATTAGGTTAATTGGCAAAGAAAAAAATAAAACCAAAATAAAGAAAAATGATACCACCAAAAAAGTCTCATTACGTTTAGCTACACATTGACAAAAATTAAAAATAGTTCTGAAATGATTCTGATACAAATTCATCCTCATAATTAGTTGATGCATTTTTTGCTAGCCTCTCCTAAATGATTTCCCAGCTGGTTCTCGAAATGCTATCTGTCGCATCAAGGCCACTAACTGTGACTCCATATAGGAGTCTGCTATTCCATTACATTCTTAATTTCTTTCATCTCATCATTCATTTCTTTTATCTTTTCATTCATTTCTTTTATTTTTTGCATTTATTCCTTCAAATGAATAATCTGCTCATCCTTCTCTTCTTTCATTTTCTGTATTTCTTTATTCAAATGAGAAATCTACTTATCCTTATCTTTCATTTCGGTCTCCATAACTTCAAAACATTTATTTGTTTCCATTACTTCAATTTATGGACAAAATCTGAATGTCATTTATCAGCTTTGCTCTCCCACAATGGCTTTATCTTTTCATCAAATTTGGGTGCCCATGTGTATTGATTCTATATATAGAAAAATCACAAAAATTGATATTAATAATAATGACATTATTATATACTGCTTGAATAATAACCAACATATTAGTTAACTAATTAGACAAATAATTTTCAATGCTTTTATTTCATTATTTTTACCTTAAAGTCATTAAAATTAGACTATATTGTCGATTCCAAAACTTTCTTTCATGAGAATGCTTTAGAATCAATTATTTTCTTGAAAGACTTTTTAATTATAGCCGAACACTTGTAAGATAGAATAAAACTGTACAAATAAATAAATAATATTGAAAACAAGCAAATTAATACTATATAAAAAAAATCACTAAAAGAAACATCATAATTTTTTATTCAAGTAATATTTACATATTTCTTATATCTCCCATCCACAATCTCAATCTTCTTCCTCAATTCTGTCACATGATCAAATAATTTCTCAAACATATGATTTTATGACTTTATGCTCATTAGTCGAGCCACAAGTGACAATTGGGAATATGTTTTATCGCCAGGCCACTACTTATTATCTGTAGCTTTAAGCATTTCATAAAATTTCTGAGCTTTAGGATTTGGTGGTTCATCAATGTAATCCATATTGAAGTCAGCACCAACGGCTTCAATGGCCATTCTATGATATGTGTTTGATGCTTCTTTTCCACATACAAATTATTCAGTACCCTTATTTCGATCAATATTCAGAGTCATTGTACTTTCTCCATGATAAAACCAAATAAAATAATTTGGTACAAAGCCATATTTAGCCAAATAGTATCTTATAGTGTTTACATCACGAAAAGGGATATTCTGACACTTTTGGTTATTACATGGACACTTAATTTTTTCTCCATCCATCCATCTTGATTGACTATACGCAAAGTTGATGAAAGTTTCAAGCCCGCTCAAAAATTCTTGATTCAAAATTCCATTAATAAACATTTTGTACATCAACTGACGATTTGAACTCATTTTGCCCTATTTTATTTGCAAATAATAATGCTCAATCATTATTTTGAATGAAACATATAATTACTTCAAAATATACTAATAATTAAATAAAATTACTTACAGATGATTATATAAAGATTTAATATTATGAATATTGAGGCAATGTATTTGCAGAATATGCATTAATAGATAAACCATTATTTAGCACGGTAAAGATTAATAGATATCATGCTATTACTAGATGAAGGGAGCAAAATACATGAATGGACAAGAAAGGAAAGCAAAAAATAAATAAATTCGAAATTTTGAAGGAGTAAGCTTCTCACTTATCAATGAAGATCAAGTAGCACAATTTTTACAATGATTCAACTCAATCTTTGAATATTAAAATAAAAAAGAAAAAAAATTTAATGGAATTGAGATCCAATTCCAAGAACTTTTGGAAAATGAATTAATAAAGAATTCATGACATGAACAAAAACATATTTTAGAATTGAAAACATATCATACAAAGTATTCAACTAGACAACATAGAAGTGAAGCAAGCTACAATTATAGATTCCTAGCCTTATAAATTTAAACTGATTAGAGAAACAAAGAATTATAGACATTAACATTAACATTATTTGTGGGAAACTATAATCAAAAGATAGTTTGGTAAATAAAACTTACATACACCTCAATTAATACCTCATAAATACGAATGATGGGAAATTATTAATTTAGCAAAATTTATAGATATAACCATCACTTTTATAATGGTGATTAATTATTTTAGTACTTGTAATGATTTACTATGAACATCAAGATTAAAATTGCATGCATGAGGAGGATCTTTGATCATATATATAATTGTGGTAATAATTTCACTTTACACGATATGATTCAGACACAAATATCTACTATATAATTTCAATGGAAAATAAAATATATGATAATAGTTAAGGTAAAAGAGGAATTTCAAAATAACAAACAACAAAATTAAAACACACCCGTAGAAATTGCAATGGCCTTGTGGATAGTCAAAATAAAAATATTCAATGTTATTAAATTTTAATTTGAGACTATAAAATACAATGATAAAATAATATTGTTGTTGTATTCCAATGCTTTGCATTAATATTTGATTAAGCATATGATAATATTTTAACAACTCGCATTTATTAGTAATAATGTTTGATAATACTCAAAATTCAATTAGAATACCAAAAACAAAGTGTTTTGATGCATTCTGAAAATATACAAATGTATTCCATATATATTGATGATATATATCTAATTTTATTTATTACAATTTTTTTTAAATGTAACAAATTTTTTAATATGAATACATGGTTTAAATTAAAATTCAATTAAATTCAATGATGCTTGATATGTTTTTAAAATTCATGTCTCCGTTTTTTTTCAATGAATTTAAATGAGCTTGGATATTAATGAATATTTTTTAACATTATTCCACATGTGTTCAATAAAATATATATATCTACATACAAAAAACAATACACACACACACACACACATACATACACACACACATCAATTAAATGTATATATATATATTTTTTTACACATCAACAACCAGAGGATCGATACACTGATTCTTGAGATAGATGTGAGCCTCCATGGAGTTTGTAAGTTCAATCTCCACATGCTACAAAAAAAATCATTAGGAAAAAAAATCGTTAGGAAAAAAAATCATGCCTCATTTAGTTATATTTAATTATATAGATTTTTATATAATTATACAAATATATATATATATATATATATATATATATATATATATAGTTATACACATATAGTTAAACACAACGTTGTATGTTGTTATATAGTAATTATAAATATAGTTACATGTGATTATACAAATAGTTTCACATATAGTTATACTTATATTTAAACATGTAGTTATATATATTTTTTCATAAAATTTTATATATGTATACATATAGTTATCTATACTTATAGATATAGTAAAATACATTCTTATATACTAATATATATAAATGTATATTAAATATATGTTGTTAATTATATATTTAAATATAGTTATGTATAAAGTTTTTATAGTTATACATGTAGTCAAAGACAATTATTTATAGTTTTATGTTCTTATATCTATAGTTATATAGTTAAAAATAGAGTTATATATAGTTAAACATATAATTATATATAGATATATTCATACAAGTAATTATAAGTAGTTATACATAAATGTATACAAAGTTATAAACAAATATATAGATTTATATATATGGATACATATATGTATACATAGTTACAAATATAATTATATTTAATTATATAGAGTGTTACATAGTTATACAAATACTTATATATAGTTATACACATGTAGTTAGACATAATGTTGTATGTTGTTATACAGTAATTATAAATATAGTAACATGTGGTTATACTTATAGTTACACATATAGTTATACTTATATTTATACATGTAGGTATATATATTTTTTCATAAAATTTTATATATGTGTACATATAGTTATATAGAGGTATAAATATAGTAAACTACATTTTTATATACTAATATATAAAAATGTAAATTAAATATATGTTATTAATTATATATTTAAATATAGTTATGTATAATGTTTTTATATTTATACATGTAGTCAAATACAATTTATTAAAACACCTAAGTATCAATTGAGCCAAGTAGATTAAATGATACTTTTGTGTCTCCTCTCCTAGGATAGAAGGGAAATTTGTTGCATTTATTTGAGTCGGATATATTAAATTTATTTAGTTTGTGTTTCTAGTTGGCTTATTTTGATTTTAAAAATAGTATTATATAAATATTATTTTAATCCTACATATTTTATTTTTTCTTTAGTATTATTTTTGTGTTTATTTATTTATTTTTTTTTTTTTTGCGGTTGAAAGTGAACAATGAACCTTAGACATAAGTGAATTTTCCACATTCTTTCTTTTTTAAAAAAAACAGGCAACTATTCTTTTGTTGCGCCAATCTTTGTTTAATAAAGAAACGCAAATGCTTTTCTGGAGGAGAGAGGTTTTTTTTTTGGCATAATTAGACAGCTTTTTGGCGGGAAAGTTACATCGCAAAAGCATCAATAGAATCATGTTTTCATTGGATCTTCTATCAAGGCTTTACCAACACAAGTACAAATATGGAATGCTTGGGTCTTAAATTTTTACCAATGCAAAAATAAATCGTGTTTTGGTTCCAAATTTTGATAAGTAGAAAAAATGCAAATAGAGAGCAATTTTACAAAAGCATAAAACCTACCCTCCCTCCCTCTCCCTATCCCTCTCCCTCTCTCCCTCTCCCTCTCCCCCTCTCCCTCTCCCTCTCCCTCTCCCTCTCCCTCTCCCATCTCCCTCTCCCTCTCCCTCTCCCTCTCCCTCTCCCTCTTCCTCTCCCTCTCCCCCTCTCCCTCCCTCTCCCTCCCTCTCTCTCTCCCTCCCTCCCTCTCTCTCTCTCTCTCTCTCTCTCCCTCCCTCCCTCCCTCTCCCTCCCTCTCCCCCCCTCTTCCTCCCCCTCCCCCCCCCCCCTCCATCTCCCTCAAGCTCTCCCCCACCCCATGCGCCCCCTCACCTCCCACCCCCCTCGCTCACTCATTTAACTTATATGAATTTGTAGCACTTTGTGAAAAAATCTTTAGAAAATATTATTCATATATGCATTGTAATTGTTTAAATTAGACTTAGAATATTTTATTGTGCATAATATGTTTTTTGGTTTCTAAATTTATGAAATGAATTGAATAAATTCAAATTTTTAAGTAAAATATATTGTGCATTAAAAATTTCATATTTTATTTAATTTGTTTTTAATAAATACAATTTGGAATGAATTTTAAAATTTTTAAAAGGTGTGCATTTAAAAAAAAGAAAAACATTATCTCATCTTAGTTTTGAATTTTAAAGTTTTTAAAATGCAAAACAAAGAATATTTCCTTAAATCTCTATGGTTCCATTATATTAATAACCATCAACCCTATCAGCTTTTTCAACATATAGTATGTTAGATATTTAGTACCTAGAGTTATTATACTAGTTGATTTTACAAACAATGCTATTATTATACATAGACTATATCAGCCATTTGATGTCCAAAACTACTATTTAATAATGAATAGATTATATGTCATCTCAAAAAAAAAAATCATTAAAAAGGCATTTTAATTAAAATTGAATTTTATATGTTATCGGGACACAATTGTTTTCATTATTTGCAATTTATAATTTTAAATAATAGTAAAATTTAGAAGAATACTAGTAAATTAATAAAATTGATTAGATGATTTACTTAATTATGTCAATGACAATAATACTAATTAGCTTAAAGTTAGTGCACTAACAAGCTTCCACTCAAGTCAACATCCAATAAGTGCACTAACATGCTTCCTCTCAAGTCAACATCCAATCAATGCACCAACATCCAATCATGCTTCCACTCAAGTCAATATTATTAGTATAGTACATTCCAATCTTATATATTAACTTCTTGAATATTGAGGTTGGTAATGTCTTTGTGAATAGATCTGTTAGATTATCACTTGATCATATTTGCTGGACATCAATTTAACAATTCTTCTAAAACTCATGTGTATAGAAAAATTTTGGTTAAATTTGTTAGGTTATATCTCCTTTGATATAATATTTTTTGATTTGTGCAATGCATGTAGCATTATTTTCAAATAATATTATTGGCTTATTTTTGACAAAAGAGAGCCCACATAATTCTTGAATATGGTAGATCATTGATATTAGCCAAATGTATTCATGACTTGCTTCATGAATTGCATGTCTCTGAATAATTTGATGATGTAGTCACTATTTTTTGCTTGACAAATCTTCATGAGATAGTAGTTCCATTGTAGTTAAAGACATACATGATTTGTGATCTAACTTTATGTGGATCTATGAGATATCTTGCATCTACATATTTGATTAGTTTTTACTATGACTCGTTTGAGTAAAATAAACCCATATTTGTTGCTCCACTAAGATAACATAATATATGTTTGATACCATTCCAATGTCTTCTCATTGGAGCTGAAATGTACCTAGCTAACAAATTAACAAAAAAAATAATATATGGTCATGTACAGTTAGCAAGATACATAAGTGCACTAATGGTAGTAAGTTATGGTACTTTAGGACCAAGTAATTCTTCACCATTTTCACAAGGTCGAAATGGGTCTTTTTTTCACATCAAGTGACCAGACAACCATTTGTTAGCTTAATTGATATGCTTTATCCACATTAAATGCTTCAAAATTTTCTTGATATATGTTAATTGATGAACTAACACTCCATTTGAAAAGTATTTGATATGTAATCTGAGACAATTTTATTTTTCCTAAGATCTTTAATTTCAAATTCTTTCTTTAAATATTCTACTATTGTTGTGAACTCTTCAGAAGTTTCAATAAGATTTAAATCATCAACGTAAACATCAATAATTGTAAATCCTATTTCTAATTTCTTGATAAAAAATACATCGAAATTTAGCAAATAGTTACTAATCCGATTATGCCACATGTATATATTATTTTAATTCATACAAAGATTATTACAACTTTATTGAGTACATGCTATGAGCCTTTGTTCTAATTGCTTCAAGTAGTTTAAATTTTTTAAGGATGTTTTGTGTATATCATTGTTTATGAGTCCATATAAATATGCAGTGATAACATCCATTAGATGTATATCTAGTCTTTCAGATACTGCTAAACTTATCAAAAATCAAAATGTAATTACATCCATAACAAGCGAATATGTTTCATCATAGTCAATGATAGGTCATTGTGAGAAACCCCAGGCTACTAATCATGTCTTAAATCTTATGATATTATTATTCTCATTTCACTTTAATACAAATACTCATTTCTACCCAGCAGGCTTTACACTTGTAGTAGGTGTTTGGACTACATGTCCAAACACTTCTTGTTTTATTAATGAATGTAATTCTATATGTATGATCTTCTATTTTGTCTAATCATTTCTTTGTCTATATTCATCTATATTATGTGGTTCAGGATCATCATCATTTTGTATGATATTTTAAAGTCATTTTAAAAGCAATGATGTTATCTACAACAAAATTATTTCAATCCCACTTTTTATCTTTGTGCACATAGATTATTGAGACGTATATTTGCCTATTCTAGAGATATTTGTTCATTTTGCACCTCTTGGGGAGTTTGTTGTTCAATATTTGCCACAATAAAAGTAGTTCTCTTTTCTTTTGTTCTTTTATTCCAAGGAGATATGTCTCTGAACCAATTGGTCTCTCATACTTCAAGTGTATTTTAGATTCATCTGTTTTATGTCTTTTAGGGACCCCAATCCATATTGGAGCATTCACAGCTAGGATATTTAATATTGTCACTTTTTTTAAATCCACAAATATATCTAATAATTGATTTATAAGATTCTATAAATGAATGATCCTTTGAACTTCAAGTTCATATTGAGGATTAAAATGAGATAATGTTGTTGCATTCTAAGTAATTTCTCGTCATTCTTATGGAATCAACTTTTCTCATTCTAATGGTGGGAATATAGTTTTATTAAAATGATAATCTAAAAATCTGTGTCTAAAAATATCTCATGTTTAGGGTTCCAAATAGATGGAAAATCAAAACCTACATAAAACCCAAGTCTATGTTGTGGACCTATTTTGGTGTGTTGTGTGGGTGTAATTGGTACATGGACGACAAAACCAAAAACTTGTAAGTGAGAAATATTTGGTTGCTTATCCAATACAAGTTGTAAAAGAGAGTATTTATGGTAAGATATTGATCTAATTATTATTAGACTTGCAGGATGCATAACAGAATATCCCCAAGTAAATGCTGGTAGTTTAATCTTTATTAGCAATGGTCTAACTATTAATTGAAAGTGTTTGATCATGGACTCTGCTAAACCATTTTGGGTATGAACATGAGCAATAGGATGCTTAATATCTATCCCAATTGGCATATAATAATCATTAAAAGTTTTTGAAGTAGATTTACTAGTACCATCAAGTCTTATTGTCATGATTGGATAATCATAGAATTATACTCTTAATTTGATTATTTGTTCAATGAGCATAGCAAAAAAAATATTTCTTGTTGAATAAAAATAGACATATGACCATCTAGTGGAGGCATCTATATGGACTATAAATAACAAAAAGATCCATATGGTGGATGAATAAGTCTACATAAGTCCTCATGTATTCTTTTTAAAAAGATTGGTGATTCAGATATGATTGTATTTAATAATGTATAACTATTAACTTATCTTATGAACAAGAATCACAAAAAAACTCATTAGTAAAAGAATCTTCTAGTTCTTTAATGGATGCCCGTGTGATTGTTCGATGATCCATCGTATCATTGAAGATTCAAGATGTCTGAGCTTATTATACCAAATAGTGAAAATTGTTGGGTCATTGAAATTCTGATTCATTATAGCATATGACTCGATTGAGTTTATGGTCGTATGGTATAGCCCAAAGGTGAATCCTAGGAGTTTTTCTGCAATAATATTTTTTTCCCAGATATTATAGAGGTATAATATATAAATATTCTTTATTACCTTCATTCATAGTTTTAATATAATATTCATTTTTGCTCTTTTAGAGCTCTCAATTAAATTTGATATACTAGAGATAGTACTTACACTGATATTTGTTACTATTAAATTTAAAAATATTTTTTTTCTCAAAAATTTGTATGCATGGTTGCACAACCAGCAATACATATATCATCATCATTCATCTTGAAATTCAATAGTACATAAATTTAGATAAATATAAATAGATAAATAATAAGATGATATTCTTATTAACTCAAAATAAACTACATAAAATTATTTAATATTTAAATTTTCATCTTCTACTAAATTGAAATTATCATTAGGACCTTCAAAAAAATCCATATCAAAGTAAGGTAAGTCCAACCCATTTCCATTAGAAAAATTGGTTTTTACACATTTCCCTCTATCCTTTAATGATGCCTGATATAGATCTACTAGATATTTGGACATACAATAGGTATGAGACTAGTGTCCTTCTATTCCACATTTGTAGCAAATCTCTTTGGGAACCATGAATGATTTTTTATGTGCACTTTCTACTTTTCCTTGTTTTATCTCACCATTATTCCACTTTTTGTGGTGAAATTAGTCTTTCCTTTTCAAGAGGTTAGAAGAAAAATATTCATAGTGTTGGGAATTCTACCCTCGACCATGACCATGACCCCAACTATGGCCACATCTATGCCAATGATTGTGGAATGAAATTATATTCACTTCATGGAATGATTTTGATCAAGTTGGGTGGGACTCATGTCCATGCCCATGATATTAACTCTAAATATTTAGTAATTTATGCTATATTTATATTGATGCTATAGAAACATATATATGTGGCATGAAACATATATATGTGGCGTGAAACATTATGAATATCTTTTTTATCATGTCTTCATCTGTACTTTTTTTCTCCACATAGCTTTAATATGGAGCTTATTTTAAATATTGCAGAGTTATACTCACTAAATATATTAAAATCTTGCAACCTCAGGTGCATCTAGTAATAGTGAGTTTTAGATAAAATCATAGCTTTTTTGGTAGTCAAATATATCCTTCAAATCATTCCATAAGGTGAAATGATCTTTTATAGTGAGATATTCATTTTTTAGATCCTCATGGAGATTATGCTTATGAAAATTAGTGTTTTGCACAGTCTTGTTGGAACTCTTCATTTCATTCTTTTAAAGTTTCTCCAAGTTTCATGGATGTTATATGTATTTCAATATCAAGAATCCATTAAAAATAATTTTTACTATTTATATCAAGTGCCACAAACTCAGATTTAATAATTTGGTAAATTTTTAATATATGAGAGGAAAAATAATGATAATATAATTTTACCTTATCTAAAGAAAACTATTGTTGATAACTTGTTATAAATGGCCCAATGATATTGTCCTCTTTGGGCTTCAGGCCCTCACGGCTTTAAAAGGCCTCATTGAATAAAGGATTTAGGCCCCACTTATATGTGACTTCAGGTAACATTTGGGAATGATGTGAGATTATTAAAAATTTTGAGTCAGATCCATAATTAGAGGTGTCAAACTGGACGTGTCGGGCCGACCCGATCATGCTTCCATGCTAGCTAGGCACGACACAGTTACAGTACCATGGCGTGCCTGGCTCGAGATGGTTCTATGGAGGTCAGCCCGGCACTGGCCCGTGGCACAAATCCGTCGGATTCGGCCCAGTCGGGCCGAACCCCTAATTTTAAAAAAATTAGGGGTTCGGTGCACTTCATCCCGTCGTCGCGCCATCGAACCTCTAAATTAAAAAAAAATAGGCTTTCGGCGCATGCCGTCCCACCACCGCACTGCCGAAACCCTTATTTAAAAAATATTAGGGTTTCAGCGGTGCGCTACTGTGATTTTTCTTCACTTCGGGTCTCGGTGAGTCTTGCTTGTCGAGCTTAGCTTCTACCACTAGGGTGATTTCTCGTATTGTGCCTAGGTACCGTGCCAACGGGACACAGTACCGGGCCGCACCAGGCACGACACGAGGCCCGGTTGGCCTCGGCATGACACGACATGGTTGGTGCCTTGGACAGGCATGGCACGGGCACGGGCACGATAAAAACCCGTGTCGTGCCGGCCCAGGCAGGGCCGAATGATGTCGTGCCTCGTGCCGGCCGGGCCGGGCCAGCCCAGTTAACACCTATATCCATAACTAATCTGACTCACAATATTTTTTTTAATGTGATGTAGTCTTAATTAAAATATAATGACATTGATGCATTTCAACCCACATAAATATAATTATTTTTCAATTTTAAGCATAAAACCATAAAAACAAATTTTGTTGAGGACAAAACATAATTATTTTAAATTTCTAAAACTAAAATCAAAATTTCTTTATTTGTTACATATATATTTTCATATAAATGCTATATAGTTTATAATAATAAACATTCTAATATTAAATAAAATTTTTTAGTGTCATTAATTATTAAATTCATTTAAAATGATCTATAATTGGCATTAATTAAAATTTAAATTAAACATTTAATTAGAAATATCTAACCAAGATACAAAATACTAATTACATTTGAATCTTGAAACTTATAATAATTCCAAGGATATTTACAAAATAAGGCTAATCTTGTTTTAAATATTTACAAAATATTATAAAATATAAAATATTTAAGTTTTAGTATATTAAAAATCGGAAACATAATTCTGCCCCCAACACACTAACATGTATGCACTTTAAAATTTTTTAAAGGGTAGTTTTTGTTTTTTTAATTTAAAAAATTATTGTTTACACACACAGAGACACACACAAACACAAACACACACACACACATAGACATGCACCCCACACATGTGCAAGCACGCGCGCACATGCACACAGCCCACACATGTGCATACACACATGTGCACGCACACATGCATGCACATGCATGCACGCACGCACGCACACGCGGGCACACACACACACACACACACATATATGAATGGTGTCCTTTTCAATTTTGAAAATGCACCAAAAATTAAATTTTTGTGCATTTTTTATTTTGAAAAAAGTGAATATTTTTATAAATATTTTATAAATGATAACCAAACCTAAACTGTGTAAAACACAAAATAAGTAAAAAATTATATTTTTTTTTCAAAATTAAAAAAAAAGTTTAGAAGGTATCATAATTAAATTTATTAAGTTTGATACACCAAAATTCATTAACCTTATTTTACCTATGTAAGTTTTTTTTTTTTTAAATTAAAAATATAACATTGATTTTTATATATGAAAACATATGTTTGAATTCAAAAACTCAAAAATCATTTACAAAAAAAAATGAAAACTACATTTCAATTGGAATATTGGTTTCCAAAAAATGAAAATTGCTTTTTCATTTGAAAAGTACAAACTAATTTGTCATATCTAACATTGATTTTCAGAAAATAAAAACTTATTATTTTTTTTCAAAACCTGTGTGTGTGTGTGTGTGTGTGTGTGTGTGTGATTGTTATTAAGATATATTTATTTTATATACATTGATATATACTTGCGTGTGTTATGTATTCATATACATTTATATGTATACACAACACACACACACACACACACATGTTAATTATACATCATATATAAAAATATATAAGTAAATGATATATATAAAATAAAAGATATATAAATGTGTGTG
This sequence comes from Sapria himalayana, assembly GCA_029783825.1. NCBI lineage: Eukaryota > Viridiplantae > Streptophyta > Magnoliopsida > Malpighiales > Rafflesiaceae > Sapria > Sapria himalayana. Next base: position 1,770,809 of record JAREIK010001718.1, read on the forward strand.
TGTGTGTCTGTGTCTGTGTATAAAAGTATATAAATACACACACACACACACAAACTTATATAACAATATATACACACACACACACATATTTATATACAACATATGTTATCTGATATAATAATACACACACACACACACACACACACACATATGTATATATATGTTATATATATATATAATAAAAGATATATAAATGTGTGTGTGTGTGTGTGTAAAGTACACACACAAACTTATATAACAATACACACACACACACACACATATTTATATACAATATATGTTATCTGATATAATAATACACACACACACACACATATGTATATATTTGTTATATATACATAAACACACATGTGTATATATGTACACACACATGTATGTGTGTGTGTGTGTGTCACTGTGAGAAAAGAAGGAATTTGAAATGAAAATTAGAAATGCCCAATTTCATTTCTAAATATAGGAATGGTATTGAAATGGAGTAAAAAACAAAAATAATAAAATCATAAAAAATTAGAAAAGAAATAAATTTCCATCATTAATTATTGACGGATGTTTCATGAGTTTTTAAAATCAATCACTAATTGTGATACGAATTGGAATGCAGATATGCTTGCATGCTATTTAGTGACAAAAAATTATGAATCTGTGTATTATTAGTAATGAATTATGTATCTATTTCTATATTTAGTGACAGAAATTATTTCCATCGCTAAATGAAAAATGGATATGCATATCCATCACAATATCATTTAAAAATATTATCAACAGGGTAATATTTCATTGCTAAATTTCATCACAAATTTATGATAATTAATTTATCGAATAACACTTCAAAACTTCAAGCAATTTTAGAGAAGATTTTCAATTTGATTGTGATTTATTCCGAATCATTTGTGGATTGCTTATCCTCCATATTTTGATCAACGCACATTTAATACATAATTGAGGTATGAAATTATAATTTTTATTTTAGACCGTATGTATTATATTTGGGAATATGTATATTTGTGCGTTTTGATGTTATATTTAATTTATTTTCATTTTTAACATTTATATTGTTTTCTATCTTATTATTTTGTTGAATGATTATAATTGTAATTGATGACTTATAATTTAAAAATTGTTTACTCATACTTAGATTTTTAAAATGTTTGAGTTACCTAATTGAGGTATAATTTTTATGCATTTTGTTAATGGTATTTTCTTATGATCATTATAATTAATTTGTATTTTATTTCCTTACTATGATTACATGAAATTTAATAATCTTTAAAATAATAACTCATAGTAATAGCTCAACCTTAACAATAAATAATTTATAATTATTATAATAAATACTAAAAGTTTTTTTATAATAATAGTAAAAATGGAAAATAATTTATGATGGTATGCAATTAGAATGGCGAAATGAAATGAATAATTATAAAACTAAAAAAACATATGCTCATTTAAAAAATTTTATAGTTGCTGAATCTATAATTCACTTAAGGTGTAGTAAAATTAATAATGCCTACTCTTTTGTTAAATATCTAAGATATTAGATATTTATCAAAATATTTTACAACAACTTATTTGTTAGAACATCTCGTCTTATCTTATTTTAATCCAAAATAATCTAATAATGATTTTACTATAACTTATTTGTTAGATTTATGTAATATTGGAAAAATATTAATACAACTTTATTATAAATAGATCTTTATCTATATTATTATAATTCAATAAAATTTTATGTTATGTGTTATAGGAATGAAAAATATTATACGACATGATAGTTAATAGATGAATGTGAGTGAAAGATATATTTTTGATTGATAAATTTGGAGAGGAGAATGAGGTGTTTATTACCTTTGTTGAAAAACAACATGAATTTATGAATGAAACAAAAATAAGATACTCATGTAATGCTCGTAAATGTTAAAATTGAAGATTTCATGATGTGAACATAGTCCGATATCATCTAGTAAAAAATGAATTTGTTAGAGACTATTATACTTGGTATAAACATGGAGAATTAGATTTGTCACAAATAACTAAACATTATGTACATAGCAATGTTGATTCATATATTGCAATATAATTTTTAATCCCAGTGATGCATCTGAAATAATTATGAAGAATGCTATTGGTCCTTCATGAAATCTAAAAGTTACTGATGATATCCCAATATCATTAGAAAAATAATTTTATGAAATGCTAAATATTTTAGAAGAAGAGGCATGGGCAGGTAATCCTATTGGTCATTCAAAGGTATATGTGGTTGCCAAACTAATGAATTTAAATACAAAATATTATTTTTTAGAAAGGTATTATGATGAAATATGCAAGTTGTTATCTGAATTGTTATCAAAGAATAACATCATGACAAATATTTTTTATGGCAGAATGGAGTTAATGCGAGGTTTAGGTTTACCTATAGAAAAAATACATTTCTATATTAATGGTTACATGATATATTAGGGCATAGACAATGAAGCAATTGTATATATTTTCTATAAATATCCTTGGTATTAAAAAAATACAGCATGTAAAAGGCAAAAAATAAATATTCCTCACAAGAAGATATATTATTTCCCATTGACTCCTCATTTGTAAAGATTATTTGTATCTGAAGCTACTACTAATGAAATGAGTTGGCATAAAGAGCTTGTTATTGAAGATGGTGTGATGTGATATTTCTTAGATTCTCCTTCTTGTGAATATTTTGATGATTGTCATTCATCTTTTATAGATAAAAGTTAAAATATTAGATTAGGGTTGTGCACAAATAGATTTCAACCATTTAGATATAGGGTAATAATACTCTTCATGGTCAATTATTGTTACACCTTAAAATTTACTTCCATGGATGTGTATGAAAAATGAGTACATATTTTCGTATGATATCATGCCAAGTCTAATAAATCCAAATAACAAATTAGATATCTTTCGACAGCCACTTATGGTAGAGCTCAAAAATGTGTGGGAGGATTGTGTCAAAACATATGATATATCTAGAAAGTAGAACTTTAAAATACGAGTAGCACTTATGAGGACTATATAAGAGATTTTCTTGTATATTTAATATTGTGAATATGGAATACCATAGGAAAGTTAGATTGTCCTTATTTCATGGAGGACTCAGATACATTTTATGTGAGCAAAAGAGAAAAGACTTCTTAGTTTGATAATCACTATAAATTCTTACATGTGAAATATCTATTTTGGATGAATATTGATACATTTAAGAAAGACTATAAAGACATTAAAAGTGTACTGCTACCTTTGAGGTCCAGTGACAAAACTTTAGAAATAATTGACTATTGTGGGTTCAAAACATTTTAAATTTTGATCCATATTACATAAATGTGAAAATTTTAAAAAATTATTACTATAGTTGGAATAAATATAGTATCTTTTGAGATTTGTCATATTGGAAAACCAATCTTATTAGACATAACTTTGATGAGATGCATATTGAGAAGAACTTTTTTGATAATAGTGTTAATACTATAATGAATGTGGAATAAAAAATAAAAAATAATGTTAAATCAAGAAAGTATTTGAAAGAGTTATGTTCACATCTAGAGTTACACATGGATGAATTAATGAATAAATTCTCTAAGGCCTGTTATAGTCTTGAAAATGATGCAAAGGAAGCTTTTCTGTAAATGGCCAATGGAGCTCAGTTTCCCTAATGGATATGCATCTAACATGATAAGATATATTTATATGAAAAAGCATAAGTTATATGGGATAATAAGTCATGACCACCATGTGTTCATGCAAAGGGTAATACCTATAGCATTCCATTAATTACTTCTACAAAATATTTGGAAAGCATTGACTGAAATAAGCATTTTGTTAAATCTCACTTGTAATGTCATAAGAAAAAAAGAAATGGAGTAAATACAAAAAGATATCCCCATTATTTTATGTAGACTTAAGCATATTTTTTCTCCTAACTTCTTCGACTCCATGGAACATCTCCTAGTCTACTTGCCTTTTGAATTCATGATAGCAAGTCATGTGTACTACAAATAGATGTATCCATTTGAGAGGTAATATATTTTTCATTTGTAAATTTAAAAATCGTAATGAATCCACCAAATATTTTTATTTCTAAATAAAGCCAAAGTCAAATGAACGATATGCAATGTTTTCTTGGTTAACAAGTCTTTGATATTTTGTAAGCATTATTTTCAACCACAATTATATAATCGGCATAACAAATTGTCACCAAATAATATAAATAATAAGAGGGATTGATTAGAAAAAAATGATATACTTTCTATTTTTAGACATCCGGGTATATCATATGGTAGAACAACATCAAGATAATTTTTAGATGATCTAGAGTATTATTCTACTTGCACTTAGATTTTGTTGAACTACGAGAAAGTTATACCTTATATTAAGTAAGATTTATAATAATTTCATATCTTCATTTATTTGTCATTGTATGTGATATAGCATATTAATATTTCAAAATACCTTTTATATTATTTTAGAAGAATATTTGCGTAAGAATTAAGGCAAATAAAACCTAATATTAATAATTCTTTAATTGATACAAAGCTTGAAAAGGATTTCACAAATTGCTTTGAAAAATTTATCAGTTTATAACTTATCTTTCTTGGTTTTTTAAACATGTACGTGCAACATGATATATGTATGTATTTTTTCTTTATAATTTTTAGGTACGATTTCATTCATCAAATATTTTTAATCGATAAATAAAGGATCTTGCAATAGGACCATTACGAAGTTTATAGATGTATCCTATACATTATGTAAGTGGATAACATTTTCACACTTTGCAACATGGTTCAAATAGAGCAGTAATGAATAATGATAATTACACAAGAGGTCTAACTGCACTATATTTACTATAGATTTTCAAGGTCAACTAATTGAAATTCTACACGTAGAGTATTCTACTTAAGTGTGAATAGTTTAATCATATTCCAAATATTAGTATGAGAATTCATCATCAGTATAATCTTATTGATGTGCACCATAAAAAATATTATAGTAAGTACGAGCTATTTATTCTTGCGATACAATTTGAATAAGTGTGATACACCACTTATCCAACAACAAAAAGAAATCAGGGTCACTAGTGAGTAAAATGTAAAATAAAACCTATATCAACTTTTAAAGTTGTTGAAAAGGATATTATTGTCACTCTATCGTGTGTATCAGTATTTCAAAAGAATAATATGGAACCTCATTCAATCGTTCATGGGATAGATGATGATCTTCAAATATTACTTGGTGAAGGTGAAAATTATTTGGATATTAATGATGACCATGTTGAAAATGATAATGAGGAGGAATTAATTATAGAATCAGATGATGATGAATTAAATAAAGATGATTTATTAGGAATTATATATGATGATTAGAAATTCATTGACTACCTTGTTATTTTATCATTCTCATTTTGTAATCATTGTAATATGAATGTTAAATTAAAATATTTTAATTGCTTTTTTTAATGTTAATATGTTTATCATTATTTTTTGTTATTATGATATTTTCATAATATATTTTTTTGAACTCTGTATATTTCAATATTTATGTAACTTAATTTAGGTATGAGAGCTAATCATTCAAGTCGTCGAGGATCTCAATATGTGACGAGGGGTAGAGAAAGTCAACTAATAATTAGTGGAGGAGGAAATCTACATCTATTCAGTGACGACAACACTACAAATATCTCTCTACATTCTCCTACACTTACGGAGGAAACTTTGGCATCACCTCATCATGACATACTTGGATTTACTACCATAGATATTCTATCTTTATCTCATTTTGCACTGAAAGATGCTAATAGTTTCATCCCACCTATCTTAGGAGGCCCATGCATTAAAATTATAATTGTGACACTTACAATAAATTCATAATTAATAATCTACATGCCGCGTTATAAGAAAATATTTATTCTACCCATAATTAATAATAAATAATATGTAGCTTTCATAAATTTACTACATACATTCATTATCATTTTTCTTTTTTTTTATTTTAATTAAATATTAATTAATTTGTCAATGAAATTACAAGTATATTAATATATTTGAATTTTGGTAATTTAAAATAATAATAATGTATGATATTGCTACTTATGAAAAATTATCATTTAGAATTAAAATAATTTTTTTACCAAGTTTTGGATAATAAATATAAATGTATTTGTATGTGATGATGTTAAATTACTTATAGATTTATTATTTCTGCTACTTTTATAATCGGAAAGATATTTAAGGAGAAACTAGATGAGAAGGGTATAAAGTGAAGCAAAGTGTCCAAATATAAAAGAATTTTATTGGAAATAATTTGAGGTATATTTTTCATGTATTTACTTGTTTTTCAATTGGTCTAATCTAATTTACTCTTAAAATAAAAGCATTATAAAGTATTATTAGTTTCTTCGGTTTTTACATAAAAAGTACGGATGAAATAATGCTTTGGTGGTCTCATTGAAGGATATATGGAACATGTGATAAGTATGAGATACAATGACATGCTTGACAAATGGAAAAAAATATATGATAAAGATGCAAAGCCTAATAGTATCCTCATTAGTGTTTGGATAAAGTGGTGGGAATACTAGAATAGTAGTGAGTAGATCAAATCCTATCTCAAGTGGCCTCACACAAATGTCGATCGGAGAAAGCAAGTAAAGGATCATGACTTTCAAAACATATTGGAGGTTTAAAGACAACTGACCAACATTCAATAGATTTGGCATAATTATGTTTTATTTTTTATTATTATTTAAATTTTTAGAATAAAAAAGATAATATCAATGTGATAATGAATCAAGTATCTTAATAATAACTAATATTTATTTTCAAGAGGTTGAGTTAGGACGTCCACTAACATCATTTGAGGTATTCAAGCGAATTCACAAGATTAACAATGAATTATTTGTGGACAAATGCTCAAATGATATAAATGTTAGTTTCTTATTTTGTTCTTATAGTTTCATTTGACAATTGCAAATAATAAAATAAAAAAAATTTAAATAATTGAATATTTGGCATTAACTATAAATAAATACAAACTCAAGTATATTTTTTACCATAACCAATGATTTATTATTTGCGGACTCATTAAATATAATGACTAACTTCATTTTAATTTTAATTTTTAGTAGCGAGTGGACAGTTTTTTGTGCTGGTATAAAATTTTTTTTGATATATTAATTGATGAGTTATGTTGTATTTTAAATATTTTAGAAAGTTATGAAAATTATGGTTGTAATTGCTTTATAATTAACATATCATTCTATAGAGGTGCGAAAATTTAATGTTGCACATATTTACCTTCGTGTTATCAGAGTGAAGCTGAAAAAATAGTGAGTGTACGGTCTTGGTATCCATGCTTCTATATTTTATCCAAGTTTGATTTGGAGTTATTAATCATAATCTTCCAATTAAAAAAACATATTTGATGAGAGGTTACGCGAAGAGATGTAAGAAATTCAAAATATTTTACAAAAAAAAATGAGATACCAGAAAAAGAATAAAGAAATGCAAAAAAAAAAAAAGAATAAAGAAATACATAAAGGAAATTAAAGAAATTAAAAAAAAGAGAGGCTAAAATATTAAAAAGATAGGGAAAAAGAAAAAAAAATAGGAAGAAATGAAACAAAAGATTTTGAAGTTTGAAAAAATAATGTGCAAATTGGCAGAGAAATCATTTATTTTTCATCATTCTGAAGATGATCTATCATGATCTCTTAAAAACAAAACTCATCAGTAGGACTCATGTTATTTGTGATGTATTATTAATTTTTTGCAATGTATAATTTTCATCATAATTTATGGGTTATGTGTTAATATTATTTTAATTAGGTTATAAATTATGTATTGAAATTTATTGACATATATGTTTGTTATTTAATATTTTATTCAATGATAAATATTATGTGAATGTTATTTGATGAATTATATGTGTATGCACTAATTTAATTGCATGTCAAATAATTTCTATATGTAATTATATATTATATATAACATATAGAAACTGCACAAATGGAACTTGTTCCTGTTATAGACAATAGAAATGAATTTTTTTATTTCTAAATCATTTCTAAATTAAAATGAATTCATGCGTTTCTTTGATAATTTATCATTCATTTAGAAATGAATAATATGTTTCTATTTTTTTTGTTGCAAAATTAACGATGGATTCCAAGATTCCATTGCCGTCACAATTTTTAGCAACAAATTTTTTTGTCACTTTTTGTAGAAACATTATCAAGTAATCCATTTCTAAAATTTAAAGAGGAATATTAAAGAAACATATTATTTTCATCACAATAGGTAAGTAGCAACATAATTAGAAATAAAATAAGATATTTTTGATTTCATTTTTTTCTTATAGTATATTGTTATATATACATATATGTTATATATATAGACACAGACACACACACACACATATTATACACACACACACACACACACACACACTTACTTATATACATATATGTATATATATATAGATATATGGTATATTTACTTATATACATTTTTTACTTATAGATGAAAAATAAAAAATAATATATAATATATATATATATATATATATATATATATTTCAAAAACTACTTTTCTATATTAAAATTGAATTGCATTTTTCAAAAATTATTTATAGTATGTACAATCAGTTTCATTTTTTTTTGAAGCTAATTTTCAAATTTGAAATTTGTTTTTAGATTTTACTAAACTGATTTTCATTTATTTCTAGTTTGTATAGTTTATATTATTTTTTAAAAAATTGTTAGTGAGTGCAAAATTTTTAACATTTAGAAACTAAAATTTTGAAATTTTTTAAAAAGTCAAAAAACTAAAAATAAACTAAAAAGAATTAGTAAGTACTAAACTACCCTCACCCCTTTCCCCTGCCCCTCTCCCCTCTCGCCTCTCCCCTGCCCCTCACCCCACTCACCTCCCTCGCCTCTAGCCCCCTAGCCCTCGCCCTCACCCCGTAGCCCTCGCCCCTTCCCCCTTGCCCTCACCTCTCTTCCCTCGCCCGTTGTCCTCACCTTTCACCCCTCTCCCCCTTCCCGTCTCCACGATCTCCTTAATGGAGCTTATTTTGAGCTCAACAAAGGAGCTACTCGAGCTCCATCGCATCGTGGAGCTCAAAAAAACACCACAAGCTCCACTAGGAATCTCATCGAGCTCCAATGAGCTCGATGGAGCTCGATGAAGCTCCACGGTTACATGAGAGAGCTCGTCGAGCTCCACTTCAAGCTCACTGGAGCTCGACTGAGCTCCACGACGGAGCTCGAGTGAGCTCCACGATCGAGTTCACTGGAGCTCGACGAGCTCCTTCGTGGAGTTTCACGTGAGCTCCTTCGTGGAGCTCGACGAAGCTCCACGAGCTCCATGAAGGAGCTCATTGGAGCTTCACGTCGAGCTCGATGGAGCTCGACGGATATCTAATCAAAGAGCTCGTGGAGATCGGCAAGGGGAGAGGGAGGAGAGTTGAGGGCAGACGAGCGAGGAAATACGAGCGAGGGAGAGGGCGTGGGCGAAGTTCAGGTGCACATTTTTTTAATTTATTTTTAATTTTGAGAATTTTTAAAAAACATCAAAAGTTTAGTTTATAAATGTTAAAAATTTAGTCAAAATCCTAACACATAATTCCCCCGAAACAAATCACGAAATCACCCCGGAACTCCCACAAAAATTGACCACGAAATGACATCCTTAGGAAATCAAGTTGAAGAAGCACTTGGTCATATTAATGATGAAACAGAAGCCATGACGATGGCTGGATGACATGATCACGGGGAACAATTAGGTTCAAAAGCCAAAGGGGCCACGTCAAAGAGGACAAATGGCTTATTTTTCCAAGTAAATGGCTTACGTGCCCTCAAACCTGCCCCCATATTTCCGCTGTGGAGGGAAGAAGGTTTATCGCATGTCTTATTTGGAGAATATGAGAGAATTACACAGCATTTGTGAACCCCGAAAGTTGTGAGATTTGTTGGCCCTTTCACGTAAAAATAGCCGTTCCCGTCTGTGTTTGCTTCCACTTCTAGTGGGTGTCTCGTATTATTGCATTGTAACTTGACCTTGGCTCCTGCTCATTTCTGTTTTTAGAGCACATCACAAAAAACGGAGGTATTAAACAAATTAAAACAAAACAAACCTGGAAGTGGAGTAGCGTTTAAAACAGTATCTTGGCCGGCATAGGTGCAGGAGTGCCTGCAGTACACTACCCCTTGAACCACGACGAAGCTCCGCGGAAAGGGTTTCGATCGTGGGTGAACAGGAATTGGAGGTGATTTGAAGTGAGGTGAACCTATCGCATGACTCGGCGCCTGAACTGGTGCACTTGCAGGAGCAATTGGAGACCCAGATCCGAAGCCAAAGAACAAAATGAAGGAGAAGAGAAGCAGCAGCAATGCAAGCAGAGCTGAAAATGCGGATGCCATACCTGTCTCTGCCTTCGTATTCGCTCCCAACAACCTCAAGGAAATATGTAGTGATATTTGAGAGCAGAGAGAGAATCATATTAATGATGTTCGCTGACGTATTCAATTCGACTCCGTGAAATCCCATGATACTTGGGGATCGCAATTAAAAAAAGAAGTATGGCACCAGCCATGAACCATTCAGGGGGGATGGCGCCTGATTGCTGTCAGTGTCAGGCCAGAATGGCAGACAGTTGACGCCCATGCTTATCATGCAGCATGTTTTCCCTGAAAAATTAAGGTGGAGCAAATAAAAAGATAGCCGTTGGCCAATGTTTCAGTTTCGCTGGAAATTATCTTTTTCCTCTCGTTTAAAAACATAAAAGTGAGTTTTGTGTATCCCAGACTAAAATGTTGTGTTTTTCTCTCCTCCTGCAAGTTTCCCCCTTTTCTTTAAATAATAAAGTTAGAAGTATTCATGAATAATGAAATTTATGAACAATGCCCTTAACTTTGCAAGAACATGATAATTATGTGATATTAAATAAAGATAGAATTATATTTAGTTGCAGGTATCTATAAAATAATATTTAAAAAAATTACACCAAACTATTAACTAATTGATTTTTGTGGTACTTATATATATTAATCCCAAAATGCCCTTAACTTTATACCTAAACAGTTAATTAATTAATAATAATCACTACAACAAAAACCATAATCAATAACGCTTAAAAAGCGTCATTATATATATATATATATATAATGTCGCTTATCGATAGCGTCATCTGCTAGCGTGACATAAAAAGTCTAATCATATAATGACGTTTTATTGTAGTGTCGTTGAATTATACCTTGACGCTAAAATAAAGTGTTATTTTTATTAACAATGATACTTTATTTTAGCGTCAAGGTATGATTCAACGACACTGCAAAAAAAACATCATTATATGTTGTAGCTATCAGAAATTTTTTTGATACTATGACACTTAGTAAAAGTGCCAAGGAAGATTATGATTTAAATAAATTTAAATTTAATAATTATTGTAAATATATTTTTACCTGTTATTGTAATACTGCATGCACATAAGAACAGCATTCTTTACAATCCATACCAAGAATACAGTTTTCAAGTACAATGGGGAACTCGGACTTCTTACAAATCAAAAAAAATATATATATAACACAATTTCAACATTCATTTCTTAAATTCAATTCAAAATTTTTGATATATGCGACCCAATTGTGCCTTATCTCCATAAAATGGGTTCCTGCTAGCCTGACAAAGTTGAGAGTTAATTTCCAAATAAGATAACCGGCATACAAAAAGATGAACAATAAATACTTACACTTGCAGAAAAAAATATATTATAGAGCACTGAAAAAAAAACAGGAATGATAACAACATATCATAAAAATAATTTATATAACAATTGACATATATGATTAAACGAATTTAACAACAACAAAAATAAAGTTAGTAGTAATAGATAAAATATAAAGCAGAAGATTTATCAATTATGGCATAAAATTTTTGATGAGGTATGTTTTTTAAAGTGAAGATTTCTTTGAGCCCTACATTAATAAAAAAATTTTTTGTTACCCAATAAATGTTTCATTCTATAATAAGAAGGGGAAATTTTACATATTAATAATATCTTTAAAATCATCTGAAGGTTGATGATGCAATGAATCAAGGTAATAGGTAATCAAAGTTATTATGTCAAGTACCACCAATACCCAATGACAACTACAAAATTAACATTAGCGTAACAACATAACATTTATAATTTGATAAATATGTATACTTATAATATTACTTATGTTAAATAACTTACCCTGGGTTATATGGAATAAAAACAAAATCTGCATTATTTGCATTAATCAACCGATTAGCTATAACACTTGACCTATTTTTCTTGCTTGCTTCTCTCAATCTAGCTTTGGAAACCAAGTTTGGATTTACAAAAATAAATCGCTCTGCCTCTTTAGCATCAACCATCTTTGTATGCAAGTGCCTGATTTAATTTCACACAATATTTAAAAGTTTTAATATTTTTATTTAACTAATATTAAATACAATTCTCATTATGAAAAATTAAAGCATAAATAAGATAGTTAAAATATATGAAAAACATATTAAATGTTTCTCTTATCATATATAGAACATAAGATAATTAGATGATACCTCTGTTGATGATATTGTATTATCCATTTCTTCTTTCATGAGGAAGGTCTTAAATGACTGTCCAAAAACTCCTCTATGAAAATTATGGGATAAATAACAATTTGACAGTCACCATCTTATTGTGATACTTAGAAAAAAAATTAACACTCAGGAATATTCAATGAATCAAAAATCATTTATAAATATTAGAGTAATCAAGAAAAATATATTTAGTCACCCAAAATATTATCATGTTTCATTATGGAATAGATTCGCATTTTGGAATATTATCAATCAATTAGTTAATTTGTGGTTATAACTTTAGGTGCTAATGAGACGAGACAACTCACAAGCTACTCGGACTCAACTCAATTAAAATTCGATCAAAACTCAACTCGTGTAAGAACAATTCGAGTTCGAGCATGACTAAAAATGTTAACTAGTTTAGTCGAAAACTAGTAACTCGACTCAAATAGATCACAACTCAAAAATTTTTGTATATAAAATTAAATTTTTTTTTTATTTATATCTCTATTTTAGGAGATGAAATATATAATATATCTCTGTTTTTTTATTCTTAAAAATCATACATTTTATTATTTATGTAGTTATAAATATATTTATTTTTAAATATTTAATTTTCTCTAAAGAAAAGATAGAATAAAATAGGATATTATTCTATAAATTATATTAATAAATTAATATTATAATGAAATTTTAAAAACTATTATTATAATTTATATCCAAATTATAAATTAGTCATTATACATTTTTATATAAATCTTAAATAGTTTTCCGCTTACTTTTTATTTTATCTAAGCTTAGTGTTCTAACTTTAACAACTAATTTTAGGAGAATTGTATAATTTTTTTACCAAACCAAACAAAATTCAATGTTGGATTCCACCCACTTACAACATTCAATGGAATGGTTGCATAGTTGTTGCATTAAAGAAATCATGGTTCAAGGTGGGTCATGTGTCAGAAGGCAAATCACATGCCCACCCTTATCACACCCAACCCATGACATTTTTTGTAGCTATCATGTATGCTCAAATCATAGTCTTACAAGCACCACCCCAAGACCCAACATGACCCAAGTCAAGCATAAGACTGGAACCAAATTTAGTCTAGACGGCTAGTAAGTTGGATCAAGCTATGCTACAAATACACAACGAACAAGGGCCACTCCATCATCCCTCCATTATCAACATCTAACATTACAATTTAATCATCAAAACATATATTTTTCCTTGAAGCTAACTATTCTAGTAGTTTTTTAGACGTGTTTAAACCATCACTAATGTATAAAAATTTGTCATTACATCTACCCTAAGGTTGGTAAGGGAGATTGGGTAAAGGGTGAAAAAAAACTATTATAGTAGTTTTTACTTCATCATGACAGTAATTTTCTATGAACAAACATGGTATTGTCAAATAAAATGCTAAGCTAGGAAAGATGAGACAATGTTAAGGAAAAGGGTACTTGGAATGATGAAGCTTTCAGAAACAGTAAATCAGGAGGTATCCACTAAGTGAAGCTACTAAACTTAATAAACAACATTGCAGAGTCTACACAAAATACACAAATAAATAAAGTTTCACAACACACTCCAAACAGGCTACTTATCAGGCTTCTTATACACAGAGACAAACATCTACTTGATGCATTTGAAGCTTAAAAAAAAACTTTTAAAGATTACCAATAAGAACGGGTATGGTATACTGATACTCCTATAATAGCTTCCGGACCTTAACTGGCCGCCAGACCCAAGTGGTGACCCAGAAAGTCTCCGACCCAAATCATAAGAAATGCCAGAGAAAGGTGACCGATATGCATTGGGGTGGTTCATGAAAGTTCTACAAGTATAGTACCTCCTGAATAACAACGGGGAGAAGAATAGGACGATCCCCTACATGACTCAAACAATCGCTTGGATTGAAGTGAGTTTTCACATCCACTCAGCAGCAAAGGAGAATGCATTGGCATTCCAGATGAATTTGGGGAAGAAACAATCACATTACAGACATTCTACAGTCTATATTGCCCAGAAATCTGCACAAAGAAGAGTTTAATTCATAACAGGCAAAATCATGTCCAATGGGCAGTAGGAGAAACTGCAGGAAGTACAACAACTGGATCCAACAGAAGAGATAAATTCACATATAGTCAAATGCTTGTAGAAAATAATGGACACACCGTAAACTTTAGGGTACGATCATAGATAACCACTAGACTAGAGAAAAGCTTGATAGCATAGTCTGCAATCTCACGAGTTTCATATTCTGCAAAAGCATATCCTTTGAATTTGTCACTCTCCTTATCCCAAGCAAAGTGCAACTTCAGAACTCTCCCAGCTTGAATTAAAATATCATACAAAACCCTATCGCTCACCCTCTCATCCAAATTCCCTGAAAAAATTATCACAAAATATAATATAAAGATGTTCCGTGAATACTTAGAGAATCAAGATATTGGATGCTTAGAGAAACAAGATAATTATGGAAGAAGAATTTTGTCGAGTAGTTGGTGAGCAGAAAATATGGAGCTTGCTCTTTTCTGTCCGTTGCATTCATGATCCAATCAGCCTTCAAATAGGCATTAAAGATAAATTGAAAAACACCCCACTATGTGGGAGAACACCTCCACTGACATTACAAAATAAACTACCACAACTTAAGAGAAAAATAAGGAAAAGACTAAGTATAAGTTAACAACTGAAATGGGTAAAAAGTGGGTAGTTAATGGTATTTTGTTTGAAGTTGTACTGACAAGAATGTAACCAAAACAATGTTGAGATCTGGTAGTTGTTCATGTAATGGCCTAAGTATGCTGACGACTACTGATTGCCAATAGGTTAATCTCGTCAATTCTAGTGATTCAATGCGCTGTTTTTTGATAAAAATTAAATGTATGGAAGAGTATATACAATTAGAAACTTAATGGGGAAACTTACAGGATGCTGCAAATATGACCAATGATATCGGAGATGCGAGCTTGAAGCTGAGCTGTTGGAAATGGCCGAACGTGATGAATAAGACGTGCAAGTCTTTCTAGCGATCGATTCTTCATTATATTAAATTAAGTTAAAAATAATATTAAATTAATCACATAATTTTATTAAATCACCTTATATTTACATTATATTTTTATTTCTCTTAGGGATAAATTAAATATTAACAATTTAATTTTAAAATTAAATATTATTACTTATTTTATAAACAAAAAACTCAATTTTGAATGTAAAAATATATAGATATTCTTAAATTTTATCATAAGTTTCTGTTTATTTTTAATAAATAATTTTCAACTAAATTTTGATAATTTTTTTTATTATTATAGAGTAAAAAAAATATTATTAATTATTAAAAAAAATAAATAAGAAATTAGTTACAAATCAATAAATTCAAAATTAAATTTTTCACATACACGACACTAATAAAAGTGACAAGGTTTTAATTTTTCAGCCCCTTATTCCTTGGAAATTTTTAAGGAGGTAAGAAATTTTCCTAACCCATTAGTTTTAACAATGACACATCTAGTAAGTGTCATTAAATGTCTACTTACAAATATAATAATGACATTTTATAAAAGCATCAAAATATAAAGCGTCATTAATTTAAGTTTTATTGTAGTAACAATGACACTTCTAGTAAGTGTCATAAAAACTTAATACATTTTTCAAATAATGACGCTTTTAGAAAAGTGTCATTAAATGTCTAATTACAAATAGTATAATGACATTTTCTGAAAGCGTCAAGATATAAAGCGTCATTAATTTGTTGTTTTGTTGTAGTGAATTTTCACTCGCCCCTCTCTCATCGCCCTTACCTTTCCCACGTAACTCCATCATGTAACTCCATTTGGGAGCTCCATTAGTAGCATCAAGATAGTTATGAATGTTGAAATTTCTTCTTGAAATATGCTATAAAATAAGGTTAGTAAGGATATGAATTTCTATATAAAGTTAAGATTATTACCATGTGTTGCAAGAAAATAAGAAGAAAATAAATAATAAAAACATAACGAAAATACTATGATATGTAAGAATGAGCAATGATCTTTTGTTCAAATAACAAAAGGTTCTCACATAAAAAAACAATAGGATATGAAAAAAAAATGTCTTTCTTTGTCGGAGAACATGCTTTATATTTTGCTAAAGAAGAGTTGAATTTACTCAAAAAATATTTCTCATTTGCTTTGGTGTGAAAGTGCCCTTTTGACATAAAATAAACATGAGAGAGATAGAAAATTTCTTGAATAAACTAAGACATTATGTAATTATGGAATGTTACATTCTTTATAGTAAACATATACTTACATGGTATTCAAATGAGAAGGATAAAACTAGGGCATGGCCTAGAAACTCACTTCATACATAAAATATGGTTGAAATATTGCTTAAATGTTCACTGAAATTTGACGAGCATAACGACTCATCCATTGTGCTAGTCTGGATGACATTTCCATATCTCCTAATTCATTTAAGTAAAAAAAATATTTAAACGTCATTAGCTAATGCTATTGGAAAGTCACATAGAACTTTGGTATAAATGGAATCTAACGTCCTAAGATTGGCTTCCTCCAAAGTATCGACTGAAGTGGATTATTAGGGAAAACTCGATATTCTAAATATGTACAGGGGTAGGTAGGGAATGATTTTGAAAAAACCATTAAGTATAACAATATTCCCTGCTATTGTGAGCATTAATACAAAATAGGATATTCGCTATACTTTGTTGCTTTATCAAACAATCACATCTTAAAAAATAATATATAGAGAAACAAGAAAACAAAAAAATGAACCATGTGCAAAATAAAATTAAGGAGAGAAAAACTAACACAAACATGATGGAAAACAAGAAATAATAGAAGGGATGAAAGAAATATATCCAAGCTTGGGTATATATCCAAAAAAAAACTAGTCATAAAAGAGGAAAACCCCCCGGGTTGAAACTTGTAATTAGTGTAATCAATATGGAAATTTATTTTCTTCTACTAAGTATGGCCTAATTGAGAAAACATAGTTTTCCAAATAAAAGAAAAAAAGTATATCCTTGAATATTAATTGATAGATATTGTATATTTGAATGATACATCAGAAGAATGAGGAAGGAGCATGTTGAAATTGCCTACTAATAAGGTTAACATGGGAGATATCATATAAATCATTGATGACTTGTCTTTCATGGATGATTGAGGAGGGAAGAAGCATGAAAAGTGAAATCAATTCTTTTCAAAAAGGATTTTAAATATTAATTTTTTCTTGATTTGTTTATCGTAGCAATATTAACATGGGATATTAAGTGTATAGCACATGCAACTATCTTAAGAAGAGTGAAATATTTGTATAAGATACACAAAATTAGAACACTAGTAGTTCTTAAACAATTTCATAGTGAAAATTGAACAGAAGAAAATCAAATCAAATTGAACTTTGAAAAATTATAGAGCAATTTCAATAGTAAAATTTAGATTTTTTGAAGGAAGCAAATTGATATTAGGATCGTAGAAAATATTTTCAAGCCATTCAGTTATAAGTTATTAGAGACTCATGGGAATCTCGAATGGTTATAATTAATAGTAGTACATGCTAAGTGTAATGTGAATAAAAGGAAATATTTATGGAGGGATTTGAAACTTTACCAAAAATATTCATAGTTCAAGAATGATTATAAATGATTTCAACATAGTTTCGAAGATAAATCAAAAATTAAGCAGTTGAATTCTCAATTATAAAGTATGGAAGACTTTTATAATTGTATGCTGGTTGTGATCTCATGAATATAGGATTTGAAAGATCAAAATTTACTTGGACTACTAAGAGTTTATAGTTTACATTGAATTGGTGAATTTATTAACTATTTCTAGAGTAATTATTTCTTTTCCACAATATTATGCACCCAAATCAAAATGACTTAGATCATCTACTTTGTTCATGTGGAGAGATAATATAAAAAAGAATAGAACATTATTCAAATTTTAGCATAAATGAACTAACATTAAGGACTTCCATGAATTTATCTAAATTATTTGGATGTATCTCACTAAGGTTAAAGGCCTTTAAAAACTAGTCACTACATTATTTAGGCTTAAGCAAGGCCTTCCAGCATGGAAAAAGAACATTTTTGGATATAGTTTCCAAAATATTAAAAATGAAGATCATGTGTTGGAAAAAGAGAAACTAGTAGGAACGAGTAATCGTGAAAGAAATGTTATAAAATTAAATGATATTTAGTAGAATCAAAACCAGACACAACTCAAGGAAGACAAGTATTGGAAAAAACAACAACTATCAAATAGCTCAAAGAATGGGATCAAAATTGAATGTTTTTTTCATGATAATGTTAAAAAACCAAATAAGGAAAGTAATCATGAATGATACACCCAAAGGATAATATTCAATTGAAAGATGGAGATAATATTAAAAATTAAAAATGTTAATTATTTCAAAAAATTTCTAAAGAATGAAGGAACCTGAGAGGATCCACTTAATCTCATTATACATGCACAATTAGTTAGGAGGAAGGCTTAGATATGTGTACGCAACTAACACCAAAGGAAACCAAAAAAGCAATCTAACTCAATTGATTTATATAGTACCCACGGCCCAAATGCATTTTCACCATTTTTTTAGATATTGTATTTTAGATATAATAAGAGAAGATCATTGTGCAACAATGTTAGACTTCTTTAAAGGTCAATGCCTCTTCAAATCTATCTCGTGCACAGAAATTTTTCTAATTTGAAGAAAGATAATCATGCCTATTGAAATGATTTTCTACCTATAAGATTGTGTAATGTTAGATGTAAACCCTTTTTAAAAGTCATACCTAATAGAGTTAAACAAATCATATTTAAAAGTATATTTAATAGTCATGTTGGATTTTTTCTTAAGATAAGTATCTTTTGTAACATTACCCTAGCTCATAAATTTACCCATTTGATTTACAAAACAACCAAGGAAATGTTAATTATAAAGCATGACATGGAAAAAGCATAAGCCCAAGTAGCTTGGGCTTTCCTTTTTTAGGTCTTAAATACATTCATATTTCCCAAACAATGAATTAACATGATCGAAATATAAGTTTTTCATGTTGGTTGATTTTTATCAAAGGGTATTTCACATGTTTCTTCCAAGTCAATCATGTATAAAGACAAGGCAACCCATTATTACCCTCATTTTTCATCCTAATCTATGAATACTTAATAAGAAGTATTAATGATATTTTAAATAAAAATAAAAGAGTAAGATATTTGATGGGGAGTAATATGATTGTTAATCATTTAGTATTTGCAAATGATATAATCATATTTCCAAATGATAGAGCTAACAACCTAAAATTGATTAAAGAACCCCTCACCCAATATAAGTCTCAGATCATTTGATTAATTTAAAATCAAAGTGAATTTTATTTTGACTAAAAAGTAATAGTTAAGAGGAAAAAAGATGAGATGAATCCTTGGAATCAAAATAAAAGACTTTCTATTTATTTTTTTTAGATGTCCCCTCTTTATAGTACACAAAAAGAATTTCTATTTTGATGATAAAGTAAATAAAATTAAAAATTTAATCAAAGGCTAATCAAATAAATTATTTCAAAATATGATAAAATTATATTAATCAAACATATTTTATTTATTATCCCACCATATATGGTGGATGTCATATGCCCAACTTAGACAATAATTAAATCCATTGAATGACTATTTTCTAAGTTTCTATGGAGAAATAGCAAAAATTTTAATGTTTTAGTTGTATTAAGTGGAAAAAGGTATGTTTACATAAGATGAAGGTGGTATTAGCTTTCACCATCTCAAGAATGTCATTTCTACAACCAATATACAATTATGGTGGAATTTTCACATGAATACATCATCATTTATGACCCAATTACTCATAAGAAATCATGGAGAAATATCATATCCAAATTTGAGAACACAATATAAAATATTTCTAATTTGAAGATGAATAAAAGAAGCTAGCAAACTGATGGAAGAACATATAGGATGAGAATTTGATGAAGGCAATATGTCATTCTAATGTGATTGTTGGATCAAAAAGGATGAACTAAGCTAATATAAATGAGAAGGCATGTGAGATACTAAAGTATGAGAGTACCTAAACCAAGTGAATTGGGACACTAAAAAAAGAACTATGATCCTTCCAAAAAATATGTTTTAGAAATAATTTTGTATCCATATATATAATCAAGGAGATAAGCTTTTCCTATTTTTAGAGGAGAAAGATCATTTCTCCTTAAAGCATTATCAGAATTTATCAAATAGAAAAAATCAGAGTCAAAAATATTAGAGTAATTGGCATCACCATACTCCAATTAATATATAATTTTTTGAGTAAAGAATATTAAATTTCCTAATCCCTACAAAATATATTTTGAATGAAAAAGGTTATTAATTAGCATTAAAATGTGCTAACTATATGAACGAAGACATTATTATACATCTTTTTACATAATACATAGAGGTAAAAACAATGTGGGATAGGATTTATTTGGAATGTAATGCCCTTGAATCATTCATTTTTGATTAATATTTTTTTGAATAGTGTGTAATAGGTAGAATATTAAAATGAGATATTATTTATTAAGTTTAAATATACACCACCAATATATTATTAGCATTAGTAGTGCAAGTAACAAAACTAAAATAATTTAGGAAATTATCAAGAAATCTACAAAACATAATATGGGTTAAAGGAAATTTAATTATCTTTGATTTCTATTGATGTCATGGATTGATTGGTGTTTGCCCGACTCATCATTATTTCAAATATATTAGTTAACAAAAGATTTAAAAAAATAAGAATATATTGCAAGATAAATATTACTTTGAGTTGCTGGTGAGAGAAGAAACTTGAGAAAACACTTTTACTTCTTGAATTAATGATTTCTTTCAAGTTTCTATTTAGTTCTGAAACATTACATGAATATTTGTTCCACATAGAGAACTAAGGTGGTAATGACACTTAGTTTTTCTTCCTAGAATAAAATCAAAATTTCTTCTTACATTTCAAATGAGTAGGTCATTTCTTCTTCATATTCTCTAATTATATATTAGAATGAGTAAAAAAAACATATACATAATGTACAACTCATAAATTACATTTAATTGATATATTATTCTTGAAGTGGATGACTCATCCCCAAACACAATTTATATTCATATATGAAGGCAATGATCATTAAGAAATATATATTGAGTGAAGAACTCATTCCAAATAAAAGCATTGTCATCACATATTGAATCTTATGATACAAGATTGATCCTTAATTAATTTCACTAAAACATGCATCTACTTTTCTCATTGTTGGATTTTGAATCATAAATTAAATGATTATAATTCATGATAAAGTTTTTAGAACAAACAATTGCTTTTAAGAAATCTTAAAATTTGGTCTTGGAAAATAGTACAACAAACTCAAAAATAATTAAGGTTTGACTTACTCAATTCCATTATCCTCAAAATTTCTCTAACCCAATTACGCTAGAATACTAGGTAACCCAAAAAAAGAAATTTTGTTATAATGGACTACATATGATGATATATATATATATATAATTATATATATATATATATATAATTATATATAGTTAACTATATATACAAAAACATATATAGATAATTATATCTTAAAAACTATATATAGATATATAACATGATATATGTAACTATATATACAACATATATATCATGATATTTGTATCCTATATATACAACATATATAGGTAACTATATATACATAAACATATATTATAGTATACAAATATATGTTGTATATATAGTTACATATATCATGTTATATATCTATATATAGATTTTAATATATAATTATCTATATATGTTTATGTATATATAGATACATATACATATATACATACATACATATTTATATATATTAAAATATTTTATTAATATTTGAATGTGATTACAATAAACTAGCTGGTGAATTTGCTATAAACCATCAAAATAAACCTTGAAACTAAGCAAAGCATGCATACAAAATTCAACAAAATTTTCCAATAAAACAAAGTCTCATTGCTTTTAGGTTTGGTGTTCAACAATGCTCATTTTGAAATCATAGAACTCTTGTTTGTCAACACAAGTACACTCATGTCCATACAGGATGCTCAATTTATATGCATGCACCATTCAACAAACTAGGTAATTGATGGGCTAGGGTTTCATAGGTCCATAAAGCAAACCTAACTTATTGGGGGAAAATTCAACACTTTTTTCACCCACATAACTTAGAAAAATAATAATTCAACCAAAATTAATATTCTCAAAGGTAGGGAAGTTTGGGGGTAAATTCACGGTGATGTGTTATTACTATGACCAAGTAAGATATTTTAAAAGAGACTTTCATAAGTAGAAGAAGCTCCAAAAAAAAAAAAAGGAAAGATAAAGCCAAAAGGTAGGCTAATACCTTTTTCATGGAAAGCAACATTGTTTTTGTGAGTGATGTTGAACTATCCAACACGACCAATCAGAAGAATGACTAGGTGGAAGTAGAGGTGTTAAGTTGGCCGAGTGACCCAAGCTTGACATAGTCTAGAATTATACTTGGATCATGGACGTATTAGATCATGACTTGGCTCATGCCATACTGAGTAGACACTTTTCATGCCTTGTTTAGTGTATGGCATGACACACATGCCAGACACATAGGCATGACACATGTTCCAAGCACGTATGTATGGCACATGTGTCGGGCACATATGTACTGCACATGGTACAACACTTCTGCACATGTACTGCACATGGTACAACACTTCTGGACATGGACTGCATATGTGTCAGGCACATATGCTATATCAATGGGTTATTTTTCATAATTTGGGCCCTCTAAAGGCCCTACAAAGGCATCGACCGGACAAAGCATGTCGCTATCATGTCAGAAAAAAATAAAAAAAAATAAAAAAAAATAAAAAAAAAATAAAAAAAAATAAAAAAAAATAAAAAAATAAAAAAATAAAAAAATAAATCTATATTAGCTATTGGATTGTTTGTAATGACTCTTAGGCATAGATCCCAAGGCAGATAAATTTCTACCATATTTTTAATTAAAAAAATATAAAAATATTATCATAATATTCAAAAAATTTTCTAAATACTTAAAATCATATTTTAGTTTTTCATAGTTAATCTATAAATTATCTCACCTCTTCCTCACCTCTCACCACTCCAAAAAAAATTTTTCTGGATTTTTAAGATTTTTTTTTAAATTAGTTATTAGTTATAATTTTTATTTTAAGGATGGAAATGATGCTAATATCCTAGTATTTCATTACAAGAAATATCTAAGTATAAGAATATTAGGTGCAGTGCAAGTGCAATATACTAAATGTTTGCTATGCAAAGATAAATAAGATACATATTACAATTTATTATTCTTATTTTATTTAGAATATTAAAATATTAAATTAATAAATAAATTTAGTAAAAGTATAAAATATTTAAAATGATATTTAGTGAATTTAATAAAATTAAAATTAGCCTAAATATTGATAATAAATATAACCAAATCAAAAGGTATGAGACTAAGACCAAAATTAGGTTCTCTCCCAAAGTCTCAATCCATTTGTCTAAAAAACCAAATATAGTCAAATTTCAATAGTTTGAATATATTTTAACATTATTAAAATAAAAATACTAGGGCATTGAAGAAGAGTTGATATTATTTATATGTGTGTGTGTGTGTGTGTGTGTAAGAATATTGATGGTATTGATCACCTTAAAAGGCATGTCAATTAATATACCAAAAAATATGATGCATTATATAATATAAAAATCTAATTTAGTGGTATAATCTTTGAAGTTTGATCAACTTTTTATTTATTGACATTCTTTATTTACTATAAAGAGTTTGACAGGAAATATATACTAAAATTACTATAATGGATATTATGATTAAACTTTTAGAGAATCCTAGATTAGTTAATATTATTCATACCTATTTTCAGTTAGCTTATTATAGAATTTTTAGGTCCATAAATAAGAATGACATAATAGTCTATTTAAATTAGAAAAATAATTAGTACTTAATAAATTTAGGAAATATGGGAAAACGATGTCCATGATGTCTGACACATGAACTAATCATGATTATGTATCATTTGCTTACCTCACTACCCACTATGTTGTTCTAAGTATAAACTAAATAAAAAAAATTATGATACCCCAAGATCCTTCCTCCTTATGCTGACATTGCCATACATGAGTGTATGTCAAAGATATTTAGGGAATAAATCTAAAATAAAAGCTTTAATATCACATTAGATAATGCTTTAAATAATGGTGTTGTCAGTAATAAGTTTATTATAAATATTAGAGATGATTCCTTGGTTAATATTTTTTGCATTATGTATATATATTATGTAATTAACCTAATAGTGTAAACATGAATGTGAATTTTTTTCTTACTTAAGAAAAAATAAGAAACCTTACTAAAATATCATAGGATATCTTACAAATAACACGAGTTCCACACTCTATGTTTGTTAGTATAAGCTTAAAAAGAAAAAAATTCCAAATAGATATAAAACACTATTATAATACTTATATGATGTTAAATGAATGTGTTCCTACCAACATGTGATATTTTCATTATATCTATATTAAAAGTGACAAACATATTATTGAAAATTCAGACTGTTAGATAAGAAATCTTATTTTTAAAAATTCTAAAAATTTTTTATCATATAATAAATATGTATTCATTTATGTATACTTTTACTACTTGCATCACAATTCAGTACAATTTAAATTAGTATGAAACTTATGTTAACGGATTTGGATGAAATTTGGAACAACAAATCGGCGTAGAGATAACCATCCTATCTATATAATTTTTTTTTCCCGTAATTCATTAAAAAAAAAAAATCGACGGCACGGCGGCCGGCGGAGGTGACTTTTCAGGAGGTAATTCGGAGTTTGAAAAGTTATTTTTTTTGGAATACAAATTACATATTTATAATCGCACGTCGAGTGCTTTCCATTGATATATAATTTTGCAATTTATGGGCGGAAAAAAAAATTTAGCGACGATAGAGGCCGCGTTGAACCGTGATGCCATGTGCTTAGGTGGCAAAGAGTTCAGGCGGGGCTGGTTCAGGGCGCGTTGTTGGGCTTTCGTCAGCCCGTTACTGTTTTAGAAAGCAGAGACCATTTCTAGAAGCAGATTGGGCCGAAAAGGCCTCTTTTCGACCCATCAATATTTGTAAAGGCCTTATAGCTTCATGATCACCCCTTTTGAGGGTATTGTGAGCCACTGATCTCTTTTTTAGTATCATTTTGAGTGTTTCTGCTTTTTTATTATTTTAGTTGCATGTGGAAAATTTATTTTTTCTTTTGGCAATATTTCTTTCTGCTTATTTTCTGTGATATATCACATTATTATCGGGGAAAGTTGAAACAAGGCCAATGAATAGCAAAAGCTAGGTTTTGACCCCTACTACCTTATAAGATGGCCTTATGAGGACATGACTTGTTATATGGGCAGTCAACTCACTATACCGCATGATATGTTTATTTTCACCACTCTACAAGGGGATGGTGTAACTAGTAGGAGTTTTTTGGATTCTAATACTGAGAGGGTGAAACCTGCACATAATAAACATGACAGAGGGATAGTCTTCGGCATGTTTGCTCTAGTTAACATACAGATGTTGGAGAGAGAACACATGTGACTGCTCCAATTAAGGAGAGATCCTATGTTGAGGTTGTTAGGGGCATGGAGAAGAACCTGTGACATGGGGGGGATGCCAAGCAGGTTCATCGGGCCGAGCAGTCCCCTCGTGCCTTTGACAAGAACATTGGGAAAGAGGACAACCTTTTTGAGTTTGATAGTATTCAGTATGAGAGCTTGGGAGCTAAGAGCTTATCCCATGATAAGGAGGGCCTGAGATTAGGCAAGACTAAAAAGAGAGATGATTTTTTATACTTCATGTTGGTTTCAGATTAACTGAGGGCCAGTAGTGACCTTGAGGGATGGATGCTCCAGACTATTTATCCCGAGGAAGAATATTATAGCCAGAAGCTGGTTGTACTCTCTCACCCTCGTAGGGAAGGCCTCGAATGGGAATTTCTGGAAATCAAAAATAAATAATTTTTTGAAAGCGAAATCAAACTTGAGATGAAAAGTGGAGCTGTGTCAGATCGAAGTGAGATATGTGTTAATCAAATTTTCACATAAATATTATTATACATGGAGATGGCTTAAGAGGATGCTTCATATCAATTTGCTAGTAGTTGATTGTACCTGTTTGAGTTTAGTTCTCTGCACCCAAGCCCCCTCACATGAGAAAGTATATTGCTTGTGGAGAGCCTAGGTGTGTCAGGTTCGTAGTGGATTATCTACAGTGATTCGGGTTCGCAGCATTCTTACCATCCCTCGACACCACTCCTCTTTGTACTATTTTTGATGAGATAGCAGCACAGGCTGACATGTCTCTCTTATCAGATCACAACATAGGAGGAAGGAAGCTCCCCCTATACGAGATGTAAAAGGACTAGATCTGGAGGAGCCAGTATGTGTGATAAACTCGGAGGTCCTGTTTACTCCTAGTAAACATGGACACTTGAGGACGTCCACAATAATGATAAGGAGGGAGGAGGTGGGGAGGAGGACAAGGAGGATAGGGGCATGGAAAGCTTACGAGTATGCCGTAGGTAGAAAGTTTCATGCCCAATTATGATGATTTCCTTGTAGATTATTAGAGGATTAGCAAAGTCAAATCTTTTGAGGAGAGTTTGGAAGTTATGCAAAATCTATAAAGTGATGATTTTGGAAACTATAAAGCCATTCCTCAAGATAGACAGATTGGTGGAACTCAAGATCAAATTAAATATTACTTTAGTCTGGAACTATCCGAACAATAAAATTTGGATTTTCAGGAATGAGAGATAGAGATAGAGGTGCTCCATGATGAGCTGCCAGCTATACACATAGGCGTGCAGAGTGAATTCTAGAAGCATGCATTCAGGATGATTTCATAAATGCTAGATGCAACATTCCTAAGAGGAGAGAGCTGTGGGGGTATCTCCACAATTTTTCATAGGACTCTCTCCTACCATGGCTGGTAGCAGGAGATTCAATATAGTCTCCAATTGTGATGAAAAAAATAGGAGGGAGATCACCAAAACTGAGATCGATGGAGGATTTCAATGAGTATATGCTGAATAGTTTGGATGTGGGATTTGAAGGATCCTAGTTTACATGGATTACCAGAAATATTTGGGCCCGACTAGACATAGTCCTAATTAATAACGAATGAAATGATAGATTTTACCATACGAGGGGTCATCTCCTTAATAGAATTGCGTCATATCACTCTTCTCTACTAATCGAGTGAAGTAATGATAGGATCAGGAGGAAGACAACGTTAAGATTCTGATATATGTGCGTAAAGCATATAAACTCTCACAAGTATGTGAAGACAAACTAGAATTATCTCACTAATGAGGTAAGACTGAAGAAATTGGGGCACAAGTTATTTAGACTGAAGTAGGGCCTCAGATCTTGGAAAAAAAATATTTTCAGAAATATCTTCAAAAACATTAAAAAAGAAGTGGACCGTGTTACAAAGTCAAAGAGTGATTGGGATACCGACAAGATAAAGGAGACTAAAGAGAAACTAAATGAGGCCAAAAGAGAATATGATGACTTGCTTTTGAATGATGAGACATACTGGAAATAGAAGTCATTAGTAAAATGGCTAAGAGAGGGCAACAAGTATACAAAATTCTTCTATTTGTTGATTAATAATAGATTTACCAAGTCGCACATACATCAGATATGGACTGATGAGAAGCACTTATCGACCAACGAGGAGGAAATTAGATATGCGGGAGTATACTACTATAGTAACCTCCTTACCAAGATGGAGGTGGAAGAAGACAACTTGGACTGCATACCCCAGGTAACACATACATGAGAATCAGATGTTACAATCCAAAGAAACTACTAACACATACTAAATAATGATAACATATCATCATATTTATCATGTCTCATGTTTTATCATTTATGTGTGTTTATTTTCAATTTTATTATTGTACCCTTTTTTTATTTATTCTTTTGAATTTGATATTTAAATTTTACTTAAATATTTTTTATTTAGTAATTAAATTCTAACTACTAACATCTGACAACTCATTTTCTATAGTACATAGTGATCAACCAAGCCCCAATATTTATAGGCCACAACCCACAACCAACAAGTCCACTAGGTCACCCTAGTGGGCCTTAGGTCCTTGAGCTCTTGGCAGCTTGGCCACTTCTCAAGGCACCACCCATTAGTTGAATGTCAATGTCATTTTGTAACTGGTGATTGGCCATTACCAATGCTCAATGTCAAGTCAAGTTTAACTTGCATGATCATTGGATAGAGGTTAGGACCAACTGGCTTGGCAAGGTACCATGACCAAGCTCATCATGTTTGGTCTATCATGGCAATGTTGTACCAATGCTAGCTTGACTCAACCTGACTCGATCCAACTAGGTCAGACCCAACATGAGCAGCATACCTAATTCATAAAGACATGCTTGATTCATAAAGACATGCCATCGAGTGTGATTCTAGCATAAAATTTGTGTTATACTGACACGACACGGCATGGGTAGCTTTTTGTGCCTTGCTCGACACTACATGTTGGGATAACTAGGCCACCATTATTTTGGCCATGTTAACATAACATGACATATTTGACACCTCTAGGTTAGATTTGTCGACCACTCACACCATTCTTAATCTTGATTAATTTGTAACATATATGCCTGAGGATACTAGACTTGTCAGGATGGGAAATAGTGAAATATCGAGGGTGTTTATCTGGAAAAAAAAACATAAGTTATCAATTGATTCGGAGAGAAGTCCAACATTTTTCAATTATTTAGATGAACCTATTATCCATATAAATTGGTCAAATGATCACTCACTTTAATGAGAAACAAAAAGGTATGTGCCATGTAAGTTACTTAAGTTACGGTTTGTTCAGAACAAGTAAGTGTCTTATGTGAAAATATAAGCATTAATTTCAAGATTTATAGACTCAATTATATTTGTGTGTATGATTAATTTTTAGTAGGGAGGTAATCCTCACTTACAATCATAATATTTCCTAGCACTAGGAGGATAATATGTAAGATTAAGAAGAGGCATTCGATTGTGTCATTTTCACTTCCTCCTTTTAAGAGATTTGAAAGGTCAATCTAAATACATTAGTATCGTAGACCCTATGTCCCTATTTTTATTAAGGAAGGTCAATCTAAAAGTAATCCCCACTCCTTTTAAGACATTATTAAATTAAAATTGTAGCTGCACACTTATATTTATTGGTTAAATGACATAAAATAATCATTTAATAATATCCAAACTTGGTAATGATCGTGTTTTTACATCACTAAAACTATTCTTATTATCTTCATGGTTGCAATTGCAACTCTGATTTTCATGAGTTCTAGAATGTACACTAGTAGTGAAGAAGATGGTGCATTGTAAACTAATGTATTATTGTTTGCTTTGATCATCAACATTTTCAATGTTTTGTTGAGTTATCACTCATGATCTCAAGGTTTTCTGTGTCCTTTGTATGAGAGACATGGAGAAGCATGGAGAAGCATGTAGAGTACATTTCCTACAAAAAACAATGGTTCCATATAAGAGAAGTAATCAACCTTAAGAAGTCAATTTCTCCATTTATGGAGGCATAAGCATAGACAAAAGCAGCATAGGAGGGTATTGAATGAGAGATGTATCTTCTTAGCTCTCAAGAAAGGAAAGAGTAACCTGTTGCGAAGAATCTTGTTTTTATCTTGAATTGAACACGGATAAGTCATGGGGAAATAATCCATAGCTACCAAATTGAGCAATGAAATGAAGGATGAATTTCACTCAATTCAGGCTCAAGTTAGATAGATGAGTCCAAAAAGGCCACTAGTCCATCAATGGAAATTCAATAGAAAGTTAAAATCCATGGAGTAAGATCAGCTCAAGGTGAACGCTTAAAAAAGAAAGAAAAGAAGTTGATCCTAAAACTTATAATAGATAGAGTTAAAGTATGCCGTGAGAGCCAAGGTCAAGGTTGATTGATGAGTTTAGTGGAAAAAATGATTAATGTTAGGCCTAGATCAAGTCAAGAAGTGAAAGTGTGACTTCTCAGTTGTTGGAGGTTGGGGTTAAGCATTATATTTTCCAATGCACACTAAATGAAGCAAGCAAATCAAAGAAGCTTTGCACCCACCTACAATTACTTATTCAGTAGCTCTTCCTTCCCTATTTAATTGATTTCCAGGGGTTCCTTCCATAGGGAGAGGAAATATGTAATAAGAGGAGATTGAGCTGAACTAGTACATTTGTTCACTTTTGAATTAAACTCATGATTTCTTTTCTTGTTGAAAAGCGTGTTCCTTGTTCCTAGAAGATGGAGATTAGATTTGAGATTGAATATGAAATGGAGACCAAGTTGACTAATAGTATAGTAGAGTCTTTCCTCTAATAGTCCCCTCTTTTGAGCTTATAGTTTGCATGGCCATGAAAAAATTCTATATGGCTTTTAAGCTTGGCTTGAGTCAATCACTATCCTTTCGCATGCAAATAGTTTTCTTGGGAAGCATACTTTTTCTTAATTTCTTATTTACCATTATTGGATAGCTTCTAGGATTTATATTCATTTTGTTTGTGGGATAAGGCCTCTCTTTTGTTGGGTTAAGTCAATGGACTTAACTAACTTATTTGAGTTG
This sequence comes from Sapria himalayana, assembly GCA_029783825.1. Classification (NCBI taxonomy): domain Eukaryota; kingdom Viridiplantae; phylum Streptophyta; class Magnoliopsida; order Malpighiales; family Rafflesiaceae; genus Sapria; species Sapria himalayana. The sequence continues at coordinate 1,802,163 of JAREIK010001718.1, forward strand.
TCTATGGAAACATGGTCATCTATGTACATTGAACCTTTGCTTGTGAAAATATGAGAAGAAAAGAAAGATACTAGCTGAGGGTGGCTGGTGGAAAAGTGCTACACCTTCGTGGATTGATCGAGTTGCATGTACTTTTTTTATGATTCTTTCTCGTAACCACCTAATCAATTTTATCTTCTTTGTTTTTTTTAGTAGGATTGAAAAAGTCCAAAGTATGGATTTAGATGAGCTAGCTATATTTTTAGTGATAGAGGTGTTCTTTTATTTCCGTCCTAATTAATGTCAATCTCAAATAGCTATTATTTGAATCAAATTCAATAATGTAGATCAATTAAATAAGTTGAACAACTAGTTCATTTTGATGATGTCTTGAAATCCCCAGTTCACTCTCGTTTGTATCTGATACACCAATAAGAGATGTTGCACTTTGACCAAAGAGTGGCAAGATCCAGAGTTCTCTAAGGCTAACATCACATCACCACACCATGGGCCTATTCCACTCGGCGTGCTAGTCATATCCTATCATCAATTTACCTAGTGGACATGCTCGTCCAAGAGAGATATTTGCACTTATACTTGCTAATTAATTAGTATGTCATCGCCTATCCTATCTATCATAGTTTCTTACCTTTTTCACCTAGAAGTGGGTTTCTACCATTAATGATACAAATCTAATTGTCTCCTAACCTAAAAACTGTCAATGTTTTGAGATCCTTGTAGACATGGTGGAGATCAGGCATTCACATAGAAAAATAAGGATCAGATAAAATAAAGTCTATTTATGCTAGTCTAGGTAAAGGTAAAACTTCTACAATGAAGAGATACCCATGCTAGCATATTTTTGAGATGAAGACTTTTCAGCACTCTACATACATACATTTTTGGGTTATTTGATGAGTGTATCTTTGTGTGTTTGTATTTATTCTAATGTTTATTTGAGTGATTTTACTAAATTCTTATTGGGAGAGAATTTGGCAAATACTATTTAAATCATAGTAATTTTAGATAAAACTCATAAACTCAATGAAAAGAAGGCTTAGAGGGAAGAGAAGTAAGTGATGAAAAATCATGATAATTCCTTTATCATGATTTGGGCAAACCTTCCATAATATTTTCTTAGTTGTGTTATTTTTTAGCTATAACTTTACATAAAATTGTAGTGGTGTTGTTTGTACACCACTACTCTACCACTAAGCTAATACAATAATTTTACTATACAACATAATCATTATGCTTGAAATATTTTTTTGAAGTCATGGCCAAAATATTTTTTTCAAATCATGGTCACCCAATTTCTAAAATATTTTGTGACTATGATATTATTTTCTTGTCACGATAGCTAAGTACTCCACACGTATTAATTGTTATGGTATTTTTCAGAGTCATGGCTTTTTGATGTAGAGCCAAAATATCAAGTATTTTAAGTAGTTGTATTATTTTAAGCCACAACTTTGCATTTAGTGAGCACTTAAATTCATGATGGCCCCATTACTAAATATTCATGATGACCCTACAACTTTGCATTTTAAGATTTCCCGAGATCCTTCTTCCTCATGATGACCCCACCACATATGAGTATACGATATGGATCTTTATGAAATATGACATTTAAAATAAATTTTATAGTATTATATTTGATAATACTTTAAATAATAGTATCAATATTAAATATTTGTTAGAATTTTTAGAGATGAGTCATTAGCTGATATTTTTCATGTTAAATATATATATGTCATATAATTATTCTAATATTGTAAACATGAATGAAAATTATTTTACCCACATTAGAAAACATAAAAACTTTATTAAAATATGTTAGGTCACCTAGCAGACAACAAGAGTTAAATACTCTATGTTATCTAGCAAGCCTTAAAAAATCAAATGAATATGTGATACTATTAAAATTATATCAGCATGATATTAGAGTCATGTGTTACTACCAATATGTGATATTCGATTACGTCGATAATTAGAGTGGAGAACTTCTTATTGATAATTCAAACTAGAATAAATAAATTTATTTTTTAAAATTCATGAAGATTTCTTATCATATGACGGATATGTATTCATCTGTATATATTCTCACCATTTGCATTGTAATTAGGTTCATATGCAATATAAAATGTATATTTAACAAGTATAGAGGACATCCTCATTTTTGTGACATGACTATTGCAATGGAGTCTAAGTATTTAAAATATTACTCTTCCATTTCTATCTCTTTATTGCTTGGTTATCTTTATGGATCATAGTGTTAAGTTGGAAAGGATAGAAAATATATTAAAATTCATATTTACCGACATTAATCAAGCATAGAAATGAAATGGTTGGATTCATGATAAATTAGTAACATGTTTATATATTACAATACTAGGTATGATAATATTAGTGAGCCTCTGAGTAAAGACATGAACATCATATTCATATATAATAGTTATGTAATTTAGTTAGCTAGGGGTAAAATGACGAGGTAATACATCAAATATGAGTGACTTATCTTGATACTTTATTAATTTTTGTTTCATCATATCACATGATGAATATAAGAATTAAATATATTGACTTAGTAAAAATTATATAAATCTACCTACTTCATATTCTCTAAGATGATATGTGATCTATTAACCTTTCAAGTCTCTAATATACTATCAAAGTCTATTTTTACTTTGTTTGTGAATATTATTTCAGATATGAAATTTAGATTGCGATTAGATATTGTTTAATAACTTTAATGCTTAAAAGACTAGAAGAATTCAAGGATATACATTAAGCATAAAATGAAAAAGCTACTTGTAAAGGATTACTCATACAACATCAAAAATATAAATATTGAGCCTACAACCAATGCTAACTTTATAATCAAATATGATAATCCAAACCATGCTACATATATAGACTGTGATATATTAGAGAACTAACATGCATATTGCTGAAGTTTTTCAATTATTGTTGTTTTTTTAAAATTGTTTATTTTTTTTTGTCATATCGTGAAATCTAAAGATAAACTAAATGTATTTTTTTAATTGAGTTCTCAAATTTATTCATTAAAATTGATGGTGTAATTGAGTTTAATGTTAATATTTAATTTGTAAATATTAAAATTTTACTTTAAAATTAAATCATTTAAAATTAAAAATAAAACTTAGTGCCACTAAGGCACTGACACTACCCATGCTACTTAGCCACTGGTTAGAATGACTAGTTGGGCTTGGGAGTGGCATGTGGCCATTACAATGAGACACTGGCCACTACCAACACCTATTGGGCACTTCTTTGTGGGACACTACACCTACATAGTGCATATTGCATGGCTGACTAGCTTAGATACTAGCTAGTGACAGTGTAGTGCTACCGCCAGCTAGGCCCAACATAATCTAGTCCAACTCAACATGATTCGACATACTAGTTGAGGTAGGTGGGTCATTAGGTCAGGCCATGCAGAGCTACCTTTAAGCCATGCTAGCATGACATGGTCTAGGCACCCATTTCATGCCATGTTCGACATGGCATGATTGTATGATTGACCACCAAAATCTATACTTGGCCCATTTGTTACCTCTTAATCATATGCTCTCTCAGATGTCTATCTTTTTAGTGATCTATGTTGGATGACAACAATAATTGATGTTCATTTTTTAATGAAGAATATTTATGGTGGCATATAACTTTCTAATTAAAATAAAATGGTTTTTGTGTCATCAAGAGGATATATGTCAATGCTCTAATTTAAATCTAAAATAAGTTAAAACTAAGTCAAATTTGCCTTATTTGGATAGTGAATGGGCTAAGTTTGATTGACTAGTATGAAATCAAGTGAATTTCAATTCAACCCAACTTCAACTAAGGCATTTTCATTTGGCCTAATGCTTGTCTTTTTTTTTTTTTTCAATTTTCATTAAAAAGAAAAGTAACTTCATAAAATAGAAAATAAAAAGAGGAAATTATGTTCTATGATGTATTAAAAAAATAATTAATGTTTACAAGTAATAACATTCTAATTAATATAAATGATTTCTTTATATAAAAACATCTTTGCATCTTTTCCCCCATTAACTTACCACAACTTTACAATATATATTTTTTGAAAGTGCTCCCATCAAATTTGAGTGTTGGCAACATCACCTAATTCGAGAAAAATTACTTACTTTATTGTCATATGTTAATCTTTGTAAAAAGAAAGTGAGGTTTTGTTTATAAGTATTTATAGATACATACTGTCTTATTTTATTTATTTTTCAGCTTTGACAAAAATTTTTAATAAAAATATTTTATTTAGAAAAGCTTTCATAAGATAGAGCTATTATATGTAGAAGATTAAAGTTAACTTATGGTGCCTTAGAAATTACTTATGTGGAAATCTAAGAGAATAATGCTTGCCAAGTATCTGTGCGTGCGCGCGTGTATTGATTTATTGATTGATTGATTTATTTATTTATATATTTATATATTTGTGTGTGTGTGTGTATTAATATATGTATTTATATGTATGTATATATAATCTATATATAAATATATAGTATGGATATATTCATATATTTATATATGTATACATTTATATAGGAATGCATACACACACACACACACACACACACATATATATATATGCTTCCATATAAATATGTACACACACACACACACACACACACATATAAATGAAGGTATATACATATATCCATATATAGATACTTTTGTATATATTCATATATATATATATATATATATATATGTATGTATGTATGTATTTATATAATTATATATTATGTTTGTGAAACATCAAGGAGAAGTTATTGGTAGTTATATAGATGATGCTATATTCAAAGCAAGGGGGTGGAAGTTGAAAACAAAAGTCTTCGAAAATTTCTCATAAATATATATATATGTATGTATGTATGTATAAATTTATATATGTATATATAAATTTATATATATGCATGTATATATAATCTATATATAGATATATCACTACAAGAAAGAAGCATATTAAAAATGACCAAATCAATTTCTAATTCCATCGCAATGTTGCATTAGCGACATCAATAAAAATAAAAAATTTTGTTTCTAAAAGGCTCCTTTTTAAGTTTTAGAAATAGAAATTACCCAAACATTTCTAATATGCATAATAGAAATTTATCATTTCAAATTATATCGTTGGAAAATGGATCTCAGTTTCTATTTCTATTCCGATACTAACATAGTGACGAGATCGAACAGATATGAAAAATCAATTTCTAAATAAGAAATGGAATTGAAATGCTATTTTTCATTTCTATTTTCAGCAATAGGAACATGTCCAATTTATTGTAGTTTTTGTATGATGTATACAATATATAAATACATATATTAACTAAATACCTTGCAATCAAATAAGTACGTGCATATTATTCATCCAATAATTTTCACATAACATCTACAACAAAGTATAATATTAAATAACCAACATCAAATTTCAGCCATTCCAATACACATTAAAGATATTAAAAAACAAGAACACTAAAAACAAAAATTTAGCATAATCAATTTCATTGTAAAAATATAATAACACAATATAATAAACAGCTATGAGTCCTTATCAAGATGAGTATTCTCCTCCAAAGATCTAAATGGATCTTCTTTAGAATGATGAAAAATAGATGAAGCCCTTGCCAACTTGCACTTATTTTTCTCCATCTTTAAAATATTAGGTTGCATTTCCTCTTCTCTTTTAATTTTTTATTCTTCTCTTTTCATTTTTTCTTCCTATATTATTTTCATTTATTCAATTTGTTTTTGTATCTCTTCATTATTTTATTATATTTCCTTATTTTTTTTCTTTGTAAAGTATTCGGAATTTTCTACATCTCCTCTTGCGATCACACTTGTAACAAATTATTATAATTGCAAGATGAAGATGAAGAGCTTCAAATAGATCCTAGATAAAATTTAGATGCATTGGTACCAAGACTATACACTGCTATTTTTTTGGCTCAACTCTAACAACGTGGAAAGTAAATATGCACAACAACAATCTCTAGAGCCTCTATAGAAGAATTTCTCAATTGTGAAGCAATGACAACTATATTCTCTATAGTTTTCTATAATTATTATAATACAACATAACTCATCAATAATATATTTAGATAAAATTTATATCAACACATGAAACTGCTAATAACCTACTAAAAATTAATATAAAAATTAAGTGAGTCATTATATTTAAAGAGTTCATATATAATAACTCATCAGTAACGGTAAAAAAAACACCCGACGTTGCAATTAATTCATGTGAATGCCAAAAATTAAATTTTTTTCATGATTTCTTATTTCATTAATTGCAATTTACATAAGACAAAATAAGTACAAATTAAGAAACTCATATTAATATCATTTGACCGCTTATCCACAAATGATTCATTCTTCTTCTTATGTATTTACTTGAATACCTCATAGTTTTGGTAGACGTCCCAACCTAGCCTCCTAAAATTAAATAATAATTACTATTAATGTGCATGATACATTATCATAAATTTAGTAGTGTTTGCATTCACAAAGTTAAAATCATGATAAATTAGGAAAGATAATTTTATCAAATCTACTTAATGTTTGTAAATTGTCTTTGAAACTCCCCAATGTGTTTGGAAGGTCCCGATCCTTTCACATGCTTTATCTGATTGATGATTGTGTGATTTCATTTGGGACAATGCCTTGAACTCCTCATTATTTTAGTATTCCCATCATTTTATCCAAATATTAAAAGGAATATTATTTAGCTTTGTATCTTTACCATACTTTTTTCTTTATTTTCTAAGCTTGTCATTGTATTTGATACTAGCTACATATTTTCTCATGATCAACAAAATAGTATTTCATTATATTTTTACTACAAAACTTAAACAAAAAAAAAACAACAATACATCGTGATGAGTTTCATTTCATAGTATGTCATAAAAAAACAATTTGACAAATTAGTAAATGCAATAAAATTATACTTCAAATTCTTCTCAATAATATTCTTTATATATGGGGACACTTTCCTCCACTTTATACCCTTCATAATTAATTTCTCCTTGAATATTTTTCTGATTATATGAGAAGTAGAAGGAATAAACATATAAATAATTTAAAATCAGAATGTACATATACATATACATTAAATACACCAATATTTTTGCTACTAAGTTAATATTTTATTCAATTTTATTACTTATCCAAAACTTCATAACACAAATATTATTTTAATTGTTAATGATAAAGTTGGATCAGTAACAATATCATAGTTTGTTATCAATTAAAATTACCATATTTTAATCATGATGATTTATTTATATTTAAATTCTTTACAGTTATTTACATGCATGTAGTAAATTTCCCAAAAAATACGTATTATTTATTATCATCTAATAACCGAATAAATATTTTATCATAACTTTTCACACAAATAATAGATTGTGAATATCCAATCATTGTTGATGCTATAGTACCAATGCATATACCTCATAAGATATGTGAGACAAAATTAATAATACCTTCTGGTGTATAATAAGATGAAGACTAAATATCAGTGGTAGTCAATTCATATGTTTCATGATGAGGTGATGCTACCATATCCTCTATATATGTAGGAGAATGTGGTGAGACATTTGTAGTGTTTTCATTACTAGATAAAAGTTGAATTTCTTCTCCACGAACTATTAGTTGACTTCCTCTACTTCTCTCCATGGATTGAGATACTTTGCCACTTGAATTATCACTTCTCATACCCAATTCAAATTTTATTAACATCAAAAAATATAAAGACAATAAAAACATATAATCAACATGTCATTCCAATAAAATATAATGATATATTGATATTTATAAATGTGAAAAACTTTTTTTTTTATTTAATACCCAAATTGTAACAGTTACAAAATAAGAAACACAACATAATATTGAAGTCAATGAATATTTATTCATCATCATAAATTTGTAACAAATCATCTCTATTTATATATTCATCCTCTTCTAATTATGAATTAATTTTCCCTCTTTATCTTCTTCAACATGAGCAAAATCAATATTTAAATAGTTTTATCTTCACCAAACAATGTTTCTAACTCATCATCTACCACATAATTGATTAAATGAAGTTCTACATTATTCTCTTAAAATCCACGTACATGTGATGGTGTTACAATAACATTCTTTTCAAGAATTTTCATGGCTAATCTAGGTTTTTATTTTACAAATAACCTACTAGTAAAAAGTATTCCTTCTTATGGTTGGATAAGTCGTATAATACATTTGTTCTGCTTGCACTACAAGAATGAATATCTTATACTTAAGATAAATATTTTTTATGAAATTAAGTTGTATAGGTGCTAGTAAGTTTGTTTCAATTTAGTTTATCTAAGAAGCACGGACATGGATATGAACATGGGAATACGATAGGGTAGGATACGAGAACACGATAAATTTCAAAAAATTAGGATATGGATACGGATAAAATACGACATGATAAAAAAAATAAAAAAAAATAATTATCTTTATTAATATTATTCTTAAAAAATATTGATAAAATAAAATAAAATTCATAATTATTTTCATAAATATTACGTATTTTATAAAATAAAATAAAATAAAATATTTTATTTTATAAAATAAATTTTTTTATTTTATAAAATAAAAATATTTTATTTTGTTTTATTTTATAAAATAATATTTATAATTATCTTATTTTATAAAATAAAATATTATTCTTAAAATAATATTTATATTTGATACCTACAAAATTGTGCCCCCCCTCTTTCCACAGAATTGTACCCCCCTCTCCCCACAAAATCGTGCTCCCCCTCCCCACAAAATCATGCCCTCCCCCGCTGCCCCACATAATAGCGCCACCCCACCGCCCTGCCACCCTCCCGCCCCACAAAATCATGCCCCCCGCCGCCCCACATAATCAAAATCACCCTTGCCCTACAAAATTGAATTCTTTCCCAGCCTACAGATTCAAAATCGTGCCACCCATGTCCAAAACGTATCCATAACTTTGACCTACTATTTGGTCAACAATATGCCATATGACGTATCGGACACGTATCTGATGCATGTCTAGTGTGTATCTACATATCCGACACATGGACACTCCATGCCACTGCCGTATCCATGCTTCCTTGTAGTTTATATATGAAAGATCACAATATAAATATATGTTAAGGGTCAGAAATTCACCCTTTAGATGTGTGAAAATAGTGATCTTTAACGAAATTAAGTATTTATTCATTTGGGGTTATTAAAATGAACATTTTGAGATTCTATTATATTTAAGGATTAATAAAATCATTAAAAAATAATAACATGAATCCTAATATCTAATATTCCAATGGGGTTAAGTGCTATTGTCTTTTTTTGATCTCAATGAATTAAGGTTTCTTAATAATTACTACCTTTAAAATTAAAAATATGTAGTAACTATATTGAAAAAAGCATTTTATATAATAGAAATCATTTAAAATTGCACAATACCAATACATATCGATATTTTAATGAAAATATAACAACAAATGTCAAATAGTCATGGAGCAAATCAAAAAAAATAATAAGGATATTAAATAATTTATATAAAGCATATATTATAAATAGTAATCTCCTAGCTAAGATGTAATATTCATTTATTTTTAAAGTTTATAGTGATGAGAGGTTTTAATCTTTCGATTCAACTATCAATGAAGTATAGATCAAGCAACTCTCTCAATCATGAATTAAGGTTTTTAATTTTTTGTTGTTATTAATTTTTATTACGTTTAAACCTTCAAAATTTTAATATATAAATTAAATTAAATAGCTAAATAGGTCATTTAAATAGTAAATGAATTTGACAAGACATTCTTCATTCTCATTGTTAAGTTTGTTAAAAAATTTAAAAGCTAAATTTTTTTAATTAGAATGATATAAATTCAAAAAAAAAAACAAGAGGACAGAACCCGTGAGAATGTTAAAAAGGAATAAAACTATAGGTAACAACAAAAGACACAACACTTGCTAATGTCAATGATAGTATATACGGGAAAAATAAAAAAATCAAATTACATATCACAATGATAGATGAGTAGAGTGACCAACTCAAAATGGAGGAAAGCAAGCTTAATATCATGGGTGGGTGATGATAGATTAGTAAATACATAGTCTAAACCCATGATTTTTTTAAATGGATGAAGTGTTCTTCGGAAATATAATTAACGTAAAATAGCAATGAAATGAGTTTATAATTCTAAAGTACCGACAAAATTAAATTTTATTGACAAAATTTCTAAAGTATAATAATGAGAAACTATCATGATGTTTCAAATTTAGCAACAGAAATCATTTCTATCGCTATATTTAGAAGCGAGTCAGCAATCTGTTTCTAAACTAATTAAAATGGAATTCCTTTTCGTAGCAATTTTTAGATAATTTATTATTTTTAATAACAAATACATATAGAAATGGAATTTCCTTCACTATATATCATGCAAGGTAATCCTCCCATGACTTCACATCATAATAGCGACACAAGGTTAAATTGTTCAATTTTCATCTCTACTTCCATTTTTAATTCCATTTCTTTTTAATATGGACTAATCGCTGCCTTTTAATAGCGATGGAATATGTTTTCATTTCTAATTTTTGTAAAAAGTGTCATTTGTGTTTTTAATCCATTTCAATTCCATTCCTAATTTTAGAATTATAATTGAGCGTCTCTTTTTTCCATTTCCTATTGGCTTGTTTCTTGAATTGTGTGTGTATATATGTGCGTGCGTGTGTGTGTGTGTAGGTATATATTCTATCTATATATATGTATTTATATGTTGGTATATATATATATGTGTGTGTGTAGGTCCATATAAATATGTATATACATACATTTATATATACACATATAAATGAAGGTATATACATATAACTATATATAGATACATGTGTACAAATTCATATATTTATATATGTATGTATATATATATGATTATATATATTTATATATGTATGCACATATATGATTATATATATTTATATATGTTTGTATATATATGATTATATATCAAGGAGAAGTTATTTGTAGTTATATAGATGCGGTGATATTCAAGGCAAAGGTGTGGAAGTCAAAAACAAAAGTTTTTGAAAAGTTCACACACACACACACACACACACACACACATATATTGTGTGTGTTCATGTGTATGAAAGGTTATGAAACATAAATTAAGAATTTCAAAGGCTTGAGTTTGAAACACTTATCTATAAACTGAAAAACTCATCTAAACCAAAAACTCAAGTAGAGAAGTTTTGGTAAACAAGATGTTTTCGAAACAAAAGAAGTTTTCAAAACAGAAAGAATGAAGCAAAAACAAATTTCCAAAAAAGATGTATTCAAAATAAAAGTAATAAAGCAAGAAGAGACTTTTGAGATAGAAGATGTTTTCAAAATATAAGGAACGAATCAAAAAGAATGTTTGAAAAAGAAGTTCAAAAATCAATAGAGAAGCACAAAGAAAAGAAGTTCAATGGAGAAGATGCTAAGGAGGAATTTATGCAAAAAAAAAATAAATAAAATAAAATAAAAGGGTTTTTGGTAATGGATTATAGGTGAAGAAAAATACAAGAAGAGAAGGTGTATATCAAGATAAAAGAGAACAACTGAGGCATACATTAAGAAATAAAAAACAAGATAAAAATAAGTTCCGACCTAAACCCTTCTAAGCATTTTCCCCTTCTTTTTCCTTTACTTATTTTTGTGTGTTATTCTTTATTTACTTGCTTAACTTATGTTAAATTAAGAATGCAATAACTTCTTTTTATAATATGAATATAATTATAGGCTGAGTATATTTATGCTAGAATTGGTGTAACTTTAAAAGGTTGTTATTTTCAAAGTTATTATTTTAGAAAAACTCTCTTGATCATTTGATTATTTTTATTGTTAAATTTTCATTTTTTAGGCCAATATCAGTAAAAGTACGTTACAGATACTACTTATGAAAAGGTAAAATTAGGACATCAAACTTGGCGGATGCTTGTTCAATAATCTTAATTTTAGAAAGGTTAACATTATTGATTGATAAGTAATATAGGAATATATTATTTGCCTTGAAAAAAATCTACAGGAGTTGTGTTTAATATGGATTCTTTTTAATGGATAAGCATATGAATATGTTTAATCTAGATGAAGAAATAAAAAAAATATTGTAGATATGAAAAAAAATCATTTTAAAATTGAAGTTAGGTTTACTAGGGGACTATTTGCTAATAATTAATAGAATAGTAAAACAAATTAAAAGAATTCACCTAATCAAGCATATTATATTATATATGTGTAATTCCATTATCTCTTTATTATCTTAATTATTATTTTTGTTAATTCCTATAATTTCATTTTTTCCATAACTTGGATTTATATCTTTAGTTTGAATTAAATATTTTTAATTACTTTATTGATTCTAGTTTTTTTTTTGCATTTATTTGTTACACATAATAAATCAATTTAGACATGATACTCAATTCAATTCTATATTAATTTCTGACATGTACACATGTATAAGCTTTTTAAGTTCCACATCATTGTTCGAAACAAACCATTAAGTTTTTACACCAATTACTGGGAATTGATGAGATAAAAATAATGTAAAACCAGTTTTTATTACATCTTTAATTGTTTAAATTTTTTTGCTCGAGGATTGAAATTATTATATGAATGAGCATCAAGAATCTAAATTACTCTTTTCAGACCTTGAAATTGGGTAGACGTTTAGAACATGCGGAGAATGATTTGGCATAAGTGATAAAGAAATGACACCACAAGAAAGTTTTAATGATGATGATCAAACTATAATAATAATTGATAACTGAGTTCAGACCATGATAGATTTATGTTATCCAAATCCATCATAAGCTAAATTCAACCACCTTGAGGATATAAATTCAAGATTTTCAATTTGAGTTTAAATCCATTATATTCCAAATGCTTCAAACTATAGGATAATTCAATGTAATATCCTTGGTAGATGTTCAATATTCAAACTACCAAATATTCATGTGTATTTTGGTAGTTTATGATGATATATAAACTCGAAAATTAAGATAATATGATTTGATTTCATGATTTTGTTATTTTAAAGAGTTGTGATGGATAATCATAAAATTAATATATTTCTGGAGGTGTTAGCACATAGGATAAATCATTCAGTTTTGAATAGTTTTGGTATCTATTCTTGCCCAAAACTCTATTTAATTAATTGGGAAAATTTTTGTATGCTATAATACTATGCAATAGATTTTAGTGGCTCTGATATTATTATGAAGTCTTAGATATACTTAGCTTGAAAAAGTTAAATGGCTACAATATTATTTCTCTATCATGACAACTAAGTATCCTACCAGTACTAAAGGTCATGCCCAAGTCCAAGTGCTATGACTTTATCTTTAATATACTTTGGTAGTCTCAAGTCATAGTCATGGTCTCTTTATAAATCATGACTTTTGAGCTACAGAAAATTATAGAGAAATAACAACTCATGTCAAAATTATGACAACTATTCAAAACAATGACAATTCATACACTAAATATTATAATGGATATTAGTTGAGTATGACAATTTTCAAGGTGACAACTTTTATCCTTAAAGAAAAGTATAGTAATGACTTGTATGCACAATTTAATTACTAATGTTGTGGCAACCTCATATCACTACAACAACATAATATATGAGAGAAGAGAAGGCTAATGTAATAACCACCCATATTGTCATAGAAACTTGAGAGATATAAAGAGAAACTTTTGTGTCGCAACCATTTTTCAATATCAATGGCATGACCAACACACGATAATTCTTTTCAGCATCATGGCTATTTCTTAGCTTCACAACCATATTTAACTAAAGAAATACTATTACTAAAGTCGTGGCCTCTACAAAGCATCATGGCTATATAGAAAAATGAGAAACTATCTCAACTTAATGGCCACTTCCTAGTATTATGACCCTTTATAGATGACAAAAAGATAAAGGCATAAAGTTGTAGTCATTTCATCACACCATAACTTTGTGTTATATAGACATTAGTCTTAAGTTATAGTTGTTACCAGTGCCATGATTTTCTGTTACAAAAAGATCAAAATGCATATTATAGAATAACATTACAATTATTTTCTAGAATCGTGACCTCAAGATCAATAGATGAATATCGAAATTGCAACCTTCTTTAAAGCTATAATTTCCTACTTAGAGTAATACAAGGCTGTTTAAATATAAAAGTGAAAGATATAGAAAATTTAAGGGATCTCTCATTTTCCTCATCTTCTCCCTCATGGAAAAAACAAAACCATGATAACTATCAAATTTTATGATTGAATTTCACACTCCCTAAGAGTTCCATAAGCAAGCAAGAGATGCAAGAATAATGCTAATTCCTAAAGTTGAGATACATGACTCTCAAACTCCTCTTCTCTACCAATGAATTCAAAAAATTGTACTAAACTAGCATGAGTCTAGAGTTTGTGTAAATTTAGATATGCGACGTAAATTAATTTTTTGTAATTAATGAATGAATATGTTTGATTTATTATATGTATGAACATTAAATGTTGGTAAAATAGAATTTGAACTAGGATTTTGACTATTTGTAGATTTGTACAAGATTTTCAGGGCAGATGATGATAGATAAATCACAAAGCTCACTCGCACATATAGTAAAAAAAAGTGATCAGCCTCCTGACTATGATGCACAAGATAAACCAATACATTCAAATCAAAAATTTAGGTATGATAATCATTGATAGTATAATACTTATAAATCTAAAAGTTTGAATGCTTTTACATATCAATCAATTATATACATAATAAATAAACTAGTTCCTAATTGAGATGAATGCTATATAGAATATTCTTCAAGGAGTTCACCTTTAGTGTGAGAGTTGCATCATCATCGAGGAGGATGGTGATGGGTAGTCCTCAGGACATGCACAAGTATGTTGTGACACGTAAGATGGTGATATCTCTTATGAGTTATTTTTACTTATATAGTTTATACTAATAAAACTTAAGGATAACATGTATTAATTGTATAAGTATGGTGCATAAAAAATCAAAACTACAAATACTTACAAATCTTAACCATCTTTGGTCTTAAATGTGTTTTGGGGTAGGAGAATTAGAGTTTGCATATGAATCAATCATCAAAGATAATTGACAAAGTTGCCTAAAAAAATATGAGATTATAAATGATTTTTGAACATAGATAAATTATTATCTCAATGGTAAAGTATCAAAATATAACTATGATGGGACCACTATTGAGACATATTCAATAGTGACAATCACTTTGTATGCAACTAGGATAAAGATTCATTACATAATACCCCAACCTTTACTATATGTCCAAGATAATATAAGTCGAGTGACTTAAATATCATCTCATAAATATAATGATTAAAAAATGGACATAAAATTATCTAATAATTTGAGTATCCATTTTACTAAAAACTAGTTATCTCATATTTGAATAACCAAACTTTTGATATAACTTATGTGAGATAATTATCTGAATAAACGCCCATTTTATAACTTGCATGATTCATGTACTTGTGAATCTCAATTGTCAAGACACTCTCCTTGATGAGCTTTTAAAAAATCACCTAATTGATAAAATTAGGCAGCATAACAAAGTCACAATATTAGATTTTCACCCTCTTCTCTGCTTGTTCATGGATGTCAATAATTCATTCAAACAACAAAGAGTCACAAATGAGTCTTAACAATTGAAATTTTTTCCTTATTCATTGTGAGATAGGGCTAGAGTGTGGTTGAATATTTTACTCTTGGGTTGATCAATTCATGGAATGATATGAAGGAGAAGTTCTTGATGAAGTATTTTGCTCCAACTAAGAATACCAAATTAAGGAATGATATTACTTCTTTTCAATAATTCTAGAAAAAAAATAATTTATGAGGCATGAAAGAGATTCAATGAATTGCTAAGTGTCTGCACTATGGGATTCCTCATTGGATCAACATGGAGACTTTTTTATAATGGACTCAATGGCCAAACTCATGTAGTGGTAGATATTTTAGTAAAATAAGTTATTTTTCAAAATCTTACCATGATGTATTTGAGATTCTAAAAAGAATAACTAATTACAACTTCAAAGACCTACTACATGGGGGCTACTAAAAGATGGTAGCTTGATTGCATGGGGTTGATGCTATAATAGTTTCATTAGTAGATGTTTCTTCTATTTCAAATATGCTCGAGTCAATATAGATATGTCATTGACCACATGTGAGTAATTCAAATATTGTTTCTTTTGTACATTGTGTGGGTGGACATTTATTTCATAACTATACATCCAATCCATCTTTTATATGCCATATGAAAAATTATAACAAAAGAAATCACTCATTCTTCAACCATCACAAATCAATGATGGAAGCAACACCCTAACATCTCTTTAAGTAATCAATGAGCAAATGCCTCTAATGCACCTCATAGACTAGTCATACCACTTGGCTTCCAACATAATATTCCATATCAAAGATTAAATATTCATTATCAATTAAGCCTTCTTGAAAAATTATTAAAGAAATATATGACCAAGAATAATATTATAATATAAAGTCAAGTTATATCATTGAAAATTTTGAAGAACATAATTGGACAACTAGCAAATGCCTTGAATAATCATTCTCATGATTCTCTACCAAGTGATATAAAACATTTTAGAAAGGATGGTAGAAAAAATTTTAATGCTATCAATTTGAAAAGTGGTAACAAGTTAGAAATGCCTATAAATAATTCCAATTGATCAAGAAATCTCAGTTCAATCCTAGGAAATCACGAGAGAGGAGAAGAAGTAGAGAATATGAAAAAAATTATACATCTATCAAAGATGCTACTATACGACTGCTACAAAGTGGGAAACACTATACTACAACAAATTTATAATTTACCTATAAAATATTTTTTGGGTAATATAAAAATTTTCATTGATAATTAAATTTATCTATTGAATACCAACAACCATATTTCATGAATTATTGTGGCACAGTTAAAATAAATTTCTAGCAGATAATTAATTCCACTGATAAATCACCTATAGAAATTCTGTCAATAAATTGTGGAAAAGTGATAGATAAAGTTGAGAGAAATCTCAAAAGTGGAGATAAAATACCAACAAAATTCCATAGGTATTCTATCGATAATTTACTCATGGAAAGTCTGTTGGTATTTGTTGGTGAGTTTGTAGGTAATCCATAGGTGATTGAAAACTACTTTTATAAGCATTTTATTGGTATTCTATTGGTAATTTTCTATTAATATACTTCGTAAGTATTTTTTTTGGTAATTTGTAGGTACTTTATTAGAAATTAGCAACCACTTTTATAGGCATTACATCGATATTCTATTGATGATTTGCAATGAAATTTGATGGTGATTTTATTGGTAATCCATCAATAATTTGTTTATATTCCATCGATAAATTATCAATAATTTAGCTATGAAAGTTCTTTTTCAATATTTAGTTGGTGATTTTGTTGCTAATCCATTGGTAATTGATAGTTATTATTCACCACTTCTATAGGTATTCCGTTGGTAAATATAAAAATATATTTATATTTTTACTACTATAATTTGGCTTATAAAACCTAATTAAAACACATTTTATGATTATCATAAAAATAAATTCATATATAACAATCAAGCCTAATAATATAATACTAACATATTCCAATAACAAAAAAAATAACAATATTTTTTATAGGTCAAATGTATTAAAAAAAAGAACCTAAATATTTCAAAAGTATTAAACAAAATACCTAAATAGTTAAAAAGTAGTAATGTTATTACATAAAAAATGTATTCAAACAATTCACTACTTTGAAGATAAAGTAGCATCATCAGAGTTGTGATCATCACTAGATGTATGATGCTCATTGCCATTGATTTGCTAAGGCTGATTGTATGACACTAATATTTGTTCACCTTAAACATTTCATCCACATGCCTTAACAATAGTTGTTTCTTCTCTCACACATCTCTTACCATTATATCCTCATCATTAACCCTATGTTATAGTTGCTGAATTACCTCTGTATTTTGTTGAAAAACATAAAATATTAATGTAGAAGAAGAGGTTGAGCCAAACTCATAATATTGTGTAGCACGTGAGTCAAGCCTACAAACCCGACCTTTTTTTTGTCCACCTGCAACATCTAAAAATATATTATTTTTATTTATTAATTTATTATTTTGTGTTTGTTGCTCTCACTTAGCCTCAATAGCATTATGCAAACATATAAGCATGCTCAATTGTAGCTATCAACTATATGAAAGATAAGACATAATACACTAAGTGATAGAATAATTTATATTAACATCTTTGGCCTTTTGATTAATGGAAGTCTTGTCATCACCATTTTTTTTATGTGTGTGAATAAACAACTCCGGAATGATGAGTGGGCAACCTAATTTTCTAGTCTACACATGTAGAGATAATTCAAATAAATTAATAACTAAAGATAATTAGAAAAAGAACATATGCATAACTAATTCATAATCTAAAAAGAAGGTAAACATGTACTTTATTATATAACTAATAATAAAAGATTACTAGTTATTTTCTATGCTCATAATGGATAGCACTGCCTCCTATATGAGTTGATGGTGCATACCCATCATCAGTGGCCTTGGAATTACTGTTGTTAGATTTTTGATCACAAACTTTTTGAACTTGTGGGGTGTTTTATTTTTGTTTCTAATTCTTTCATGTGTCTTCAGACACAAAATTTGACATCTTTCCTTTTTTTCTTTATATCAGGCATCAAGTTACAATTTCAACCTTTTTCTTTGAACAACCATACATGCTTCATTAGTACATTTAAGGCTTCATTCCAAATATATTATTTCTGCAAGAAAATATATTAGTTGCACGTTAAGTGCTTGCAAAAATATCTTTGATATAAAATAAATTAAAATTTTTTATTTTATTATATTAAGTAAATTGGATTAATTTCATACCATAAATTCCTCATAATAAAAATCCTTGGTTTCTTCAAAAATAGATTTTCAATTAATCCTTTTTTGTCTATCTTTTCTTTAAAAATTTTTCTAATCTTGTGAGATGATGGTCAAGATGGTTTCAAACTATGAACCATAATTGAACACAAACAAAGATGGAAGGAAAAAAAAAGGGCTAGCAAGAAGGTAAAACCATTATAATAGAAAAAAATAATCAAAACAAGGACAGCATGAACAAATAAATTACATGTGAGCTTTAAAATAATTAAAACTCAATATTTTGGTCTACTAGAGATGCAAGTAACCATTTAAATATAAATATTCTTAATATAACTTTTAAATAAAATATAAACCTTTTCCTATTTCACATGCTTACATGTACAGTCATATTCTTAAAAATTTTCTTGTTTTCCTTTTATTATGTTGGTTAGTAAGTACTTATAAACATCTGAAAAAATCATAACTTTTATGAAGCTTTCTTCATTATTTACATGAATTATGATTCACATTGAAAATAGTGATAATTTAGAGATAAATAAAAATATTGGACCAAGATTGGATAATGAAAATAGATTAATGAAGTTGGAAAGGAGAATATAAAAGAAAAACCAGAATGTAAGTTACTTACAAATTTTTGAATAAGTTGACACATAATTGATCTTTAAATGTCGTAGACTCTGATGCAGGCACAAAATATAATGGCGAAGGAGTTAAATATTATTAATTTGAAGCTAAGGTTTATGTTGATGAATATGTTTTTTGAGCACCCATAGCTACTACTTGTAAACCTAAATGTAGAGAAGTGGAAGGTGCTACTATAGTAGTAGCTTGATGTGTTGGTGGAAAATTTATATTTGGAGCAACTAGAGGTGGAAAACTTATATTTGGAGCAACTAGAGGTGGAAAACTTATATTTGGAGCAACTAGAGGTGAAACTAGTATTGATGCTTGTGTTTGTGTAAAACTAATTGGAAATGGTGAAGATGGCCGTATAGTCTTCTATCTAATAATATTCTAGGATTTATTTGTCATTTCAAGTAAGTTATTGGAAAAAATAAAGTATTGATTGAAAGGAGCAAATAAAGAAAAAAGATAACATTATTACACATTCATGACTATTACTAGGAAAATCAAAAAAATAAAATGAAAAAAAATATTACAACAATAATAATTGGATAAACACAATGCACATTTGCATGAATAACGAACATATCCATAGGTATCAAATTTACCTTTTAACTATTAAGAATACGAATCACAACATAATATGATACAAAAAAATATAAATAAAATAATGATAATCATTATCACTATCACTAGAATCAACATCTTCATATTCAATTTTATTTTCATCTTCTCTTCTATTTCTAACTCAAGTAATGGTTCCTGTAAGAGTTCATTGTCATCTTTAACCAAATTAATATATTCTCCATCAGTATCATTCAATGATAAACTAGATTTATCAATGCTTCTTTGTGTATCAATGGGTTGTTCAGCTATGGGTAATTGATTAACTGACTCATCTTCTTGGAATGTAATATTGGTAGTTACCATTTTTTCAACAACTACAAAAATGTCTATAATAGGGCTAACTTTAACTTTGCATACTGTTAACTAATTAGACTTGTCTTTTCACAACCTAGGATAAGGTACATAATACACTTGTGCAGCTTGCATGGCAAGTATATATCATTCATCCTTTCTTAGCTTGTACTTATGGTTAACATCCCAATCTTAATAAAAAAGATCAAACCAATTGCATTTAAAAAGTATAGTCTGTTTAATTGGGTAGCATTTGGTATTCTAGCTACAGAATCTTTATTAGTGTACCATAATAATCTCCGTCTCACTATAGTTTGTGCCTTTTATACATATTCCATTATTTTAAGTTGACATCACATAACCATGTAATTCTATATGAAATTGTATAACCACTAACAAAATGTATGAGAAATATCTCTATGGTTCATAAAGGACTTTTGGATAAATCTTTAATGAATGAATTATCAATGATATTATCACGTGGCTATAAATAAAACAAACAAATGTCAATTGAGAATCCTAATATCTTAAACATCTAATTGTTATATTAACATTACTATTTTATTACTTTTATAGTTCTCAAACTATTCTATAAAATTCTTGTTAGGCTTCACATCAAGCTCCTCATTAGTAAAGTCAAGTGATAGTTTCTTTATTTCATGAATATACATGCTTATGAATAAGAAATTAGTTTCAACAAGTGTTATGAGTAATAAGTATCCTTTTAAGTGAAGGAGAGATATTTTTTCACTTACTTTACATATGGATCAATATCTTCACAATTCAATAGAACATAAGTTTGTGAAGCATCATACTCATTGTAAGATAACCTTTTAGATTTTGATCATCCATATGGTTGACCAGGATGTTTAAATATTGGAAGTGTCCCTTCAATCTCATCATCATTGCTACCATATGGCAACGATGATGATGAGATTCCCTATATGGGGAATCTCATTTAGCTATGGACAATTCACTAGCTAAATGGGTATTTCTATCACTAAACAGGATTTAGTGATGGATTACCGATGGATCGATTCCCTATCTAAAGTGCCCCTTGCTAAAATTTAGCGAGGGAAAGTGTCCCTAGCTAAATATTTAATGACAAAATAATCTCTTGCTAAAAATACAAATTTCCTAGCTAAACTAGCGACGAAAAATGAGATTTTTCGTCGCAAAATGAAAATTACGACAAAAAATTACCAAGCTAAAATGCAGGCCGCTAAATTTTCGCGACAATTTTGTCCCTAGCTAAATTAATTTAGCGACGGAAAATCCATCGCTAAATTTAAGATTTCCCTAGCTAAAGTAGCTAGGAAAAATTCCCTTGCTAAATTAGCATGAGATTTTTCCCTTGGTAATTTAGCAAGGGATTTTTCTCAAGCTATTTTAATTTCAAAACTATTTTCAAAATTTAAAATATTTTAATTAAATAATTTAATATTTTTATATCAAATTGAATAAAAATTAAAACTATAAATAATTTATAATAAACAAAAAATAAAATCATTTAATATCTTATTCTAATTCAATATTTTACATAATTGAAACCAAAAAAAAATAATAAATTTTAATTACATCTTATTCATCAATGTATCTATCGATAGTGCATAAAGTATAATATATCCATTCATTGATATTGCTCTCTCCCTCTGCTCCTTCGATTATCATTTTACTACTGCGACAAAGCTGTCCGAGTCATAGCACGTAATGTCTAGTGAAAAATCCCATCACTTATAAAAGCTTTGTATGAGGAATAATGTGGTATCATATCTGTAAGAAATTTAAACTACTCAGACAAATTAAAAAAAAGTAATGTTTTGATATATATATATATATAAAATTATATATATATAATTATGCAGTATATATATATAAATATATACTAGCATTTCACTCGTACATATATTACTACAATATATGGACGTAAAAATATCAGTATTATGTGTACATATAAACTGAGTACAAATATACTAAGTATATATGTACATAAAATACTGTAGTATTATATATATGTATATACTGACTTTATTCGTACGTATATACCTGATTTGGTGTTGTTACTGCTGATCCCGCTGCCGCTCCTGCCACTGCTGCCATTGCCGATGTCGCTGCCAATACTACTACTATAATTGCTGCTGCCACCGCTACCTCTACTGCCAACACTGCCGCCGATGCCACCGTTGCGGCTGCCGCTGATGCCGTAGCTGCCACTGTCGCCGCTGCCGCCACTACTACCTTTGCCGCTACTGCCACTGCTTCCAGTGCTGCCACTGCTACCCAAGTTTCATGCAACATAGTCAATATCAATTCACATGTTTCAAAAAGTATTGTATGGACTATAACAATCACTAAGAGTTTGGCTTAATAATTTTTCATATGTAATTATCTTTTGTTATCGTAAAGGTCAAATGAGAAGTTTATAATATTAATTCTTCCGAAATAAAATGAGTTAGAAATCTTCCAACTTAAGAAATACATTCAATTATGATTTTAAATAAAATATCTTTAGAAACTCAAATATTTTTTTCATATGTCGTACAATAATCACTAAGAGCTTGATTTGCTAAGTTTTCACAGATAATTTTCTTTTTTAATGAAAAATTTGAATGAAAAGTTTATCATATTAAATATTTACATGGACAACATTCTTATTATGAAAAAAAATGAGTTAGAATTTATTCAACTTAAGAAATACATTCAGGCGTGATTTCAAATAATAGATTTTTAAAAACTCATATATTTTCTTATACAAAAATATAATATTCTAAGAAAAAAATTATATTGTCACATTGGAAGTATGCAATTAATATTCTTATAAATATCGATCTTCTAAGTTGTGCTCTAATAGATATCTCTATTATGTCATATATTAATTTTTATTTGATATAAGCTTTTTTATTGGACTCTTATATATAAATGAAGCATATAAAAAAGTAATAATCTAACTATCATCTAATTATATATAATTTATATAGTTAATATATTTGATTGTTTCTTTAATTCTTCATAACATATTTTATTTTGTGAACACTAATACTTATTGCTAACCAAATATTAAGATTTGAGTTAAACCTAAATATAAAAAATGATCTATTATAAATTTTTATATATTTTTTATATGTATTCTTGTCAACTAAAAAAATAAGGGAGACAGTTATTTTGAGTTCAAATACATAAAATGAGTTCAAAACTATCATAATAAATACTTCTAAAATATTTTAAAATATACATCTTTTTGAGAATATCATATATTTACTCACTTTGTCTCTACTCTCTATCATGATAGTCATACAGAAATACCTATAACCTTCAATCTTATATTTCATTAGCAGATAAAATGTATAATGAAAATTTGGATCGTCCAGGGGCGATCGCGAGATATAGCTGCAGAAAAGAGGAAAGGGCGGGAGGGGAGAGGGAGAGAGAGAGAGAAAGAGAGTCAGAGCGAGCATGAGAGAGAGAAAGAAAGTCAGAGCGAGCACGAGAGAAAGAGATTACAGCTTAGCTAGTTTGTGTCATTCTACTTGGTAGCATATTCGTTTGGCAAGCGTGGTGGAGAAGATAGGAAGGGGTTAGCGTCGCTCTCTTTCTCCCCGGGGAGGTAGCTGCAAGCTTGATAATTTTAATTCCCAATTGGAAGGGGAAATTAGGGTTTGTCGATAGTGGAACAAAGAGAAAATGAATGTAATACGTCGATTGAAGAGCTTCGCTTCTGCACGCCATTCTGTATCTTCGGACCATGGAGCAGATGCGGGGAAGATAGAGGTGTCAAACGGGCCGAGCCGGCCCGGCCCAGCACGAGGCACGGCACGGTTCGGCCGTGCCTGGGCCGGCCCGGCACGTTCAAAAACCGTGCCCGGGCCCGTGCTGTGCCCGGGCGAAGCAAGGCACGTTCCGTGTCGTGCATGGCACGAGCCGTGCCGTGCCTGGCCCGGCACGGCACGCCGGCACGGGTCCATCCCGTGCCGGTCCCGCAGGCATGCGTGGCACTGGTGGCGTGCCACGTGTGCTGTGGCGTGAGTCGTGACTCACGAGTCACGACTCACGGTCACGACTCACTGAGTCGTGACTCGACCCATCCGGGCCCCCCCGGTAAAAAGACCGCGGGTCGGGTCCAAACAGACCCGACCCGCGGTCTTTTCTGCCGAAAACCGACTCCACTGACTCAGAACCGAGAAATTCGAATTTTCTAATGGAAAAAAAAAGATTTCAAACTTTGAGCGATTTTCAACCCTTGGATTCGACTCCAATGGCTAGGGGGCAGAATCCGACGGTCCTCGTGATTCTGCCCCTTAAATATATTAAAAAAATTCAAAAAAATAATAAAAAAATAATTTTTTTTAAAAAAAAAACTTTATTTAGCCTATAAAATCTACCCCCCTCCCTATAAAATTTATGTTTTTCAAAAACATAAATCCTCTCAATATTTTCTCTCTCACATAAACCGTGCTTCTCTCTCTCGGCCCTCGTGATTTTGATTTCGGCTTGGATTTTCATGAAACTCAACTTGAGTTTTGAACATCAAAGCTTCCTGCGGTGCATCTTGCACGTGAGTGACCTCATTGCTTTTACCGGGTAATATAATTTACTTTTTTTTATTTTCTCTCTCTAAAGCTTCTCTCTCTAGAAAAACGTACGAAAAATAAAAAATGACAAATTCACCTAACACATATTTAAATTTGGAAAATGAAAATGTTAGTGTTACACAAACGTCTGTGGCTCCTGAAACTTTGGTTTCTCCTGTCATCTCAGCCCAAAGTTCTAAAAAACAAAAAACTAGGAGGACTTCTGTAGTTTGGACACATTTTAAAATCATAACACAATTAGATGTTAGGGGTGAGGAACATGAAATGGCACAGTGCAAATATTGTATGCGACTTTTAACATGCAAGAGTACATGTGGGACTGGGCACCTAAAGAGGCATGCTGAAATATGCTCCAAAAAACATGGACCGTTAGCTCCTAGACAAACCCAACTTGGCACTACATTATTTGAGACTGGATCGAGTTCAGTCTCAAAGTTTACTCCCTTCGTATACTCCAGCGAGTTGGGTAGGGACGGCATGGCCAGGCTCATCACATTGATGGGTCTTCCGATCAGATTTTCGGAAGATCCGAGGGTAGTGCGCATCATGCAGACTTATTTTCAGCCATCCTATCGTAGGATTCCTAGGTCCACATCTAGGAGTGACATACTAAAGATATATAAGTTAGAAAAACAAAAAATAATTAAGGAATTTTTGGCATTTAGTGGAGTGGTGTCCGCGACGTCCGATATATGGACATGTCACGATGATTCTTTTTATGCATGTATCACGAGTCATTATGTCGATTCAAACTGGACAATAAATAAAAAAAATATTAGGATTCACTGAGATTCTTCATCCTCATGATGGCCCGGCCATTTTTGAGTGTATGATGAAAATATTTAGGGAATATAAAATTCAAAATAAAATTTTTAGTGTCACTTTCGATAATGCTGCGAATAATGGAGTAGCGATCAATATGTTTGTTAGGAATATTAGAGATGCACCTTTAGGAGAGATATTTCATGTCAGATGCATGTGTCATGTTATTAACCTGATAGTTCAAGCGGGTATGAAGGTGTGTTCCCCCGCGTTGGAAAATATACGCAATGCACTCAAGTATATTCGCACTCCTCGCAGACTACAAGAATTTGGTAATCTCTGTTTGTCTGCGAATCTTAAGAAGAAGAAATTCCAATCTGATGTGAGACATCGTTGGAATTACACGTACCTGATGTTGGAATCATGTGTTGGATACGAACACGTGATATCCGACTACGTCAATATTAAGAGTGACGAACTTATTGTTGACGACACTGACTGGGATTCAGGAATTTCATTTATGAAATTCCTGAAGATATTTTATGACACGACGAACATGTGTTCGTCGGTTTATACGCCCACCACTTGCATTGCACTCCATTGCATATGCAACATTAGTAGCATGTTTAGGATGTATCGAGCGGACCCGACGCTCAGCCATATGGTTGCAGAGATGGAGACCAAGTACCTGAAGTACTGGTCCACCATTCCATCTCTTTATTGCCTCGCAGCATGCATGGACCATAGGGCTAAGGTGGAAGGGGTTGAAAACACCCTGACTTTCATTTCCTCGTGCATGAACCTGGAAGAGCCACCTCAAGGGTTCATTTACGAGAAGTTGACAGACCTGTTCACATACTACGATACTAGGTATGGTGGTGGTGGTGTTGAGACTGTGAGTACGGACTCTGATACCTTGTTTGGAGATGACGCTTATTCCATTAACCTAGCGAGGGGGAAACGTAGGGGTGGACCTTCACATAGGAGCGAGCTGTCTCGGTACTTAGATACCGATTACTGCTCAATCCTATCACCTTCTGACAATAAGAATCTTGATTTATTACAGTGGTGGAAATCATATGAGTCTGCCTATCCCGTGCTATCTAGGATGGCACGGGATCTACTGACTCCTCCGGTGTCGAGCGTAGCATCGGAGTCTGCTTTTTCTGTTGCAGTGAACGTGATTTCGGATAGGAGATCGAGATTACGTCCAGATATGGTTGAGGCCTTGGCATGTTTGAAGGATTGGGAGGAATCGAGATTTAGCATCAGTGATCGTGCTGAAGCTGGGACTATGACAGACACTGCAGTCGCATCCACATCCACTACGATGGCGGAGGAGCTGATTGCCGATGATGATGACCCATATGATACTGATCTTGATGTTGCGGCTGATGATTCTCATGATATGCCGCTTGACGATTGATGCTCATCTGCTCTTTTTTTTCGATATTTTTTTTATTTATACGCTTTGTTTGTACTTTGTATTATACGTTGTGTTGAAACTTATACTTTTTTTTTCGGAGTATTGGTTTCAAAAGCATGAATGGTAATTTTTATTTGTGTAGTTTAAATTTTTTTTAATTAAAATTTTTACTAACTTAATGTATTTATTTATTATTTTAAGATTTAAATTTTATTTTAAAATTTATTAACTTTAAATTTTAATATTTAATTAATACATTATAATATTAAAATATGCTAAACTTAATTGAAAAAAAAAATAAATTTTCTAATTTTTGTTTGTTACATACTTACATTTAATTTTAAATGTAATATTTTTTACAAAAAATTTTATTTTTTATTTATTACATAAACTCTAAAGTAAATACAGATAAACAGAAACTTAATAAAAAAATTAAAAAAAAAAAAATTTTATAATCTGCCAAGTGCCAAGCACGGGCCGTGCCCGTGCTTGGCTCCCGGGACCCGGACCCCGGTTGAGCCGGTCCAGGAGACCAGGTCCAGCCATGCGGCTCCCGCCCCGCCCCGCCTCGCCTACCATGCCCCTGCTGTGCGCCCGTGCCGCCTGGCCAAGCCAACCGTGCCCGAGCGGGCCGGGCACGGCACGGCCTCGCCGTGCCCACGGGCCGTGCCGTGCCCGACTTTAAAAAACCGTGCCGTGCCGTGCTGGGCCGGCCCGTTTGACACCTCTAGGGGAAGAAGAGAGTGAAAATTGACCAGGATAAGGAGCATAGGAAAAGTGCAGATTACCATTTAACAGATAAAAATGACCTCTCTCTCGTCACACCCATCGCTTCTACATTAAATGGAAACTGTTTCTACAACTCGCAAATAACTTTCCATGGCTAGAGATGAAAATTCAGGATTTGATCACCTTCCCACTGAAATGCATGGGATGAGGATAAGAGATGATAGAACTAGAAATGATGAAGAAAAGGGTATGGAGGGGGCAATTGTTAATGATAAAGGAGCTGAAACTAGCCATATAATCACAACTTCAATTGGTGGCTGGAATGGAAAGCCAAAACAGACTGTTTCATTATTTGCAGAAAGAGTGATTGGACCAGGCTCATTTGGCATAGTCTATCAGGCCAAGTGCATGGAAACAGGAGAGGCTGTCGCAATAAAGAAGGTGTTGCAAGATAAGACATACAAGAATAGGGAACTGCAGATTATGCGGTTGCTTGACCATCCTAATGTTGTTCAATTGAAGAATTGTTTTTTCTCCTCTACTAAAAAAATGAATTATATCTAAACCTAGTAATGGAGTATGTACCTGAGACTAATTACAGAGTCTCTATGCACCATAACAGGATGTATCATTCACACATGCCCATGATATTTGTTCAACTCTATGCATACCAGATCTTTCGGGCTCTCAATTACTTGCACAATGTAGTTGGTGCATGTCATCGTGATGTTAAACCACAAAATTTACTAGTCAATCCTCACACTCATCAACTAATGATATGTGATTTTGGAAGTGCAAAGATGCTGGTTCCAGGTGAAACAAACCTATCATATATCTGCTCGCGGTATTATAGAGCACCCGAACTTATATTTTGCGCCACAAAGTATACAAATGCGATTGATATGTGGTCAGCTGGCTGTGTCTTAGCAGCACTTCTTTTTGGCCAGCCAATCTTTCTAGGAGAAAGTGGTATTGATCAGCTAGTAGAAATCATCTTGGTTTTAGGGATGCCAACTAGAGAAGGAATTAAGTGCTTGAATTCAAACTACACTGAGTTTAACTTCTCTCAGATTAAAGCTCATCCATGGCACAAGATATTCCACAAGCTAATGCCTCCAGAAGCAGTGGATCTTGTATCAAGGCTCCTGCAGTATTCCCCAAAGCTACGCAGCACTGCTCTGCAAGCCTGTGCTCACCCATTCTTTAATGCTCTGATGGAACCAAATGCTTGCTTGCCTAATGGCCGGTCACTACCTCCATTGTTCAACCTCACTCCTCAAGAGTTGGCTGGTGCATCTGCAGAGCTACGCCATCATCTCCTTCCAGAAGCAATCACAAGAATTGAATGTTGATCCTTGATATAATCTCCCTATATTTATTCAGTATCTAATCTTCAATTCTGTTCTGAGTGTTAAATTATGTATTACTTGTGATATTATGGTATATAGTAATGGAGAGATGCACATTCTTTTCTTATATATATATATATATATAATGAAAATTAATTTTTTTATCATCAAAAATATTCGAAATAGAATCATTGCTATGGCTTATGTTTTTATAATAGATTAATCAACTAATATTTTCATAATAACTCATAAATACCTCAACATACTTTTCTATTTCCCAATATTAATATTCTAGATATTTATATACCAATTTAAGTAATAGATTGTGGTTTGTCTTTTATTTTTATTTTATTATTATTCTAGTTTATGGGTGGAAGCACCAAATGAGTAGGGTGCCCAAATGGCCCAATCCATTTTATTTCCATCAATGGGCTAAGTTTATTATTGGAAATGATAGTGATTTTTATTATTAAAGTTTATGTATTTTATTGGGATGTACATTTTGTTTTGAACAATTCTAATGATGATATAAATATAAAATAGAAAAAATATCTTTATAAAAATATATTTCAGAAATTCCTAAAATATTCTTTGAGAAAACTTTTCAAAAAATAACAAAAAAGATCCAAAAGTTTCTAGACTATTGAACACTATTTTAGTCATGGTGAGGCACGTGTCTCGCTGAAACACACCTTGCCCGAGGTTACAAGAAGGCATGCCAATGGTGTACCTTGTGAAGGTGCATTGTGTGGGGTCACACAAACAGCAAAAGCACTCCTTTCCTTGTAACACAGAAGCTGTCAGAATTTACAAATAGCCAAATAATACTCTAAAATGTCAATGATGCAGACATGTGCACATTAGATACAATCATCAAAAATAAAAACATGTCATACCTCTCCACAACCTTGGTGTAACTCAATGGGAATGATATATCCAACAGAAAGCAATGAGATCCAATTTCAAAGCTTTCAATGTGAGTGGATCAAATATTTCTGGATAAAATCTCAAACCCATATGAACAAATAGCATGTGTTTGCTAATCTCTTTATTCAATGCCAATTTGCCCAATAAACCCAACAACCAATGCATAGCAAGTAGCTGAAAACCCAAATGTGATTGTTTTTCCATTGAGATAGTCATTTATCTTTTGAATATAGTTAGCTCTTGTCCATCAAATGCATCACTGAATTGGGAATACAGTAGCAGAACAACATGACATCGTAGCGGATTGATTGAATAAATCATCTCATATAACAGCACATTTAATGTAGAAGGAGGTATACCCAACGCATGAGAAACTAGCATTATCATCACTAGAAATTCAGCCATTGCACATGACCCTAAAAGGCGTGATGATTCTAGTAGAAAGGACATTGCTCTTTTTGATTCTTTGTAATTTAAGCCCGTAACAGCTTTCTATTTAGCATCAGCATTTGATGATGAAACCCAGTGAGGAACATTAAAAGGAACAAGGGGAACATGGGTAGAAAAAACTAAAACATTCGATTTTAAACCCACAATGTTATGTATACTCATTGTAAACAACAGGGCATAGCACTGGGAAGCATGAGTTCTCTCTCTCTGACACAAACTCCATATTTGACCAGCAACTTCAGACAGCAGACAGGGGTAACACTTCTCAAGTTTTCGTAAACAGTCACATGCAATTGCTCGTGTTTTCTGATCGGGAACATGGTTGGGACGGTTAATAACTGTTCGCATCATACCCACCAATCTCTCTGCGAAATGCTCGTGAAATTTCCTATGTCCATCAACAGATATGAAAATCGACGTCACTGAAACCATAAACTGTTCTTTTAGCAGATAAGTGAATGCACATCCACCAACAGGCTCGTGTAGAGTGATGGACAGAGCATCTAGAAGGGCAACCAGATTGGATTCGGAAGTAATGAATGTCTTTGAAAACTCTTCTAGAAATACAAGAAGACGGAGGCTATGATTAAATTCTTGTGTCATGATAGAAGAGAGTACGTGATGTAGAAGTGATGTGAGTGCCTGGTGAGTTATCCATGTGCTCAATAATTCTCCTCCATTGTTGAAGTCATCAATCAGCGAATCCCAATCATGGATAGAGAGTGACAATTTTGGTGATGAAGGGGTCTCTGACGGAGTCCATTCCATTGATGAGTACGTCCGCAGCTATATCGATTACAACATGCTGCATTGGTTCTGGTAGGCACCGGCATGTTTGTCCAGGTGGAATAGAAAGGTAACTTCGATAGTCCGCAGACTGCCATATGTAAACATTTCCTATATAGATTAATCACATATTATGTCTTTCAATGACATGTGCTTTAGAAGTCATTTTCGATATTGTCAATTTGTTTGAAGTTGCAAAAAATGCCACACATATAATTTCAATATTTTCTGTGTTTTAAGAAATGATCAAGATCAATATACATCTTTTACAAGCCAATAAATAAATAAATAAATAAATATTTATTTATTTATATATAGGCGCGCGCGCGCACGTCTTTATTTAATTGTATGTATGTTTATATATACATAATAACTATATATATACATATACATACATACATACATGCATGTTAACATATATAATTTAAAAACCAATTTTGAATTGGAAAAGTTGTTTTCGAATTAGAAAAGTAATTTTTGAATTGGAAAAGTAATTTTACACTTTGAATAATAATAATTAAATTCAGAAAATATTATTTTCTAAAATTAATTTTAAATGGGCAACAAAATATTATTTGGTGTTTATATATATCAAAACATAAAGATTTTATATTTCGATGTGCTTATTATAATTATTAATTAATTCAATATTTTTTTATAAATATTTGAGAGATCTGTGTTTTGGTACATCAAAAACAAATTATTTGAAAAGAAAATGACAAAAGTTTTTTATAAAAAAAAATTACAACAAAATCAAAATTATATAAGTTTTTGTTCATTAAAAATTATAAACTCGATTCTCTCATTTTTCTAAAATTTATTTTTAAATGGGCAACATGTTTAATGAGTGATTGCAAAATCGTATTTGATACTTATAGAATAAAATGTATATATTTTATGTTTTATTGTAATTTTTAAAATTAGTATTAAGTAATTGAATATTTTTTTATAAATATTTGATATATTTGTATTTTAGTGTGCCAAAAATAAATTATTAAAAAAACTAACTTTTCATAATATTAAAAAAAAATACAACAAACTCAAAAATAATTAAGTTTATGAGCACTGAAATTTATCAACTCGATTTTACCCTCAAAAATTTTTAAATATAAAAATTAAATCTAATATTCAAAATCCAAAGTGTCTTATTTCAAATTCGAAATGATTTTTAAAATTTTAATTCATGATTTAATTAGAGAAACTAGAATATGAAAATGTGAGCTCCACAAAGACATAACCTCACTCCATCATCCTATCACCAGCAAATAAATAAATAAAGAAATAAATAAATACACACACACACACACACACATTCATTGAATATTTAATTTATTAATTATGACAAAATGTTGGCATGATATTTTGTCTCTGTGGAAATAATGGGTTCAAATCCCCATTTCTTAATTTGGAAAATGAGATTTTATTTTTTTAATTACAGAGTGTAAAATTAGGTTGAAGAATTTTAGAGTTAAATCCATCGCTATGGAAGTTTCGTCGCTAAATCCGTAGCTAAATTATGAATTTTATTAGCTAGGAAATATCCGTCGTTAAATCCACCACTAAAATATGGAATTTATTAGCTAGAAAAAATCTATCACTAAATTACAGATATTATCAGCTAGGGAATGTTCATTGCTAAATACGTCACTAAAATATGGATTTTATTAGCTAGAAAAAATCCATCGCTAAATTATGGATTTTATTAGTTAGGGAAAATCCAACGCTAAATCCATCGCTAAATCACTGATTTTATTAACTAGAGAAAATCTGTCACTAAATCCGTTGCTAAATCATGAATTTTATTTGCCAGAGAAAATCCATCGCTAAATCTATCGTTAAATCATTAATTTTATTAGCTAGGGTAAATTCATCACTAAGTCATGGATTTTATTAGGCATGCAAAATCCATCACTAAATCTGTTGCTAAATCACTAATTTTATTAGCAAGGAAAAGTCCGTCGCTAAATCCATCGCTAAATCAAGGATTTTATTAGCAAGAAAAATTCCAATGCTAAATCCTTCGATAAATCAAGGGTTTTATTAGCAAGGAAAATTCCGTCGCTAAATCCATCGCTAAATCCATCGCTAAATCTATCACTAAAAATTAGATAGGAAAAATCTATTACTAAATCTATCACTAAAAATTAGCTAGAGAAAATCCGTCGCTAATTCCATCGCTAATTTCATGCTTTTATCAGCGAGAGATATTCCGTCGCTAAATCCGTTGCTAAAATCCTCGCTTTTCTTGAGCGGAAGTTACGAAAATTTTTAGTCGCTAATCCGTCGCTAAATCCCATGCTTTTCATTATCAGTATTTTTGAAAAATTATCACTTACTAATCCCTCGCTATTCCATTGCTATTTTTTTTTATAAAAAAAAATATTAATCCCTTGCTATTCCTTAGCTAATCCCTTGCAATTTAGCTAGGGATTGATCCCTAGCTAAAATTCCCTAGCTAAATCGATATTTTCTTGTAGTTTGTGAAGTTTTATGAGTAATAAGTATCCTTTTAACTAAACGATAGATATTTTTGTCCCTTACTTTACATATGGATCAACATTTTCACAATTCAATAGAACATAAGTTTGTGAAGCATCATACTCATTGTAAGATAACCTTTTAGATTTTGATCATCCATATGGTTGATCAGGATGTTTAAATATTAGAAGTGTCCCTTCAATCTCATCATCATTGCTGCCATCATCACCATGAGGCATCTTCTACATTCTTGCATACACATGAGGCTCAAAATAATGGCAACAAAAATTGGATACCTCTTCTACTAACTAAGCATTGCAACTTGAACCTTCCACTTTGACCTTGTTAGTGATATTGCTATTTAAATGACCAAAAAATCTATAACATCAAGTTTACATATTAAGTATAAAATTTTTCCAAATTATTCATTAAATTATAAAATGTGGCAAAATATTGAAAATTTTAATCTTTCGAAATGATACATCCAATGGTACTATACTGAATTAGTGATCTTTGCCTTATAAGGGGAGAGAGTGTATTGAAAGTTGTTCCATTAAATCAAAGAAATTATGACAGAATATATGCTCTAATTTTCAAATAATAATTGAAATATCTTTTTTTAATCTCTCCATAGCATTCAGTTTAATTGTTGTTGAAGCTAAACCTTTGAAAAAAAATATTAACTCTATCAAAGTTTGTCATATATTTTGTTGAAATGAGCTCATGAAAAATAATAGGAATTAAACATTTCATGAATACATGAAAATCACGACTCTTCATCCCAAACTAGTTGAATTTTCTAATGTTTGCATACCTAACCATATTTGAAGCATAACTATCAGTAAATTTTAGATTTTTTACCCATTCACATAATACTTGTTTACTAAGTTTATTTAGTGTAACATACCTTAAATAATTTTTTAGTAGCTTCATTTTATTCTAACTTAGGCCTTCAACATTACTCCTTTAGATGTTCCATTGCCTTCTCATCATCTTTATTTTTTCCTTCAACTTGTATAACTATATTAAATACATTTTCAAAAATATTCTTCTCAATATGCATCATATCTATATTATGTCTAATTAGATTTGAGCTCTAGTATGACAAATCCCAAAAGTTACTATGTTTATTCCACCCACAAGCCTTGTAAAACATACCATTAATAACTTCATAATCAATATCAGTGACTTTTTTCAACCCCAAGTCATTTATTTGCTTTAGAATTTGTTCACGGATCATAATATGTGATGATGGTGCCATTTCTATTTAAATCTTGAGAAAAGAGTTTTGTTATTCCTGAATGCATGCATGATCAAAAAATAGAAACTTATGATGATTGTCAAACTAAGTTGTCTTCCGACCATTAGTCAATATAAATGCTTGTGAATGTTACATGTAATATGGACAAGAAAGTTTGTTAAATGTACTCCAACCCAAAAGTATTGAGTATGCATGGACATCTTTAATTCTCAACATGAGTGTTGTTTTCATTTGAAAATTTTGTTTTTTTTGATACATCATAAGTTTACATGCATTTCTCAAAGTTGTTTCAATTCAACTATCAAAGGCTGAAAGAAAATTTCTATCTTATTTTTAGGATTGATAGGCCCGAGAATAATTATAGATATGAAAAGGTAACTCTACATGCACATCAATGATAATAAATTATATGAGATAACAATTATTGATCATGATGAATACTATTGTCCCGGATAACTGAATGACTAACAACCATCAATACATAATCCCAATCTCACATTATGACTCTCTGAAGAAAATGGAGGATATATGTGGCTTAAATTCTTCCATGCCTCTAAATCAGATTGATGACACATTGTCACATTTTCTTGAGCATGCTCATCATGCTATTGCATATGTGTAGCCATTGCTTCTAAAGCAAAAAACCATTGCAACCTCTGGCTTAGAGGAAAGTAATACATTCTCTTGAATGACACATTATTTTGTGTTTCTCTGATCCCCTTTTCCTTTTAAATTAAGGATGGTTACAAAAATTAAAATTTATCAAAGCACTATCATCACCCCAATATATCATATAGTTATTATTGCAAAAATTAATCTTCTCTACTATAAGATAAAGGTCTTAAACTATTTTCTATGTTCTATTAAAATTGTTAATCATTTTGTTGTCATCTAGTAATACCTCTCATAAAAGCCAAATAAAATCATCATAACATCTTTATAAAAAATGATTCACTGATGTCTATTCTACACATAATATTCTAGAACAAATTCCTTTCTAAAAAAGTGCACCTTAACCTCATCCAATTTCAAGAACTTGTAATTATGTCACTTCTTATAATGACACTTGAATCTAGTCACATCAGATATTATTAATCACTTACATGCATAACCAATATACCTTTCAACCACATGAATCAAATCTTTGCTAATGATTCCATTAGTATTAAGCCTAGTGTCATGACCCAGACTCATGTTTATTCTTTCTAAAAACATTAACAACATTATGCAAATTTTTAAATTTAAATTAATGTCAAGTATTGTTAATATAGAAACTCACACACACACACACATGTATGTGTGTGTGTGCGCCACCACCTATGTAATAATTACAATAATAATACAAGAATTCAAATATGAAAATCATAATCTCAAAATTCTGAAAAATACTTTAATATTATAGGCTAGCATAGTAGAAATCGAGATACAAAAATTTCTAGGTTATAGAAAAGAACCTAGACTCATCCTCTTTATCAATTCATAGTGGCTGATTATTAGATCAAGTATGCTTCTCATTGCCCAAAAAGGAAGAATAGGATTTGAAAAAAAATATAAAATATATAACAAAAAGCAAAAGAACATAGAGGACATGTCAATTTTGTGTTTTTTTTTGGAAATCCTTGAATATTTGTTTATCTTTGAGCATTATTATTTCATTCATAGTTTCTGCATTATTTATAATTTTCTTTCCCCCATTTTGACAGGGTAATAATATTGATGCACAATGAACCTCACTACCTCAAGTGCAACCCGTTTGTTTGAATAAAAAACCTTAACACCATGAATGAGTTTCACTAATGCTGGAACATTTATAGTTATATATACATTAAACAAACAAAAAGCATTAGTGTCTTCAAAGTGATTAATAATATTATTATTAATTCATAATTCAATGGAAGCATGCAATTGCAATCACAACATATGATAAAAATGGAATTTACTGTTGTTCATATCCATAAAAGTTATGGAAAGTAGGCAATAAAAAGAAAATATAAACAAAGAAAGGGATCACTTATGATAAATTTGATGATATCTCTATTAACAGAACCACATTCATAGCCTCCCCTTTAGTGGATTATGGAACCTCTAAATTGAATTAAAGAAAAGAGGTCTAATTTAAAATGTTTATATTGAGTTTGAAGTTAAACAATGGAGCAGTATATGAAAAGAATGTGCATGTGATATGATTCAATATTACAGAAAATTAATGGTGAGATTCTGCTAAAATAATGAAGGTGCATATGCTTAGAAGGCAAACCTCTCTTAAATCTATTGTCTTCCAAGTAATGAAGGTGATTGAAATCTTGGTGTTGACAATTATTATTATCATTATTATTTTTTTTTAAAAAAAAGTAAAACTAAATTACTTACCAAAATGTAAAACTCATAGAATAATTGAAATGCTCCAAGTTTCACGCACCAATTAAGCCACCCTCCCTGAAAAAACACAAACAAACCTTAGGATTTGAGTTTAAAATAGTGAATGTGTAGCTGACATATTGCTGAATTCTGATCCTTTTCTTTCCACATATTGCTGAAAAGGTGATGAAAATAAAAATCTATAATATTAAAATTAGCAACCATGCTGAGATTAAGTTGTGAATGAGTTAATATGGTTGTAAAAAACCCATTTGGATAAATGCAAATCAAAGAGCAAGAAAAATGAGTACACTGGATTTCTAAGAACAAGAAACTTGTTCCTGAAAAAGAAGCCTGCAGGGAAAAAAGAGGAGGCATCCCCAATTAGAAACCCTTCTAATATGCATTTTGACATGTCATTTTGAAACTCTATACATCAGATGGGATGGAATTATCCAGAGCTGATAACTTTGGGAGATAAATTCCATGATCCATTTGTTGTTGGAACTTTGACCAGCCTCAATGAAACTGGTGTTTCAGTGGGAATTCCTCAGTCTCAAAGCCGGAAAATTCTTTAGAAACAAAGGCAAGTGAGATCAATATATTGAATGTGAGTTACAAGATAAACCTAGGGCTGAAACATGGTGTTAAATTTGGTGAGATTATTACCACATCTTCTATCTTTTCAGGAGAACGTATGCAAGTAGAAATTTCTATTGAAAGAATTTTTGATACTGAAATAGGATTGCATATATATATATATATATACCTTTCTAAGTGAGTTTAATTATATTTGATTTTTTTTTTATTTTAATTATACAACCAAACATAACAAAATTATTTTCCATTACATTTTTCTTTCCTTGGTATTTTCTGAAACTAAACAGATAAAAAGAGGGTGTATCATGTATGGTTGACCCACATGATATGCTAAAACATAGTTGGAATATTCATTTAGTATTTTTATCAAACAGGTACGCTGCTCCAGCACATGGACAAAATAACTTCAAAAACTAGCCTAACAATTTGGACCACAAACTAAATCCAATACAAATTATTAAGTAGGTAAACAAAGAAGATAAGTGGATGCCTCATCCAGAAAAACTTTCTGCTTTAAAAGGGCAGAGTGCTTATTTCTTGAGTTTGCTTTAGAGTATGAAGCAATAGAGGAAAAAGGTTTCTCATTTTTGGGTGATGTGTTGTTGTTTGGACCACCACCAATGAAGTTGAAAATATGGGATTGAATGCAATGTGTGAGTTTTTCAAAAGTTTGGAAGTTTGGATGAAAAGCATTCTAATTATTGATTATGAACTTGGACACAGGTCGAAGGTGCACATGCTTACTTTTTTTTCTAGTTATTTTTATAGTATACTATAGCATTAATAAATATAATTATCTAATACTTAAAACTCTTTAATTACTAAAATAAAAAAAAGTCAACATTATGAAATGATATAGACCTAGATATTAACAACCCAACCAAAATGTCTAAGACTAAGCTATTCTTAGTCATAGATCATCCTCAACACCAACAACTTAACAACCTAAGAATAGATTAACATCAGTAGTATGAATCTACTTTAAGATAATTAAAATAAAAATTATAGGGTGCCAAAAAAGATTTGATATTTTATATGCATATTTTAAAAAAATAAATACTTGTATGAATAATAGTGATATTGAAGACCTTAGAAGAAATGTCAAATAATATACCAAAAAAATATGACACATAGGATCTTTAGAAAACCCAACTAAGTATAAGTGGTGGGTACTTTGAATATGGATCAACTTGAGGTTCATTGACCTCTTTTATTTATTACAATGAGTTTGCAAAGAAATACACAACTAAATTTATTATTAGTAAGAGTCTTTGAATTAGATTTTTAAAAGATGTTAAACTATTTCATATAATGTACACGTACATCTAGTTTGATTATCATAAAATTACTAGGATGACCAATAGGAATGACATAATAAAAATTAGAAAAAAAAATAATTTATAATTAATAATGAACATGAAGTAGAGTAGTCTTTATGACATTCAATATTTAGACTAGTTAAGATAATAATATATGCACGTGTGTTTTTACCATACTTTGTTGATTTTAAGTAAAAACTAAATAAAAAAAATTTAGAGTTTTATGAGATCCTTCATCCTCATAATATCATTGCTATATATGATTATTAATCAAAAGTCTTTATAAAATACAAAATTAAATTTTCAGCATTATATTTGATAATGCATCAAATAATGGCATCACTATAAATATTTTCATGAGAACTATTTGAGATTGTTACTTTGGTGAGAACTTTCATGTTACATATATGTGTCACATGATAAATTTAATAGTATAAGTTGGTTTACAAAAATTTTTATCTCATTAGAATATATATGAAATGAAATGTACTAAAATATATTAAGATATCTAATAAACTATAAAAGTTTTATACTAAGAAAATCGCCAGGGCTTAAAAGAAAAATTTCCAAGTGGATGTCACATACCATTGGAATTATGCATACCTTATATTGAATTCATATGTTTTCTATTAATACGTGATATCTGACTATATTAAAAGTAATATTAAAAAAATAATAATTGATGAATTAGACTATGGCATAAATATCTTAATTTTAAAATTCTTTAATAATTTTATGAAATGACAAACAAATCTCAATATGTATATACTCAAACAAAATGCACTACACCAACACATGTAGTCTATTTGATGAATATAGAGAATATCAAGATTTTTGTGTCATGACAACTGAGATGAAAATGAAGTATTTAAAATACTTATCCTGTATTCTATCTCTTTATTACTTGCCTGCCTATTTGAATTTGGATCCTCGGATGAAGGTGGAAGGGATGAAAAATACTATTAAATACATATCCAATTTAATGAACTAACTTCAAGAACTAGATGGTAAGATGTATGGATGATTAGTTAACCTATTTAAATATAGGGGTGTTCACCCTACCCTATGGGTAGGAAATATAGTCTTCCACCTTCCTACCAGAAACTTTGCGAAAGAAATTTTTTTACCCTACTCTACCCAATAAGAAGTAGCATTCCTACCCGAAATCCTACATGATTAGTCAGGTAGGAAGTCGGGTAAGAAGTTGGGAAAACATTTATGTAGTTGTAGCTTTAAAATTTTTAAATATTTTAATAATTTTATTTAATAACATGCACTGATGTATTCAGGTAGGAAGTCGACAGTCAGGCAGGCGGCACGTGTAGTGCCGGGTTTTGTTGGGCTGAGCAGAATCACTTCGTAGTGCAATCAGAACTCAAAACTTGGCAGTCGACAGTTCACACTTTGCAGTGCAGTCAACAGTCAGAGTTGAAACTTTACAGTTTGCACTTCGTAGCATAGTAGGTAGTCAGAGTTGGTAGTTTGCACTTTACAGTGTAGTTGGCAGTTGTTAGTCGGTAGTCGGGAGTCAACTCGGTAGTTCGCACTTCGCAGAATCATAGGATTCACTCTCTAGCTTTCACCCATTCAGAGTCATATTAGGGATGTAGGGTTTGGGTTTTGGTTATTTAGTGTTTATAATTATAAATTATAATATATATGTGTATATATATATATATATATATTGTTTTAATATGGGTAGGGTAGGAATACGGAAATGGATTCTTCTTTCACATTCCTACCCTATTTTTGCGGTTAATTGCTTAATCAAGTAGGGTAAGGTCGGGTATGGTAGTAACTTACGGCCAATCGAAAATTTGAACACCCCTATTTAAATATTATAAAAACAAGCATGATAGTTTTATGAATCCTTCGATAATAGAGATTGATATCATATTCATATATGATGACTTTTTGATTTAGTTAATTAGATCCAATTGATGAGATATTTCATTAAATAGGAGTGAGCTATCGAGGTACATAAAAACTAATTATTATTCTATTTTATTTCAAAATGATATTAAAAATTTGATATATCAAATTAGTAGAAATCATACGAATCCATATTTCTCATGTTATCTAAAATTGTATAGAATCTACTGACTACTCTAGTATCTAGTACGACATCAAAGTCTCTTATTTTATGGATGTGAATATTATTTCTGATAGGAGGACCACAATATGACTATATATTATTGAAACTCTATCATATTTAAAAGACAAATGTTTTATAGATGAGTATTCAAAAAATTGTGAAAGAGCTGCAAGTGGATATTAACATATATAAATAAGATGATAACTATATTGAGACTACAAGCTATGATGATCCAAACCAGATAATGTATCTAAAGATACTAGATTTGCATGTAGTTTTTCATATTTTTTTACTTTAGATTTATATTTTCAAACCTTTTTTTTCATATTTTATCTTTCATTTCATATTAATGATATTGTGGTTTATAGTGCAACTTATATAATTTTTTATATATGCATAATATTAGTATATACCACATACATGCATATATATATATATATATTATTAATTTTAACTATAAAACTAAAATTAATTAATTTTATGGTAGTCACATCCCACAACCTCAACCCATAAGCCATAGCAAGCTAGCTATGAGGGCTAGACTAGCCACTTGGTTCATTGCCAACAACTAGACACCATTGTGCCACTATGCCTCTATTGACCATGGTGGCTAGCACATATTCCAGGTAGCCAACCTTCCTTGTCAACTATGGTCTAGAACCATTGGTAGCTAACCAAGGTTAGCATGGGGTTTTTTGTGGGCTGGGCCAGACACGATAGTGTGCTTGGGCCTAATCATGGTGATTATACTTTGTTGGAACCCAACCTGGCATGATTCAACATGGCTGAATGTTTAATTCGGGCCATCAGACCATGCCATGCCTACCTATTAAGATTGACTAATACTCCATCTAGGATCTTTATAGATAACTAATGCGAAAAAAATTTTGTGATATGAAAAATAAGTATTATGACATGTTGATGTTATGATATAGTTCTTTTAAGTAGCCACTGTATGAATGTTCTACTTAACTTGTGAATGTCATAACCTTATCATTTGAGTTGTGACATAAGTTGTTGTCAGAACATGAATTATATTGTGCCGACTCTATTTTGTTACTGGGATACTAAATAGTTGTATTAATTTTTGCTATGACAAGAAATATATTTGTACGACTTTATTTACTTATATTCACATTTAGTATCTAAGTGATTAGTAAATGAACAATTATAAAAATGGAATAAGATAGTTGAATAGAATAATTATAATATGAGCAATTTCTTGTGTGCTCTTCCTCCCATGCTCCCCCTCTTTTATGTGGATCTTTTTGTGTATGTGATCATGCTTGTTCCTTCTCTTGTAGCTCAAATTTAATTCTGTCATCAATCATGTCATGGATATATCCTAACCATTGAAAATCCTTATCATTTGGTGATGAACCAAGATATATCTAATGAACCAATGATAAGATCCTAGGCAATATATTTGTCTTTTGTTTGACACTCACATACTAATTTTTTAGGTTATTTGGTGAGTATATCTTATTGTGTTTGCCCATATGCTAGTGCTCATTATAAAGATTTACTAAATTCTTATTTTGAGAAAATTTAACAATTATTAGTAAAATCATAGTGATTTTATGTGAAATTATAGACTGAGTTGAACAAATATTTAGAGGAGAAAGAAATAATGGAAAGTCATTAAAATGCCCTTATCATAACTTCGGCACACCCTATATACCTATTATTGAGTAGTTGTGATATCCATTTTAGCCATAACTATACAAAAATTAGTCATGATATTCTTTGTATAATATAACTATTCCACCGAGTTGACACAAGTATTTCATTCTACAACATAATCAACATGGTAACAATATTTTCTGGAGTAGTGGTTACCCTATGTCTTAAATACATAATGATCATGACATTAATTTTTCATCATGATAGGCAAGTACCTCACTAGAACTAATAGTCAAGAAAATTTCTAAAATGACTTATTCGATATAGAGTTAAAACACTTAGTATTTTTAGGCATGATAATATTTTCTACCACGACTTCTTATTCTAAAGAGCATTTACTCTTGTCGTGACCTTTCCAACACAACAACTATGTGCTCTAGAGTGATAATCAAAGCCATGGCCAATTCCAATACCATGAATTTATGTTACAAAGATAATGATCAATCATGTTTCTTCCTAGTACCACGACACTTTGCTCAGAAAGTCAAGACCAAAGAAATCGCTAATTATAGTACCGTGACTTTTTGTTTTATAGTGTAAATGCATTGATCATGCTAATTCTCAATGTTATGACATTGT
This sequence comes from Sapria himalayana, assembly GCA_029783825.1. Taxonomy (NCBI): domain Eukaryota; kingdom Viridiplantae; phylum Streptophyta; class Magnoliopsida; order Malpighiales; family Rafflesiaceae; genus Sapria; species Sapria himalayana. The sequence continues at coordinate 1,846,095 of JAREIK010001718.1, forward strand.
GCTCTATAGAAGAGTACATGAGTCATGATATCCTTTTCCACCATGACTTTGATACTCTAAAGAACTCAAGCAATCCTTTATTATAAATAAGATTATATACTTATATTTTTACTTGGGCATTTATTGGGAATCCACACATCCATGAGATATCTCTTAATATATCTCTTATGATTTCCTTGCCAATACTCAACTAAATTGAGGTATAAAGTTGGCCAATATACTTATGTTGTGATAAATAATTATTTGCATGAGTTTATGTTTATGTTAATGTTCTTATTTGGACATTAATGAATATGAATGAAAATTAGAATCACAACTAGAGTATTCATGAATACATAAATTTATGTATATTGATCATATAAGATGATGATAGGTTAGTCATGGGACATACTCATATGGTATAGTAAGAAGGAAGCAATAGCCCTTCTAATCTTAATGCATGAGATAAACTAATATGTGAAGACCCAAAGTTGGGGAAAGTTTAATCATTATGAGTATAACCCTTATGAAACTAAATGCATAAATATATTTAAGACCAATCTATTATGTACTTTCTAGAAGAACTAACTTTCATGTAATTTGGAGATTAAGTAGAACATCTAACCTAGAAGTTTTACCAGTAATTTGGAGATTAAGTAGAACATCTAACCTAGAAGTTTTACCAGTGTGAGATTTATGTGTCAGCTATGGAAGATGGTGATATATATATGTCATGGGATAGATAAAACTAGGAGAGATTAGTTTGGTGGTGACAACTCTAAAATTCATTTATTCTTGTATGATTTTCATAGGTGAGCTTCATGGAAAGGTATATGTAAATTATCATGAGTATGATACATGCCAAGCTAAAAATACAAATGCATTTAGTACTATATTGCATTTTTAAGATAATTATATGTTAAAGAATAGATGTGTATATTCAAAGGAATCATCAAGGATAATTAATGTATTGTTTAAAAGGAATATATGTGTGGATAACTCTTGCACAAAATGACATGTGACTTTGGTGTTAACATACCAAGATAAAAAGCTATGAGGAGATTATCTTTGATAGTAATAACCACCTTGTATGCCAAGATGACACATGGACATTTTCACACTTATAGACCCTTCAACCAACAACCAAATATGGCATTGAGCAAATATATGAGAAACATCATCAAAAACTAGAACATTAGCCAACCCTAGAGTCTTAGTATCTTATTGAAGACTAAGTACATCTATTCAACTTGATTATTATTTAGTTCCCTATTAGTTGATCAAACTACCCATACAATCTCTATGAGATTAATATCTAGACTCATGTATACTTTATTGCTTGTATGACTTATAAACTTATACAACATTGGATGAAGGATCTTCACCTAATAAAGTTTTGGTATCATATCAATTAATGATAGTTTTGGAACTTCACAAAATCACAATAAGTTTTTGGCTCATTATCAGAGATAATTTAATTGTAGTTTGATTAGTAAAATTGAGTAGACATAAATATCCTAGTAAAATGATAATACTATTTCTAGTTGTGTGGATAGAATTCTTGCTTAGTATTTATATTGTATTTGTATTTTCTTTTTGTCTATTTTATAACTACCAAAATTTACATGAGATCTTTTGAGATATAGTTAGAATCTGTAGCCCTAGAAATTGAGACCAAAGAGGTGATCTTTTTCAACTAAATATTTCAAATGAAAGAGAGATGGATTCATTTCAAAGTACTAGGTGGAATTTTAGATTGAATAATGATTTCAATCTATGCTATCATCCTTACATTCAAAGTCATTAAGAAATATTATATGAGAGTACATAACAATCACCACAACATGACTATTCATACTAGAGAGACTAACCATTATTTTAAGATAGCATCTTGGTATTACTAATAGAGGAAAAGAATAGTAATGATGTAGAAGAAGATTAAATAAGATGAAAGGAAGTGAAAATCAGACTCGGGCATGATTTTAGATATTATTCAACCCTAAACTATAAAAATTTATGAGGATGACAAAGAAAATCAGATAAAAAAGGATGATGAACAAAATAATAACATGATTGAGGTTGGTGTTTCCCTAAATGTAGCAACACGCGACAAAGTGGTTACTATCACCATTATACCTATGATGGATAAAGTCGTGGAAAAAGCTGAAGGAGCATGAAATTATTTGGTATCACTACCCAAATAAATAAAGAAAATTTGAACATCTTCTACTTAGCATCATTGATTGAGAGATAAAGTACAAGGTGAAGGGATAAAGAAATATATACTTAAAAATAGCATGAACTTTTGAGATTGATAATGAAAAAATTAAACCCAAAAAATAAGTTTAACTATGGATGTTAAATGTAGTATTACTTGGGAGGTAACCCAAGAATTTATTTTGTTTTGTTTGATGAATAAACAAGTTACACCATGACCCATACACTTCATAATAAATTTCAAAATAAAAGTCCATCACGACACTCAAGCTTAATCATGGGTTTCCTAGATATATACTTTTTTATATAAATGTTTAGAGGGAGATTCATTACTCGAGGATGTGCATTACCTTTAGTATGAGAGATTATTAGATACTCCATATACTAACTTTTTTTGGGTCATTTAGTCAGTATATTTTGTTGTGTCTATACTTATTTTATTAATTATAAAAATTCCACTAAATATTTATTTTGAAAGAATTTGATAAATATTAGTGAAATCATAGTAATTTTGGATGAAGTTATTAAACTTGATGGAACAAAGGCTTGGATGAGAGAGAAGAGAAGGAGAGTCATTATAATTCACTTGTCATGACCTGGGCAAACCTTTCATACTTATTCTTGAGTAGTTGTAGTATCTCTTCTAGTCCATAACCTTATAAAAAATAGTTATGATATTCTTTGTATGCCATGATTCTAATAACAAATCGACACTAGTATTTTGATAAATTTTCTTGGAGTCATAGCTATGTTATCACTTAAATACTTAATGGTCACGATATTATTTTCCCATTATGATAGCCAATATCACAATGATACAAATAGTCATGATAATATTCAGAGTCATAACATATTAAATGTAGAGTCAAAATACCAAGTATCTTGAATCATGATATTATTTCTTCTATGATTTTTTGTTCCAGAGCGTATTTATTCTGGTCACAAATTTTTAATATCATGACTTTTTTCTCTAGGACAAAAATACTAGTCATGGTTAATTTTAGCTATATGACTTTTTGTTATACATAATAAATGCATTAGTTATGACCATTCCTAATACCATGATATCATGCTCGAGAAGAGTATTTGAGAAATGTCATCCATTTCCACCATGATTTTGGTAATTTTGAGAAGATCCAATGTGACGAGAAAATTGTGACCTTAAGTTAGAACAACCTCTTCTAGCTTAAATATCATACATATTTTTGAATTATAAAAATGACACTTAAAAAAAGTAGAAAAATTAGAGAAAGAGGGGACGAGGGGGGGGGGGGGGGGGGGTGGATACGAACCATGCTTGCCCAAAACTCTAGGCGATGCAATTCTAACCCCCCCCCCCCCCCCCCATTTAGGGAAAATAAAAAGTAAATGCAAGCAATTCTTGATTATAATTAAAATTATATACTTAGATTTTCTCTTGAATCTATGAATTGTCTCTCAATATAACTCACATGATTTGCTTCCCAATATATGACTAAATTGATATCTAGCATTGGTGAATTTACTTATGTTGTGATGAATTATCTATTTTTATGAGTTATATTTGTATTTAAATTGATATTTAGTTATTAATAGATATGAATGAAAATTAGAACTGAGACTTAAGATATATATGAATATGTATGAATATGTAGGTATATACGTGTCAGTCATGATAGACGATGATAGGTAAATCATAGAATACACTCATATGGTATGATAATATGAAAGTGACAACTCTTGTAATTTTTGATGTATGATATAAACCAATGTGTAAAGAACCAAAGTTGAAGTAAGTTTAATCATTATGAGTATGGTTCTTACAAAGAGAAAAATATGAATGTATTTAATACTAATCCATTATGTACTTCCTAGAAGAAGCAACATTTGAATAATGTGAGGGTTAAATAGAATATCTAACTTATTAGTTTTATCATTGTGTGTGAGTTACGTATTGGTGGTGGAGGAAATTGATATGTATGTCATGAAACACACACAAGCAAGAAAGACTAGTATGATTATGATATCCCTACATATCATTCAATCATGTATGACTAACTTTGGTGAGATTCTTAAAAATATGTATGTTAAATGTTGAGTTTAACACTTACGAAGCCAAAAGAACAAATATATTTAGTATCAAATTATCTCATATTTTAGGACAACCATAGGTTGGAGAATAGAAGTATATATTCTAAGCAATTATAAAGGGAATTTGACATAATTCTTAAATGGAGTAGATATGAGAATTGAAGTACTTAGTGTGTGAGTTATGTGTCGTTTGTAAAGGATAATGAGATGCTAAACGTGATATAGGGATGGATTACCGACGGATCAGTTCCCTTTCTAAAGTGCCTCTTGCTAAATTTTAGTGACGGAATTGTCCGTAGCTAAAAAGTTAGTGGCGGAAAAATCCCTTGCTAAAAAAGAAAAATTCCGTAGCAAAATTAACAAGATAAACGAGATATTCTACCGTTAAACAAAAATAACGACGGATGATTCCCTAGCTAAAGTGCTGGTATATAAATTTTAGCGACAGATATAGTCCCTAGCTAAATAATTTTAGCGACGTAATATCCATCACTAATTTTAATATTTCCCTAGCTAAATGAGCTAGGGAAATTTCTCTAGCTAATTTAGCAAGGGAATTTTCCCTTGCTAATTTATCAAGGGAATTTTCCCTAGCTATTTTAATTTCAAAAATAATTTTAGCATTTAAAAATATTTTTAATTTTTTAATTAAATAATTAAATATATTTATATCAAATTGAATAAAAATTGAAACTATAAATAATTTATAATAAACAAAAAATAAAATCATTTAAAATCTTTATGTAAATTCAATATTCTACATAATTGAAACAAAAAAAGTAATAAATATTTTTTTGATCTTATTCATCAATGTATCTACTGATAGTGCATAAAGTATAATATATCTATTCATTGACATTGCCTTCTCTCTCCTAGCTCCTACGATCATCATTTTTCTACTGCGACAAAATTGTCTGAGTCACGACACGTAATGTCTAGTGAAAAATCTCATCAGTTATAGAAGTTTTGTATGAGGAACAATGCGGTATCATATCTGTATGAAAATTAAACAACTCAATCAAATTAACAAAAAAAGTTATGTTTTGATACATATAATCATGTAGTATATATGTAAATATATACTAGTATTTCACTTGTACATATATTACTGTAGTATATGTACAAATAAACAATAGTATTATGTGTACATATAAACTAAGTACAAATATACTCAGTATATATGTACATAAAATACTGCATTATTAAATGTACGTATATACTGACTTTATTCATACTTATATATCTCATTTGGTACTGTTGCTGCTGCTCCCACTGCTGCTCCTGCCACTACTGCCGTTGCCGCTATCGCTCCCAATACCACTACTGTTGTCCTCGCCGCCGTCGCTCTCGCTGCAGTCGAAGCTGCGGCCACCGCCGTAGCTACCGCTGCGGCCACCGCCGTAGCTACCGCTGTGGCCGCCACTGGCCGTAGCTGTGGGTGCCTCCGCTGCACTCGCTGCCGGTGCTACCGCTGCATGCTGCGGCTATCACTGCCGTTCCCACCACTGCTACCACCACCACTGCGGATGCCGATGCGGCCTCTACAACTGCTACCGTTGCTTCCGATGCTGCTACTGCTTCTTGTGCAGCTACTGCTATTGCCTCTACCACAGCTAATTCTGGTGCAGCCATTAGCTCTGCCTCCTATGTCGCCGCTCCTGCCACTGCCTCTCACATCGTAGATGCAACCGCTCTCGTTGTGGTTGTCGTTGTTGCAGCCCTCGCTACTGTCGCCCCCACTACTGCCACTTCCACTGTCGCTTTTGCCATCGCTGCCGTAACTACTGCTACTGATAATAGGCTTTTACATATCTATAATAAGCTAAAAATCTACCCAAAAAATTCGGAGACACAAACATTTTCACAGATATATAAAAAACAGATATTATAGACATGAACAAACACAAAATAAAGTTTATTGTCATTCAGCTTAAACTAAAATTTAATTAAATAATTTAATATTTATATATTAAATTTAATAACAAAAAGAAACTATAAATTAAAATATTAAATTAAACAAAAAAATTTCATTTATTAACGTATTCTAATACAATATTTTAAATAACTAAAAAAAATTAAAAAATTATATTACATCTTAGTAATCAATGTATCTACCGATTGTGCATAAAGTATAATCTATCAATGAATAATGTTATTTTTTCTCCATCTTCTCCTCCGATCATTAACTTTCCGCTGTGAAAAAGCTGTCCGAGTCACACTGCTTCATTTATGTTTAAAAATCCCTTCGCTTATACAAGCTTCGTATGGAAAACAATGCGATACCACATCTGTAAGAAATTTAAACCACTAAATCAAATCAAAATAAATTAAAAAAAACCATGTTTTTTTAAATATATATTACATCAGAAAAAATGTACATATATACTTGCATTTCACTCGTATATATAATACTGCAGTATTTGTACATATAAATTGTAGTATTATGCTTACATATATATTGAGTATATTTATACTCAGTATATATGCACATAAAATACTGCAGAATTATATGAACGTATATACCACATTTGTTGCCGTTCCTGCTGCTCACGTTGTCGTTACCGCCCCTACCTGTTGTTGCCGCTGGAGCTGCAGCTACTGCTGGTGCAGCCTCCGTTGCCTACTACCACTACTGCCTCCGCTGTTGCCACTGCCGTTGCTTTCGTTGCTACCGCTGCTGCCGGTGCAGCCTCCGCTACCACTACTACCGCTGCTGCCTCCGCTGTCGCCGCTGCCATTGTTGCCTTTGCTACCACTGCTGCCATTGATGTCACCGTTGCCGCCGCATCCTCCGCTACTGCTGCTGCCCCCACTACTGCCGTTGCTGCCGCCGCTTCCCCTGATGCTGTCGCTGCCTCCGCTGAAGCCGCTGTCACTCCTACCGCAACTACAGCCACTATCAACGCCCCACTACCACTGCTGGTGCTGCTGCTTTTGGCATCATTGTCGTCACTGCTGCCACCGCCACCGCCACCGCTGCCGCAGCTACCGCTGGTGATAATAGGCTTTTACATACCTATAATAGGCAAAAACTCTACCCTAAAATATTGGAGAAACACAAACATTTTCGCAAATATATAAAAATAGTTATTATAGACATGAACAAAAAAAATTACAGTTGAATGTCATATAGTTTCAACAAAAATTTAAATAAATAATTTAATATTTTAAAATTAAATTTAATAAAAATAGAAACTATAATGGGAAATTTTAAATAAAAATAAAATTCATTCGATAACTTATTCTAAGACAATTATTTTAAAAACTAAATAAAAAATAATAAAATTATATTATATCTTATTAATCAATGAATCAACCAATTGTGCATAAATTATAATCTATCAATGCATTGATATTGCTTTCTCTCCTACTGCTCCTCCGATCACCAACTTTCCTCTGCGAAAATACTGTCTGAGTCACGATGCTTCATGTTTGTTGAAATATGTCTTCACTTATACAAGCTTCATATAGGAAACAATGCGGTACCATATTTGAATAAAATTTAAACCACTAAATCAAATCAAAATAAATAAAAAAAACTATGTTTTGAAAAATATATATTTCTGTAGTTAATATGTACATATATACTAGTATTTTACTCTCACATATATTACTACATTATATGTACATATAAACTACAATATTATGCGTACATATATACTGAGCACATATATTTACTCAGTATATATGTACATAAAATACTGTAGTATTATATGTATGTATATACTGACTATATACGTACGTATATACCACATTTGTTGCTATTGCTGCTACTCCCGCTACCCCTCCAACTTTTGCTGCTACTATTGTTGCCCCTGCCGTAGCCACTACCATTGCCGCTGCCACTGCCAATGCCACTGTCGCTGCTATCGCAGCTACCGGTGCTGCCGCTGCTCTCACTGCCGATGCTGCCGCCACTGCCGTTGCTGCCACCGCGGCCTTCGTCGCCGCCACTGCCGCTTCTGCCACCAATGCCACTTTCGTTGCCGCTGCTACCATTACTATCGCCGCTGCCGTTTCTGCTACCGCCACAGCCATCGCTGTCGTCTCTGCCACTACTGAATTTAGGCTTATACATACCTATAATAGGCTCTAACTCTACCCAAAAAATTCATAGACACAAAAACATGTTCACATGTATAAAAAACAAATATTATATACATGAGCAAACACAAATTAAAATTGATTGTCATACAGGTTCAAAAAAAATCTAAAAGATGTCCAACAATTATGTTTAGAGATAAAGAGAGTTCAAAAATAAAATATTTTTAGAATAATAAAGATAAGATAAGCTAGCACTCTTTTTGATAAAGCTGAAATCGGTAAATTTGGGGCTCATGCATTGGGAGGACTGCCGTAATGTCTGAATACTTTGAATCAAGATTTTTTCTTTTCTCTCTCATAATGTGTCCTGCAAAGATTCATAATTTGGTTTATCGGAAAAGCAAAGAACAAAACTAAAAAAAAATTGAAACCTGCAAAGAAATATCATAATTATTTGCTACACATAGTCAAAAATAAATAACAGTTCAGAAATAGTTCTCATACTCAATCATCCTCATAATTTTTAGGGAATGGTAGCCTCTCCTGTGAGGATTCACAGCTAGATCTCAAAATGCTATCAGATGCACCAATGACGCTAATTGTGACTCTATATAGGACATCTACTGTTGCATTGCTTTTTTAATTTCTCTAATTTCTTGCATTTATTTCATCAAATTAGTTATCTGCTGATCCTTCTTTTTCATTTTAGTCTCCATATCTATAATACGTTCATTTGTTTCCAATGCTTGTTGTTCGACTGCCTCATCCACCATTGCTGAGACATATGAATTAGAATCACTACTACTACAACAAAATGCCACTCTCTTAGAGCCGATTTCGTACACTCACTGCTTCTTTCGACCTCATATTGTCTCCAAATAAATAAGATCATAGTCAATTGGTTGAATATCTATAGAACCCTCAACTTGTTGATGAGCAGCTATCACACATTCCTCCATTAGGTCCTGGGATAAAATAGAGATAAAAACTATTCTAGATTTACAAAAAATAAAAAAAATATTTTGCATTTAAAACAATTTTCATAATGTACTGTAGTTTTATAAAGTCTAATTAACATAACAATTTCTTACTGCAATCAATTGAGACTTGTTGTCAACATACTGACCATCCACTTTTTTCACATGCATCTTCCTAAAAATTTCATAAATATTTGGATCTCGACCCAATTCTCCATCCTAGAATATGTTTTTATTAATTCAAAAAAAACAAATGATCAAAAAAATTAACAAAATTAATAAAACCATGCAGAGATTATTATTATTGGACTATTAGGACAACCACAAAATATAGATATGTTTAGAATTTTAAATTTGTACCAAATCTCGAGCATGCTCAATGCTCGACTTTGAATCTCCAGTGTGTCGACAGATTCCTACACCTAGTCCAGCAACCTCACTTCGTCGATCTTTGCTAGCAATATCTAATTTTTTCTTCACATCTGGCTCCTCCCAATAATTAAGCCACTCGGGCCAGTCTTCCTCGGATATAAAATTAGGTCTTTCTTTCATTTTCTTTAATTTATGGACAAAATCAAAATACCATTGAGCTGCTTTGATCTCCCATAATGACTTTATATTTCTATCAAATTTGGGTGGCCACGTGCAATGATTCTATAAATAGAAAAAGGACAAAAGAATTTATATTAACAACAAGAACATAATTATTTACTGCTTTATTAATAAAAAACATAAAAGTTAAGTAATTAGATAATTATTTTTTAATTCTTTTGGTTTGTTATTTTTACCTGAAAGTCATTAAAATATGAATCATTTGTCAATTCAGAAACTTTCTTCCAGGAGAAAGCTTTAGCATCAGCCATTTTCTTGAAAGCCTTTGTAATTATAGTCGAACACTTGTAAGATGAAATAAAACTATACAAATAAACACATACCATATAAAACAAGCAAATCATAACGATATAAAATAAACCCCTGATAGTACCAAATTTTTTTTTAAATTCATTTATCCATATTTCTTTTACCTCTCATCCACAATATCAATTTCTAACTTTGCACTGACTATAGAGGAAGACACAATATTTGATGATGTCATTGGTATTGTAAATGGGGGAACAATCGGTGTAAATTATGTTGTAGAAGATAGAGATGGATCAAAAGTGTGAGCAAGAAGCACAATCGGTGGTGGGCTTACATCTGATAAAGGTGATTGTAGAGGTCTCAATGATGGTGATGGTGATAGAAATGGAGATGGTGATTGTGATGTTGAAGTCAGGATATGGTGGTTATGAGAAGGTACTGATTCTGCAACATTATGTAACATACTAGATGAATTTGGTTCATTTATGTGTCCACGTCCACCTCCACCATGTCCACGTCCTTTAGGCGCCATCTACTGTACAAAATAAAACAAATAACAAAAAATATGAATATGATGAACAAGCATGCATTTTCGAATAAAACACACCGATATATTTCAACAAAATATAAAACATCTTTGATAGTTTACATTTATAATAAAATTATAACAATTTATTTATCGGCATCACTATCATCCTCTAGTGGATCTTTTGATATTTCATTTGATTCTGATAGAAGTTCGAACTCATCTTCAGATAGAAATTGATCATCTTCAATTTCTATTATGCCACTATTTGAGTCACATAAAATTTTTGGATCTTCATCTACATTCAAAGGCTCAATATAATTTATGTCATCTTCTTGGAATGCCGGTGCAATTTCTAAGTCTGCACTTCTTTGCTGCGATGTTGATACTTCAAATTTTGATCGAGCTTTGATCTTGGAAATCATCCACCAATCTCTCTTTTCACAAGATAAACTTGGATATGTACAATAATATACCTGAGCTTCTTGAACTGCCATAATAAATGGCTCGTATCGATTATATCTGCATTTATGCTTAATGTCTACTAGATTATAATCCGAATGAATCTTTGTGCCCACATTTGGTGTAGGATCAAACCACTCGCACTTAAATAATACAATCATGTTATTTTCGAGTCCAAGATACTCCAACTCAATAACTTCTTTGAGTTGACCATAATAATAAATCTCATCTGCACTATATCTTGCTCATTTAATGTAGACACCACTATTCAATGTTATTTTAGAAGAATCATGCCCGATTGTGTGAAATTTATATCCATTAACAAAATACCCAGGATAGGTTGTCACATATCGAAAAGGGCCTTTACTTTGATTCTGAATAAAAATATTTGAATCTCTATTTGAAGGATCAATTGCCTGTGACATAAATTAAAAAATTGATATTAACAATTAAAAGATAATAATCAATTAAATAATTCATAATTTTAAAACTTAATAATTCTCTCATAATTTTTGAACCAATTCGTAAATTCAGTTTCAACATATAATCGACATCATTACTGGAAATTGTTGGTTGCCTATATTTTAACTGCTCAACATAAATACTACACAAAAATAAAAAGAGAAAGAAAAATGTATATCAATTTTTAATAATTCATATTAAAGATACAATTAAACTATGATTAAACCTGCAACCATTTTGTGTATACATACTCAATGTATGGTGCAACCTCCTTACAATTAAGTAAAACATAGCTCCTGGTTACTTTGTACTCTTCATCTATCATATATCTTTTCAATGCTCTTCCAAATGTTTTTCCAGGGTACTTGAAGATAGATAATTTATCCACAGAATCATCTTTTACCATCACATGACCTTCATAATTCTGCGACACATTTCTATTCTTTATATTGACATGATCATCAAAATAATATGCATTGTAAATTGAACCTTCAACTTTTTCCTTGTTTCTAACATTCAATTTCAACTTACGAAGATACCTAAAACCACAATGTTAGGTTTCAATTTGATTAAATTACCATATTACTTAAAGTACGAAATAATAAAACACAGCAAATTATATGTATTTACCTTTCAAAAGGATACATCCACCTAAAGTGCATCGACCTTGCAATCCTGGCTTCATATGCCAAATGGAAGTGCAAATGCTCCATTGAGTGAAAAAAATTTGATAGGAAGATCCGTTCAAGCTTACAAATAATAAGTGGAATGTCATTTTCCAGCCTTACCATGTCATCTATTCTGATTGTAATTGCAGTTAGTTGTTTGAAAAACAAACTTAGTTCTGTAAGGACCTTCCAAACACTTTGTGGAAGTAATTAACGGAATACAATTGGTATTAATCTCTGCATAAATATATGACAGTCATGACTTTTCATTCCAAATAACAAACGATTCTTCATATCCACGCATCTACCAATATTTGACACATATCCTTCAGGGAATTTCAAAATTTTAACCCATTCACATAATATATGTCTTGCCTTCATATCATGTGTGTAGCAAGCTTTAGAAAATTTTCATATTTCCCCATTCAGTTTTAATTCAGGATGCCGAAAGTAATCATTCAGCTCTTGTCTTGATTCCAAAGTATCTTTTGTCTTTTCATCTACATTAAGGACAATGTTGAAAAGATTGTCAAAAACATTTTTTTCAATATGTATTACATCTAAGTTATGACGAATTAAATTGGAATTTCAATAGGGAAAGTCCCAAAATGTACTATGTTTCCTCCAGCCAAATAATTTTTCTATTGGTCCATTACCTCCAGTAGCATCAGTATCAATTACCTTCTTCAAACCCAAACTATGAATCTTTGTAATAATTTCATCTCTTGAACGAACTACTAGTGCAACTGCCATCACAGTTGTATTTTTTTGAAATAGATGAGTCGTAGGTAGAAACTTACAATGGTTATAAAACCATGACTGTTTACCACTAAATTCGAGGGTAAATGCATCAGAATTTGTCATGCAATATGGGCATACGAAACATTCTACAGTACTCCAGCCAGACAACATTTAATATGCAAAAAAGTTACTTACCATCCACATAAGGGCTGCCCGTATAATAAAATTTTACTTATTTGAGATATCATATGTTTTCACTCCAACAATCCATAAATGATTTAACTCTGCAATAAAAGCCCGTAAGAAAACATCTAGCATGTCTTTCGGAAATCTTGGCCCTGGAACCAATATTGACAAAAACATATATTGCTCCTTCATAAACAACCATGGAGGCAAGTTATAAGGTGTCACTATCACTGGCCTTGTTGAATACTATTGTCCAGATTGCCCAAATAGCTAAAATCCATCAGTGTAGAGACCCAATATCACATTTAGACTTTCTGCTGCAAAATCTTTATGTATATAATTAAAATGCTTCCAAGCAGGTGAATCTAATGGATGACGTATTACCCCTTCTTCAATCTCATGCTCGAAATGACACCTCATATCATTTACTATAACATTCGATGTATATAATCTCTGTAATCGAGGAATTAATGGATTATAATACATCTAAAGACAACCTTTAATTTTTTTCACGTATCTACAACATGAGGCGCCTTCCTAAATCGAGGATGGTCACAAAACTTACAACTAATTAAATCACTATCACTGCCCCAATATAACATGCATCAATTTAAACAACAATTAAATTTTTCCACTGGTATACTCATTCCTCATAGTAACTTTTTAGTGTTGTAAAAGTTGTTAGTGATCAAATTATTATCTGGAACAATCTCCTTCATCAGTTCAGTCACCTGATCAAATAATTTATCTGACATATGATTTTCTGACTTAATGCTCATTAGTCGAGCCACAAGTGACAATTGCAAATGTGTTTTACAACTATGCCACACCTCTTTATCTGCAGCTTTAAGCATTTCATAAAATTCTTGAGCTTCAGGATTAGGTGGTTCATCCATGTAAACTATATTGAAGTTAGCACCAGCAGCTTCCATGATCATTCTATGGTATGTGTTTGATGATTCTTCACCACAAGCAAATGATTCAATACCCTCATTTTGTTCAATATTTAGAGTCATTGTACTTTCCCCATGAAAAATTCAAACAAAATAATTCGACACAAAGCCATATTTTCCAAATGATGTCTTATAGTATTTGCATCACGAAGAGAGATATTCTGACACTTTCAATGATTACATGGACACTTAATTTTTTCTTCATCCATCAATCTCGATTGACAACATGCAAAATTGATGAAAGTTTCAAGCCCAGTCAAAAAATCTTTATCCAAAAATCCATTAATAACCCTTATGTACATCCACTGACGATCTAAGATCATTTTGCCCTATTTTATTTCCAAAAAATAATGCCCAATCATTATAATAAATAAAACATTCTATTACTTCAAAATATACAAATAATAAAATAAAATTACTTACATATGAATATTTAAAATTTAAATATCATGAATATCAAGGAAATGCATTTGCTAAATCTACAATAATAGATAACATAAATTTTAGTACGATAAAGATTAATAGATATTACAGTTATACTAGATAAATTTTAGTACGATAATGCACAAGAAATGAAAGCAAAAAAAAAGATATTTAATGTTTGAAGGAGAGGGAGAGAGAGAGAGAGACATAGAGAGTGCATTATTAGAATGAAAAATTATATAAAAGAAAATAAAATTTCTTCTATATAAACCTATCAAATATTACATATTTTGTCATACATAAGTTCATATTTGAGCCTAAGGCCCAAGGGATGGGATTATGTAAGAGTACGACCCTTATTTGTATAATATCATATATGAGCATGATCAACGGACACTCTCATTCTACGTGCTTACATATTATTGATATTATATCTTATGCCATCTAATCTCAAATTAGTTCAACAAATTAATATTATCCCATATATAATTATATGTTAGGATACATATAGTAAATGTAGTTATAAATAGTTACATATACTTAAACATATAATTATATATAGATATATGTATACAAGTAGTTATAAGTAAATATAAATAAATGTATACAAAATTATAAACAATTAAATAGATTTACATATATGTATACCTATATGTAAACATAATTATAAATAAAGTTATATTTATTTATATAGAGTTATTTATAATTATACGAATATTTATATATAGTTATACACATATAGTTAAACAATGTGTTGTATGTTTTTATACATATAATTATAAATATTATTACATGTAGTTATGAATATAGTTACACGTATAGTTAAACTTATATTTATACACGTATGTATATATATTTGTTCATATAATTTCATATATTTATACATATAGTTATATATATGTATGGATATACTAAAATACATTTTTTATACTAATATATAAACATATATATTAAATATATGTTTTTAATTATATATTTAAATATAGATTATACATTAATAATATAAAATTATGTATAGTTATATGTTATTATACATATAATATATATAGTTATAAAAAATTATATATCGTTAAACATTTAGTTATATATATATATATATATTATGAATTTTATTAGCTAGTGATATTTGCTTGTTAAATTCATAGCTAAAATATAGATTTTATTATCAAGGGAAAATCTGTCGCTAAATCCATCGCTAAACCATGAATTTTATTAGCAAGGAAAAATCCGTCGCTAAATCATGGATTTTATTAGCAAGAGAAAATCCATCGCTAAATCTGTCGCTAAATCCATCGCTAAATCATGAATTTTATTAGCAGTGGAAAATACTTCGCTAACTCCGTCGCTAAAAATTAGCAAGGAAAAATCTGTCGCTAATTTTGTCCCTAATTTCATGCTTTTTTTTAGCGAGGGATATTCTGTCGCAATATCCATCGCTAAAATATCCGCTTTTTTTGAATGGAAGTTACAAAAATTTTCCGTCGCTAAAATCCCCACTTTTTTTGAGCAAAATTTACGAAATTTTTTCATCACTAATCCGTCACTAATCCGTCGCTAATTCTACCACTTTTTTTGAGCAGAATTTTTGAAAATTTTTTTCTCTAATCCTTTGCTATTTTTTTTTTCCTAAAAAATATCATAAATTCCATACTATTCCATAGCCCTTACAATTTAGCTAGGGATTGATTCATAGCTAAAATTCCCTAGTTAAATTGATATTTTCTTGTAGTGCTAGGTGGTGATTGTCCAAAGATGATAACCACTTTATATGCCAAGAGAGCACATGAGTATTTTTACGCTAATCTACCAATTATTTAATAGCTAAACATGATATTAACCAAACTAAAAAGTCTAACTTAAGACATTATCATGCACAAAGACATGAGCCAAACCTAGAGTCTAACTTTCTTTTCAAAGACCATGTGTGTTGATTCAACTCGAGTAGTAATTAGTTTAGTGTTGATTGATTGAATTGGCAACATAATTCCTATGCAATTGATATCTGGACTTATGTCAACTTTATTACTTACACAACACATATATTTGTGAAAATATATTGGATAAGGGATAATCACTCAATGAGATTTTAGGATTGTGTCAATTAATAATAATTTTAGAACTCTCAAATTACAACACCTTTCACAGTGGCATCAGACCTTTATTAGTTTCAATCATGATACTTGGTATTAGAGCTTGTTAACCCTGTTGATGGCTACCATTTGGTATCAGTTATATATTAACTAAGAGGCTTGGTTATAAGATCTATTCCATAATTTCTTTATTTCTTGATCAGAGATAAAAAACTTCTTAAGTAAGGGGTTTGAACTATGTAAGTTGAAAATGGAAGGCTTGCTGGTGGATAATGATTTGTGATCTACACCCAACTATCCAAAGCCATATTCAGTGATAAAGAAGTAAAATCAAAGTTAACCATTAGTGAATGAGAGAAGCTAGAAAGAAGAGCCATAGACTTGATTTGGCTATGCTTGCATGACTCTATGCTTGTGAATGTCACTAGAGAAAAAATGACAAGGAATAGTGGTCAACACTAGAGATTCTCTATCAGAGCAAGTCACAATTCACTATAATATCTTTGAGCTAGGAGCTATATAATTTATAAATAATGCATGAAGTATCTTTATCTAGTGTCCTACATGAATCCACCACACTCATCAACCAATTTGGATCTATAAGCCGTAAAATTAGTGATGATGATAAGGTTATGATGATGTTTTGTTCATTGCTAGATTTATGGGACAATCTAATTGTTATCATTGGTAGCAATTCAATGAAGTTAACATATGAGGGCATGATTATACTTTTTTTATTTGAGGATATGAGGAGGCAAATATGAGAGCATTCTCGACTGAAATTGTACTCATGAAAGGCATAATTGATGATAATAGTTCCCCTCAACTAGGATGAAAACTATGGTTTAGAGGAAGGTTAAAGAGCATAGAATATCCCAAGTTCAAGTATTAGAAATGGAATAGGCTATGAGATTTTAGAACGGACTACCCAAAAGATCTCTCCAATTTTGGAAATGGTAGAAATGGCTTGATGATAAAGGTTGAATCTAGCATAGATGTCCACTTTGTAGCTACACATGTCTCTCATAATTTTGAAGAAACGTGGACCATTAATTCTAGAGTCTCATATAAAATGACTCGACATTGAGAATAATTTTGTGAATATAATAACATGATGGTAGAATGATGTATACAATTCTACTATTAATATTATAAGTCAAGAGAAAGTGAAGATGCAAATGCATGATAGGACTATGATAAAA
The DNA here is from genome assembly GCA_029783825.1 of Sapria himalayana. NCBI lineage: Eukaryota > Viridiplantae > Streptophyta > Magnoliopsida > Malpighiales > Rafflesiaceae > Sapria > Sapria himalayana. Next base: position 1,863,956 of record JAREIK010001718.1, read on the forward strand.
CTCCCAGGGGTAATGCATATTCCAAACCTCAACAAAAGTCTCATCTCAGTTAGTGTGATGATATCTAGAAGATTAATTTTCACTTATGATGGCAGGTCATGTGGGGTCACTTGTGGAGCATGCACCATTTCTTGAGGAATGAAGGATTAATCACTATACAAGTTGATGACTATTCTATATGCCAGATAATGCATAATACTAACTATTTTGCATGATTTTCATTATGTATTTTGCATAAAAGAATAGTTTATCTGTAACGATTTCACAAAAACTCCTATTTTCAATAGTTGTGAAATTGATAGTTTTAGTGTGAAAAAATCATGCAAATCATAGCATTTGATAAGCTATGACTTGATTATATCATTGATTACATATAAAATAATCTTGGCATCCATTATTAATAGAAACTCTTGACACATAGTCATGAAAATCTTCGTATGCTATAATTTTACCATATTGTTTACACAAACCTTTCACTATGTAATATATTCTTTTGACTAGAAAGATTTCTTGGATTCTTAGTAGAACTACCTTGAAACCACTTTATGGAAATGACATTATTTTTATCTCATAACAACTAAGTACCCAACTAGTGCTAAATCCACAACAACCTTTAGATATCAAGCCTTTTCCATTATCCAACCACAGAATACTCAAGCAAAAGTCTTGATTATGATCTAGAGTTGCAACTTTTGGCTACAACATATTATCGAGAGAAAAATTCGAGCCATGACTAGCATAGGATCCATAAGTCTTAGCTAAGGAGACACATCAAAGTCATGACCATCATCCAATATCATGACTTAGTGTTACAAAGATAAAGACTAAATACAAAAGTCACAATAATATTCTTGTACCATGACTTTATGTTACTAATGATAAATGAGTAGTCATGACTTTTTCCAACATTTTGACTATCAAGTAGAAAAAAGAGACTAGGGTGGCAGTTTATATCTAGTGTGTGCATAGATATAAACACTTGAGATCCATGAAAGGCATGAGGAAGATAATCCAAATGGCTCCACACCTCCATTTTCCAATCCATGAGAAACTACAGTGATACATGGAACGAACATAAACCTTAGGAGGTGTGTGCATATTTTGACTCTTTCCTTGAAGTAAATCATTGTGAAATTAAGAAAGTTTTGAGAGATTTTGATTTTGAAATGTAGATTTTCCTAAGGGCTAAAATTGAGAACCCAAATTTATACTAGACAAATTTCCACTTGTCTCATATATAATTCTTCTCAATTTCAAGCTAAATGTAGAATCTAAGGATGATGTAAAATGTTTATTATGATGGATGGTTTATTTAATAGTTTAATATTATGCTTTGTTGTGATATTATTTGGTTATGAATAGTTTGATAATTAAATAAAATTTAGACAAGGGTTTTGATTATTGATGGATTTTTGTGTAATTAGAGTAGTGAATGATGATACGTAAGTCATGAAATACACTCACACATATAGTGGGAAGAAAGTGATAGCATTGTAACTACAATGTGGTAGAAAAACATATGCAAAAACCTAAATTTGTGGTATGATTAATTATTATGAGTATGAAACTTACAAAGTCATAAAATTGAATATTTTTATATGCCACTCTATTATGCATATCATAGAGAAATTAACGCACAATTGATGTTGGCTAATAAATATAATGTTTTACTAATGGTTTTACCTTTAGATTTTGAGTTACCTATCATAGTGTAAGGGACAATGTCAAGTAAGCCATATGATAGGCATGGACGAATATAATTCATATGGTTTTGACAATCCTACAAGTTATATTTGGTCATATGACTTCTACAAGTGAAATATGAAGGAAACCATATGCTAATTGTGTGAATATGGTTCAAACGAAGCCAATAGTAAAGATACTTCTATTGCTACATCATTTTTCAATGATAAAGATATTAAATGATAGAGAATAAGAATGCATATAAGAATCAACTATAAGGATAGTTAATGAGTTGTCTAAAAGGTAAGGACTTATGAAATATCTTTGAGTAGAGATAATTTGTTTTCTCAATATTAATATATTGAAGGAACAACTATGACGATACCATCATTAGGAAGAGCTAAATAGTTAATAACCACCTTGTATGCTAATAAGTTTAGAGGTCATTCCACAATAATATAGCCTTCAATATATATCTGAGAATAATCACAAGGCTATTTATGAATTGTAGCACAAATTAAAATATAAATCAACCATATAATCTAGAATCAATAAGTTGAATCTTATTTATCATTCCTACTAGAGTAGCTATTAAATATCAATAACTGACTTAATTTTGTTTGTAATACCTATAAGATCAATATCTATATAAAAAATTCATTTTATTATTTATATAATGACATTTGATGAGAAACTCTCGGCAATTAGCTTTTGGGATACTAAACCATAAAATTAGATGTTGTAACGAAATCACAATAAGTTTTTAATTCTATCGATGAAAATTATGTTTGCTATTTCTGTTGGTCAAATTTTGTTGATGTAACTACATTTGAAAAGTGATAGTTCAATTATTGGTAGTTTTGATGATATTATCTTGTTTGATTTTGATGAGATTTATATTGCATATCTTATATTTATCTTGTAACCATGGTAATTTTATCTTATATTTATCTGCTATCATCCTTACATGAGCAAAACTCTTGGACTAATCTAATACCTTGTACCTAGAGGAATGAGAGAATCTTATATGGGTCAAAGTTTTACTATGATGGAGCATATTCTTACCTTCTATTGTGACTTTTGTTTTGTGCATAATGAAGATGATTACACTTCTCTTCATACAAATGCTTGGTATGAAGATTTTGAACATGGGAGGTATGGAGAAAGGCCTCCCCAAGATAGGCTCCTTAAGAAATCACCTTTCAAACTCGATGAATTCTTGAATATGTGTCTTGCAGAGACAAAAAAAATGCAATGATATGAAAGAATCTAAATATATAATGCTTGATAGATCATTTCCAAAAACTAGCTCATCACACGAACACTTCATCACAAAACTATTAGTCGAGACTAGAGAAGTGAATGATAGGGAAGAAGAAAGATTATGACCACTTGACATGTTGGGGGGAGGCACTAACTTGAGTATAATGAAAAAAAAAATGCAACTTTGGAAGTTCCATTGGTGAGTTTAGACATAAATGTAATTGAAGAAAAAAATATTACATTGGAAGGTCATTAGAGAGTAGTGACATAATTCTGACTGAAGAGAAAAATGCTACATTAAATGTTCTATTTGTGAGTATCGACATAAGTTTGATCAAAGAGTAAAATACTACCTTGGTCATTCTATTAGTGAGTATGGATACAATGCTTAGTGAAGAGGGATGATGTACTATGTCTAAAGTTCTCATGGTGATTATGGCCACAATAGTTGTAGAGGATGAGAAATCAAAAAAAAGCATAAAAAGCCATGATATTTTTTGATGTCATGGCCCAAATAGAGAAGTGTGACCCTCAATTATTGAGACTTTATTTAGAGAATACCATTCAGATAATTTTCTAGATAATATCACTAGTGGATATTGAACAAATAAAAAAAAGAAGTGAAATGTTACATTGAGAACCCTAGAATAGACTATAGAAAATAATGGTAGAAAAGAAGAGTTGATGTTGTTCAGCTATGTAAGTTAAACATAGTACGTCTTTGGAGGTAACCCAAGAAACAAAATGTTGTTTGTTATTTTTGTTTGTGATGAAATTATTTACATGCACCTCATAGTTTGATACTGATCCACCACAAAACCCATCATGGTGAAAACAATCTTTTTTTCTCAAATCCTAATTTCTCTCTCTTAATTCTATCCAAAACCTTAACAAAACAATTGTGAGATTTATATGCTACAATAGTAAAAGGATGGAGAAAAGAGCACATACTTAGCTAAAATAAAAAAATGTGGTGGAAGAAGTGACTTTTTTCATGGAAATAGGCAAAAGATTGATGTATTTAATTCTTACTAGAAATAGCTTTATTGGGGAGTAGAATTTCAATGAATATATAAGACTTATCTTAAAAAATTTTGAAAAAAATATTAGTTTGTATTTTGCACTCATAGAGAGAAGAGAAATACCTCGATCATAAGAAAATTCTATGCCAATTTGAAGAATAGAGAAGAGAAGAGATATTATATAGGTGAATATTAGGTGCATTTTGATAAGGTGATTTTTATTGTTGAGCATAAAAGAATATGTCTAAAGTTGTTCCCCTGATATTGTTGAGCATCAAAAGAGGGGTTGAAAGAGATACAAAAGAAATGAATTTGAATCTCAAAGAGAAAGGATTGACTTATTTTGTGTAAGAAAAGTTATCTTTCATCTAAGTTGAAATAAAGAAGATGAAAGAAGTGGGAGAAGACATGAATAGAGAGAGACCCCCACTGTGAATATTCTTCTAGTGAACAAAAAGGTATGATGAGTGACATTATTTGTATTTAGAAGAATATTGAGTTGGAAGCCAGAGATAAAGAAACATGCCTTATATAGGACATACACAACTTTCATACAATAATGGTTGTGTACAAAAAATTGAGATATACTTTACGAAATATGACTCCAACAAAAACAACTATTGTTTGTAATGACAAAAAAATATATACAATTTTTAAAATCTTGGAATGTGTGATGAAACATATTGAGGCCACAATAATATTGGGTACATAGTCATTTTGGGAGGCTCTATAATTTCCATTGCAATGGAATTATAGAGAAGACAATGGTTACTAATAGATGCCAAAATCTTGAAAATGATATGATCTACCAAGAGAATCAGTGGAATAGAGAATTGAGAAAATGTAGTATAAACCAAAAAGACTTATACTATGTAGTGAGATATTTTAAAAATGTACTAATTTTGATTGAGAGAAGACAAACATTTTCCAGACATGATTATAAGATGTTGGATTGAGCATCAAATTTCTAGAAAAAATTCAGAGAGACCATTCACTTTTGTCATCAAATGTTTTTTAAGAAGCATCATCCTAAGAGAAAATCATACTTATGACTACCTTGATTATGTGAAATGTGCTATTTTGTTATTTTATTTTGTGTACTTAAAAGTGTTTGGATATGTTTGTAGCAATGTGAAAGTTGTGTGATATAGTTTTCTTTTTTATAAGCGATGGATGAATTACTTGAGGATGAGAAATGATTTTAGTATGAGAGTTTGTTCGATATACCAAATACCAAATTATACTAAATATTTTGAATAATTTACATGATTTGTTTTCTTTGAAAGAGAGATTAATTTATAATGATTTTACAAAATCTTAGTTTTAGAAGATTTTAATGAATATTTACTCATAAAATATGTGACTTGGTGGAGTTGATGACTAGATGTGGAGCGAAAAATGATGTAAGTCATACCATTTGACCAACTATGACTTGATTACATAAATATGTACTTATTAATTTGTTTAATCATTCATTGTAGAAAAAACTCTACACATATAGTCATGATTATCTTCGTAAGTCATCACTCTACAAGCTTGCTGACACAATCTTTTTAATTTTTAGCACATTCTCTTGGATATGAAAATTATTGGAGTCATAGTTGAACTAGCTTAAAATAGCTTTATGATTGAGACATTAATTTATTGTTTAGCAATGAAGTACAACACTAATACTAAAAGCTATGGTAGCCTTTAGATGCCATACTTTTTCCTTTATTCAACTACAAAATACTCAAGCCAAAGCCACAACATTGATCTTGAGTTAGGATTTTTGGCTATATAATATTACTATGAGCCAAACTCAAGTTGCAACTAAACAAGCATCATGGCTCTTGGCTAAAGAGGGAAACCAAAGTAGTGGCCATCACCCATCACCATGACTAAGTGTTATACAGTCTATATACACAAGCTGTGACCATATTCTAGTATTATGACTTTATGTTATATAAGCTAAATGAGTTATTTTGACTTTTCTCAGCAATATGACTATCACGCAGAGGAAAGAGACCAAAGCTGTTGCTTATACCAAGCATAGTGACTTTGTGTTATAGAACTGAAAGACTGAAGCCTCAACTTTTTTTTCAATGGAATGACTTCCAATTAATGAAACCCACACCAAATGCTTGATTATATAATGAAAACCCTAAGAAACTAAAAGAGATTCATGAATGATGTGAGGAAAACAACCCAAAAGGCTCAACAATTACATATAAACATATTTATAAGTAACAAATGTTGACAATATTAATATGCTAGTGGGCATCAGAAAACTAGTTAATATTCTCTAGGATGCCGAATGAATAAGGTCGAGTGGATCCCATATTTAATAATTAAATAGAACTAAGATGATTGTTTTGGATATTGGTGGGTCCATACATGATTGAAGTGATGGATAGTGATAGGTAAACTATAAAATTTACTCACATATAACTAGGAAAGAAGTTACATCCCTTTTGACTATAATGTGAGAGACAAACTCTTATGCCAAAATTTAAAATTGAAGTATATTTAATTATTAAAAATATGATACTTATGAATATGAAAATACTTAACTTTTATTGGTCACTAATTTTGCATATCCTAGAGGAAATATCTCTCAATTAATGTTGAGTGATAAATAGAATATTTCCCTAAGAGTTTCTCCTTTAGTGTGAGAATCACATATCATATTGAGAAATACTAATGGGTGAGCCATATGATAGGTATGAATAGATATAATTCATATGATAGTGATAACCCTATGAGTTACATTTACTCATATGACTTCCGATAGTGAAATATAATTGAAAACATATGTAAATTATGCAAGTATGGTGCTAACGAAGCTAAAAGTATAAATATATTTATTACCACAACAATTTATATCTAGAAAGATACTAAATTTTAGATAGTGAGAATTTATATTTGAAGTAATCATTAATGACAGCTAATTGACTCTGCATGCTTATTTAAGCAGAGCCAAAGGGAAAACCCCAAAATTCCAAAAAAAAAAATTCATTTTCTCGTTGCAGCAATTCTAAGCTATATAGATCATGAGATTAAAGTGTTTCCATGGAAGAAAGCTCACATTCAAAGTTAAGCAGAAATGGTGGAAATATAGAGATGAGCAATAAGGGTATAGAAATGAAGCACTAATGGAGTTTCACAAAAAGCTATAGTGTCCATAATGACTTTTTTGATGGCGACAAGCAAAAAGTGTATGTATGATATCTATTTTCACCAAGAAAAATTTTCTGAAAGAGTGGGGTTTCATGAAATTTATTTCTTCTTTTATAATAGATCACATAAAATAAAGATTTGACTCTATTTGTGCCCTTGGAGAAAAAAAGAATAATTCAATTATAAGAGAATTCTATACCAACCTAGAGTAACAAGAGGAAAAGAAATATTATGTGTGAGGAATTTGAGTATATTTTGATAAAAAAAAATTTAAAAAATTACTTGGATTGCAAGTAGGTAGAGATACAACAACCTTCAAATTTCTAAAAACACAACCTAATTTCAAAACAATTGTGAATAAATTGATGGATATAAAAGGATAATATAGCGTAAATTTGATAAGTACATGAGTATTTGATATGTGGAGAACTCATGAATGTGAGTAAAGTGTGGTCGAATTTTATTTGCTCTTTTATTTGTAGCAGACACTCAATATTTTAACCATCATACAAGATAGCACAATTCTATTTTTTTTCCCTCTTGATTGGTAGTAGATTCAATGTTATAAAAAAAATACTTGAGAAGTCTATTATCAATTATCAAGATGATGAATTTTCTTTCCTAAGAAATCACCGTTCTTTGATTACATATCTATTTCAAGCTGAGAGCACCCTGATAGATGAAGATAGTGATGAATGATACCCAAGGGTCTCCCCCTAACTTTATCATGTATTAATAGAGATCATTAAGAAGATAGAAAAGAAAAGATGTTAATTCTTAAAAAGGAAGAATCAATATTTATTGGTCAAGAATTACCATATATTGGGTAAGAAATATCATCTTTTCCCAAAACCGACATAGAAGCAATAAAAAGAAGTAAAAAAAAAATATGAGAAAGTAAAAATACAGTGAGCATTCTTTGGATTCACAAGGAAGTGCCATGAGTGATATTTTTCATGTTTTGGAAAATATGCAGTTGGAAGCTATAAAGAGAGAGGATTGCTTGAAAATGGAGATATAAACTCTTTGTATAGTAATAGTGGAGGTAGCTCAGAAATGAGATGCAACGTGGGAAGTAAACCTCCAAAAGAAGGAGATTTGTTTGTCATGACCTAAAAAAAGTTTGAAATATAGTTTATAAACTTTTTAAGAAGGGATGAAACAAGTTGAGACAAGGGCGAAGAGCAATGTTCAATCAATTAAAAGGCTTTATGAGTCTATTGCGAAAGAATGAAAGAGAATGGTTGTAATGAAAGATAAAAGAATTGCAGGTGACACATGAAGTGATTTTGTTTTAATGCCCAATTTTTAGGATTAAGAAATGTTCCAAAAGCTTATTGGATGAATGTCTTTCATTGAAACAAACATACAAGTATGTAGATGATACAAGTAGTAAAGTAGAATTTCATCTAGATATCAACTCCACATAAATTATGTAGACAATTCGATCAACATCAACCAATGATAAGTAAATAACTACTCTAGTTGAATGGATAAAATCAAGATTTTGGTAAGCCTTTTAGATTCAAGGCCTAGTCCATTTTTTATGATTGATGACCTATTTAAAATACTTGGTTCTTTTTATGCTTGATTACATAATAAATATTGAATTATTATAAAAATACCTTAGTTCCCTATTGACATACAAGGTGATTATCAATTTTTGAGCCCTCCCCATTGATTATCCCCTCATAACAAGCTCCTTGGTACTTTACCAACAAAATAATATTTCATCCATACTTGAGGGTTATTCACAAGTTCATATTTGTTAAACAATTCATTAACTTCTCTTTTTGGTGGCTTCAAATATATATTCTTATTTTCTAATCTCATGTATCAAAAAAAAGTAAACTGATATGATATTAAAAGTATCTTCACTTTTAACTTCGTAAGTACATACTAATATAATTATATATGTTTTCCCTCAAATTTTACTACTATGAGTCATATTATAGAAAGTAACTCATAGGACTATCAGTATCTTATGATCCCACCTCGACTCACACATGTTAAATGGCTTACTTGTCATTGTCTGTCACAATGACATGCAACTCATGCCCTAAAGGTGAGATCCTTAGGAAAATATTTTATAAAAAACCTCCACATGAATTGAGGGTCTATTATCTAAGATATGTAAAATAGATTGGCTTATAAATATATTTTTTCTTTTAGCTTCATAAGTATTATACTTGCATAATTAAAATTATCTCAATATTGGGTGTTTAATATTTAGTATTCAATTTATCAAATATTTTAATTAGTATATTATGGTGGTTGAGAATGATGTGTAAATATGGAAATGGGGCAATAATCTATTAATTTCACTCATTTTGTTATTTTGGAGAACTTTGATAAATAATTATGAATTCAATGAGTTTTTGAAGGTGTTTATCAGATAAGGTAGATCTATAAGTCTATCATATTTTTGATATATTTTCTTGGCTAAAACTCTATCTAAAAGGTTGTTAGAAAAGTTTTGTACATCATGATTCTACCATCTCACTAGCACAATCTTTCCACTATGCGATAAATACTAAATGATTATGATATTTTTATGGAATCACAATCATATCGAACTCATAAAATTTTAATGGCTATGATATTAATTCTCTAATATGGTAACCAATTATCCCACTAGTGTTTAAGGTTGTACCTAATTTCATAGAGTCATGATTTTATATGTATATGGCTTGATAATCTCAAGTCAGAGCAATGCCTATTCTAAAAAGCCATAACTTTTTAGCTACAAAAACTTAAAGAGCCACAAATACTCAACCCAAAACCATAACAAAATTCAAAGTTAATACTTTTTGATTACTAAATATTATAGAGGATATTACTCAAGTATGACCAATTCTAAGACCATGATTCATGCCCTTAAAGAAATGTTGAACTGTGATTTGTACATTATAGCTAAGTGCAAGCACCATGGTCAATTCCTAGTACCATGACCATATACATATCAAGAAAGACTAATGACCAATACCATAGCCTTGACATAGTATCGTTGCTATATAATAATGTTGGAAGCCATCTCCACCCCACAACCACTTCATAGTGTAATGGCTATCTTTGAACTACAAATGATGAAGGCACAAAGTTGAGGCCATTTCAAAGCCTATGACTTTATGCTATATAATGATTAGGCCAAAGTCATAGTTTTTAACAACATCATGACACAGTGTTATAAAAAGATCAAGATGTCAAATAGAGTATTGATTATTTTCTAGAGTTACTACCTCAAGCTGAAGAGATGAAAGCCAAAGTTATATATTCAAATTTTCATGATGGATGATCACAAATCAGCCACGATACTCTCTCATACTTATGATAGGAAAATGGTGACAATATTTCCAATTATGATGCATGAAATTTACCTTTATATTAGACCCTAAAGTTTAGGTATGTTAATCATCATGAGTATGAAATTTATGAAGCCTAAAGTGTGAATGCTTTTATATGTCAATTCATTATACACATCTTAGAGGGACTAGTTCTTGATTGTGAAAGATATTATATAGAACATTCTCTCAATGAGTTCACCTTTTGTATGGGAGATGCATCATTACTGAAAAGGACAATGATAAAAAATTTTCAAGGTATGTATGAGTGTATAGTGACTCACAAGGTGGTTATAGCCCTTGTGAGTTTTTTTTACTTATATAGTTCCCACAAATGAAACCCAAAAAAAATATCCATTAATTGTGGGAGTATGGTACTTATGAAACTAAAAGTAAAAATTCATACAAATCATACAAATCATTTATATTTAAGATAATGGAGACCAATGAATAAATGTGTGCATCCAAAACAACCATCATAAATAATTTTTAAAGTTTTTTAAAAAGTATGACATTGTGAATAAACATTTACTGAGATGAATTATTATCTCGGTGATGATATACCAAGATGATAACTATGATTGGGCCACTTTTGGAAATGCTTTAATGTTAATAACAACCTTGCATGCTATCAGGGAAAGTTGTTATTGCATAACATTCTAACCTTCATTCTATGTCTAACATAATATATATCAAATGAATTAATGATGTCACATAAATTAGATAATTAAATTCTAGACCTAAGATTGTTTAATAATTGAGTATCTATTATACTAAAAATGGGTCACCTATTGTTGAATAGCCAAACTGCCAATATTATTCCTATGTGATTGATATCTTGACGAATGTTCTATTATATTACCGTATGTGACCCATTTACATATAATTATTAGTTGAGGAAAAACTCTAGTTAATGTGTTTTTGGGACATCACCTAGCTGATTAAATTAGATGGAGTAATAATGTCACAACATAGAAGTATAAGTTTGTCTCAAGTGTCGTGATCAAATAGGCTATGAATTCCTTCCTATCATTACATGTGAGTGTGGTTCTGAGCTTACCTACTACTATACAACATGAAAACATGCACACAACAACCATAAAAAAATCTTAATTTTAATTCTAAATAAACACCTCTTTCTTTAGTAACCAAACTACAATATAATCCAAAAACAAAAATTTATTAATAATGCATTCATCACATGAAATAAAATATACCAGCCCTGAACCTTAATTTAGCTTTACATCATGGAGGAATTCATATGAAATAATTTAAAGGATATCTCATGAAATTTTGGGATCCAAAAAATAGCCCTCAAAATTTATAGGATCAAATCCTGTAACAAAAAATTATCATTAAAGTTCCTTGGATCTACCCCTAGGTGGGAGTTGAAATTCACACACCCCTTAGAGTTTATGCTTATGTCTTCCATCACCTCTTGCTGGTTGATCTTTTCTAGGTTTTTGGGAGAATTTTTGCTCCCAAACCCTTAGATTTTTCTTCTTCATCTCATGCCATCCCTATTTTTTTACTTTCCAAATTTTCACTATTATACTTGAATGGCTAGGTGTGATTTTTAAGCAGGAAGTTGCAGTGTTATCGAATGTTGTAGCTTTGGTCTCTTTCACTTTAGATTGTTGTGGCACGGAGAATAACCTTGACTTTTGTATTTTTTTTCTATAAAACAAAGTTGAGGTGGTAAGAATGAGTCATGAGTAGTGGATGTCAATGACTTTAATCATTTCTTAAGAGTAAAAAGTCTTGATTTTAAAAATGGTCATAGCTTAAATAAATACTCTTTGGAACTATATATAATTAAAAGACATGATAGTGGAGAAGTGTCTTAACTTTTGTCTTAGTCATGGTGGATATGTGATGAAAAAGTCATTGTACAAAAGGATATCATGATTTTAGTACCAATGAGGTATTTGCTTGCTATGATATAAAATTAATATCATAGTCATAAAAATTATAATGATCTAGTGTGACTGAGACTCTAAGAAAGTTCCACAACCAAAAAAATATCTTGAGTAGTAAAATGATTTTGTCAATGAGGTGATAGAGTTGTGTCATATGAAGATTTCGATGACTATCTGTGTAGAGCTTCAGCTAAGAATGGATGCCAAAATTATTCTATAAGTTCATAGAGGTGTACCAAAGTCATAATACAAAGAATGTTATGATTTTCCTTGACTTTCTACTCCTTCCATACGCAAAGATTCTACCTTGTCTCACATCTCACACAAAAAATTATCCAATTTTACAACTATTTAATATAATATATTAAAAATATAATAACATGAAATAATTCTATTTAAAGCTATTTTTCATGCAAATATATCATGCATAACCACCAAAATAACTAGAATTATCTTTTATGTGGCATACCAACCAAAATTGCATTCTAAAATAATTGTTTGTTCCTCAAGAATAAATCTCACTCTATAAAAAGTATAACTTTCCATTCATCATGTATATTTATTTGCTATGACTAGGTTTGAGTGTCATAGTGTGTCTAGATGATGGAGTTATTTCTCTTTGTGGATATGTAAATGGGTCATGGGGGGGTTTGAGTTTCGTAACTAAATATGTGGGTGCAAAACTTGTGCAAAATAATTTGTGTGAGTGAATACATTTATTTCATTAGACCATGCAAGAAAAAAAAAATTCTTAAGCCATCTCTTAAGTAGCACAATATTTAATGTTCATAACTAGATCATAAACAAATTGTTACCTCCATCAATGATCCTAGATTTCTAGGCTAGCTTCATTATATAAAATCTCAAATCTTCTTTTCTTTATGAACTTTCTTTTAGCATTGAATCAATTTCTATAATTTCTTTTTCATTGATTCTTCCTTTTCTTTCTTTTTCACAAGATGCCACATCTTTTTAGATCACCATAGCTTCATTGTTCTTGGATGCTGTGATTTTTCTGGACTACAATGGTTTTTTGTTAAGCTACAAAGTCATGGCACTAAAGTTTTCTATAGCTTCTATACCTCCAAAGTGACGACACTGGTTGTAACAAATGGTTGGCCGACTAAATCTTAGTCATCTGCAAGCCCATTTGAGTGTTAACTAGTTATCCAGCACAACCGAGCATACTCATACTATCTACTTTGCCCGTTATAGTGCATGGTTTTATTGGATCATAACTTATTTCTACCTACCATGTTGCATTCCATAAAATGTATTTTAAAAATGGCCGGGCCCACTCAATCTTAGTCCTCGAGAAGGCCCATCCAAGTGTGAACTAGTTGCCCAGCCTCACTGGATATACTCATATTATTTGCTTTGCCTGTTGTGGTACATAGTTTTACACATGGGTCATGACTTACTTTATACCTCCTATGTCGCATCTCTTATGATTTGAACTTGAGATCTCTAGCATAAGGTTCCAAATGATAATAATAGAATACCAATTGGCCTATAGCTCAATTGATATTCTATAGTTGAACCTTATGTTGGAGGTCTCAAGTTCATATTCTATTGGATATGACACGAGAGGCAAAAATTAAGCTGTGATGCATGTGTAAAACCATGCACTATAACGGGCAAAGGTGACAATCCGTATGAGAATGAAACTAATCATCATCACATTAGTATATGATGGTATCTCTAGTGGTGGCCTCAACCTTCTCAAAGTCACATGAGTCATCATCAGCCAGCAACTCTTCTGCTTTTGTTCCAGCACGATCTCGATCATGGATGCCTAACCTCAAATCCTCTCAATCCTTCATGCATATTAGTGTCTTAATGATATCTGACCGTAGTCTTAATTTTCTATCTAAAATCACATTAACTATAATAAAAAAAGTAGACTCCGATGCTGCGCTCGACACCGAAGAAGTTAGTAGATCTCATGCCATCTTAGACAACATGAGATAGATGGGCTCATATTATTTCCACCATTGTAAAATATCAATGTTCTTGTATCAATACGTGATAGAATCGAGTAGTAATCAGTATCTAAGTACAAAGATAGCTTTTTCCTATTTGATGGTCCACCTCATCATTTTCCCCTTGCTAACTGAATAGAAAAGTCATCATCTCTGAATAAGGTATTTATGTCTATACTCGAAGCCTGGCTACTACAACAACTATACCAAGTATCATAATATGTAAATAACTTAGTCAACTTCTTGTGAATGAATCCTTTAGGTTGGTATTTCTAGTTCAAACATAATGATATGTATTTCAAAATATTATCTACTTCTTCCACTATAACTCTAGGTCCATGTAGGCAAGCATATAATAAAGGGATGGAATGGTGGAATAATAATTTAAGTACATGGATTTTATCTCAAGAGTCATGTCACTAAATGTCAGGTCATCTCTAAACTTCCTAAACATGATACTAATGTTGCATATACACCTAAGTACAATGCAAGTCATAAAAGTATAAATTGATGAACACATGTTCGTCTTGTCATAAAAAATCTTCAAATTTTTCATAAATAAAATTTCTATATCCCAGTCAATATCATCAAAAATAAGTTTGTCACTTTTACTATTAATATAGTCTAATATCATGTGTTTATATCCAACACATAACTCCAACATCATGTATGTATAGTTCTAATGGTGTCTCATATCCATGTGAAATTTATATCTTTTTAGACTCAGACAAATAGAGACTACCAAACTTCTATTGTCTGCTAGGCATCCGAAGATATTATAGTGAGTTATATATTTTTTCTAATGTGGGGGAAATAATATTAATTCCCACTTGGATTATGAGGTTAATGATGTGACACATGTATCTAATGTTAAAAATCTCACCTAATGGCTAATCTCTAATGGTCCTAACAAATATGTTAATGACTACTCCATTATTAGATACATTATCAAATTTGATATTATATATTTTATTTTGAAAATTATATTTTCTAAAGATTCTCATTATACAATCATATATGGTCGGGCCATCATGAGGATAGAGAATCATTGAAAATCCTAATAATTTTTTGTTTAGTGTCTATTTAGAATCTACATAGCAGGTGGTGAGGCATCATAAGATACATCATCGTGACTAGTCCAGATATCAGATATCATGGATACCATACCATTATATTGCCTAATAGTTATTATTTGTTTTTCTAACTTATAATATTTTATTATATCATTCATTTATGTGAACCTAGGAATCATATGATGTTGATTATCTTTAGATCCTCCAAAAATCTAATCAAAAGACTTATCATGGTGATTAGTTCAGTCATGCCTCCCTCCCTAATTAGTTGTGGTATATGATGGGGTCAACATAAAAGGTGAACTAGATCCAACCTCAAAGATCTAACCACTCAATTGAGTTTTCCTAGGATCTAATGCACCATTTTTTAGTGCATTGTTCAGCATGCTTCTTTAGGTGGCAAGTCCCACATGCACTTATACATGTTAATTTTTTCATACAATATTTGTATTATGTCAATTCTTCATCGACAATCCTAATATTTTTAATTTATATAATATTAAAGTAAGTCTAAACTACAAATTTTGTTCTAGTTTTTTGTTTTTTAAATGTTGGGGTTGAGATGATAAGAGAAAATAAGCTTTGGTGGCCCCACCCTCTAACCTTTCCATAATGTTTTCATTATCAATATAAAAATTATCTATATTTTCATTAAGATTATTATTGTTCTCATCATAAATTTCTTAAATATCATTTTAGATTATTATTCGTTTATTAATTATATTCTAAATTCTATTTCTAAAATTATATAAATATTTTTTATTAAATTATTAATATAAATTAAAAATTTAAAACTACATAAAATTTTAAAAATATTATCCGTTTGGCATTTTTCCATTTATGGAATGCTAATTCCCAATTTCTAAAACTAATGTCTGATATTTGATGTGCACGTTACACACCCAAGTCCCAAAAGCCTAATGCCCAAATGAGAGAGGGCCAAAGATAGAGATTAGACTTAGAGTTAAAGATTTCAGATTGGAAAGAAAGAGAGAGAATATAATCTGCGAGATTGAGAATTGAATAAAAGAGATATATAGATATTATAAATATTTTTTAAAAAATCATTTTTTTAATTTTTTTAAAATTTTTATTATAATTTTAGGGCATAAACTTGATAGCCATTGAATTTTTTGCTCTCGCCATTCGGGGTGCATTTAACGGTTGGATGCATCTCTATTTAATTTATTTTGAATCATTGGGTCAGTATCGATTTAGCTCAACACTTCCAAAGGATTTAGAATCAGGTAAGGGCTAAGGCACAAGCATGAACCTAATGAGTCACGTCTCATGGGAGATCGAGCAATTGGGCATCTAATCGAGCCATGCCCAAAACCCAGCCTAAATTTTGGGGCACGGTGTTGCTCGTACCACTAGACCATGCTTTTAGGCCAGGAAGTTGGGTCATGCCTGACCTAGCATGAGGCCCGACACCCCCTGACCTGGCACAACATGAGCATGCCTCAAGCTGGCACGACTCAGCAGGCCATGCCTCATGTCGAGCATGGGCAGCTCAACCAACTTGACACTTCTAGTTGGCATTGAGATTGAATTATTATGGTAGTTGAGTCTGTTGCATTATTATTCTTATGATTGAGATTAATGATGTTTATAGTTTATTTTATGTTGTTGTTATGATTTGTGAGTTATGGTATTATTTTATTTATTTTTGGATTAAATGATGAATGAATAATTGATGTATTTTTTTGATTTTTTTTTGTGATTTATGTGAACTTAAATAAATATTATAATGTAATGTCACATTCACAACTCATAAATGTTAGCTTAAAATATGAAATTTGTAAAAAAAAATTTAAATAATTAATCCATAATTCCCATTATGAAACCAATACGGTGAGTTGAGTCACAAGTGCGACTATGTGAGTTGGTCGTGGACTCAAACTCGAAGTCCTAGCCTTCTAGGACCTAGTTATGCTAGGGCTATGCTAGGGCTAGGCTAAAGTCCTAAGCTAAAAACCCATGCTTGAACTAGCATGGTGTGGCACACCCCTGCATGACTCGATCCAAATCCGGCTAGACTCAAGTCGACAGGTTGTGCCAGGCTAGCCAAAATTAAGTTGTGCTGTGCCTAGCAAGACATGACTCTTGTATCATGCCGTGTCAGACAATACATGGTAGTCGATTAGGCCACTTAAAATCGGGTTGTGCCATTATGGTACTGGTCGTTTGACTCCTCTATTATTAGGGTGGAATTCACACAAAATAATTCAAAAGACATCTTGTATAATTTTGGGTTCCTAGTGACATCCTTCATAAGTTTCTAGGAATCAAACTCTCAACTCATAATTTTCGTTCATGTGTCTTGGATTGATCCCTAGGTGAGTGTTGAAATTCAAACCCTCCCTACTTAGGGTTTATGTTTATTCCTTGTGTCACCTCTTTGCTCATGGATCTCTCATAGGGTTGGATGAATCTGTGCTTCCAAAACTTTGGCCTTTTGGTCTTCCTCTCATTCTTTCTCCCTATAGTATAATTTTTATACTCAAATGGGTAGGTATTATATTTAAGTGGAAAGTTATGTTACTATTGAATACCATGAATTTGGCTTTGCCTCTCTATAATGCAAAATTGTAACACTAATAATTAGCCATAACTTTGATTTTTTTCTTACTTAAGACTTTCATGGTGCTTGTAATAGCCATGATTTGTATATTTTATCTTTCTAATACAATGTTATGGTACTGGGAATGAGCCAAGAATTTGGTTTCTTTCATCCTTTAAATTGCTTGGCACTAAGAATGAGATATGATTCTAGTTTCTTTCTTTCTTTAGTTTGTTTGGCACTTAAGAATAGCCATGAATTTTGTATATTGTCTCAATAATTCCAAGTCATGATAATTGGAATGACCACATCTTATGCATTTCACCTGTATAACCTAAAATCACGGTGTGGAAGGATGGATGAGCCTTTAGTTGTTTCTTAAGAGCAAAAGTAGCTACCCTAAAAATGACCACCACTAAAGTAAATGCTCTCTGAAACTCTCTATAGTTAAAAGATTAAAGATGGAGAAGTGATGCGATTTTTGCTTTAGTCTTGGTGGCTCTATAATGAGAAAGTTGTTGCACTGCAGAATGTTATGTCTTTTAGTATCATTGGGGGGGGGTACTTGGTTGCCATGATATAAAATTAATATCATAGCCATAAAAATATTATGAGATAATTTGGAAATAACTCCAAAAAATTTGCACAACCAAAATGAATATATTTCATCGTGAAATAATTATGTTAATGAGGTGATATTGTCACAGTATATAAAGATTTTCATGATTATTTTTGTAGAGCTTAGCCAAAAATGGATGCAAAAAGTTTCTTAGAAGTTCATGGAGGTTTAATAAAGTCATACAATAAAGAATTCTAGGACTTTAATTGACTTTTTGCTCTCTTCATACTCAACAAACTACCAAGTATCACATTTCACACAAAAAAATTATCTAATTTCACTATTATTTATTATAATCCATTAAAAATACAATATTATGAAATAGTTATATTCAAAAAAAAATTTCATAGAAAAGTATCATGTATAATCACTAAAATAATTATGATTATTTGGTATTTTGCATATTGAACAACATGCAAAATTAAGAGAACCAATGTATTATCGAATTGATAAAAAGTAGTGAAAACTAGAAATAATTATATTTTGTAAAGGAAACTTTTGAGGCTCACTGAACATTAGTGAGAAAAGACAAAAGTTATTTCATAACATTGTGGCAAAATATTAGATTGAGCAGTAACCAATTAGTGAGATTCAGAGAGACCACCAACTTCTATATAACAATTTGAGCACTCTAGAATACATTTTCCCTTCAAAGAGTTTGAGCATAAGGGGAAGTCATACCACATACCCTCCTCACCTCGTTGATATTAATTTATTTTCTTAGATATTAAGGTACTATAATCTTATTGTGTTGATAAAACATATCAAATAATACCAAATAATAATAATTATTTTGGTAATTATGTATAATGTAATTGCATGAAAAAAGATTTTACATAGAACCATTTTATTAAATTATAGTTTTAATAGATTATGATAAATAGTAATAAAATTAGATAGTTTTTATGTAAAATATTAGATTTGGAAGACTTGTTTAGTAAGAAGAAAAAGAAAAGTCATGTAAAATTATATAATTCATTATATTATGACTTTGTTACACCTCTATGAGTTTATAGGGTAGTTTTGATATCCATTTCTAGCCAAAGCTCTACATAATTAGTCATGATAAGTTTCATACACCATAGATATACTACCTTATTGACATAATTATTTCACTATATAATATATTATTTTTGGTTGTGAAACTTTCTTGGAGTCATGGTCACCAACTCATAATATTTTTATGGCTACAGTATTAATTTTATATCATAATAATAAAATAATCCACTTGTGTTAAAAGTGTGATATTCTTTTATGTTGTGACTTTCTCATTACATAGCTACAAATAACTAGAAATAAGCTATGGTACTTTTTTATTATCATGACTTTTAGCTATAAATAGTTCCAATGATTTTTAGCTATAAATAAGTATAATTTTTTGCTTTTAAGAAATGATTAAAGCCATGGCCATCCTATGACACCATGACTTTAGGTTAAAGAGATGAAATACACATGTCATGTTCATTCCCTATACTATTACCTTATGTTAAGGAGATGAAATACACAAGTCATAGTTATTCTCAGCATTTTGGCAATCTAATCCAAGTAAAAGACCAAAGTAGCAACTCATTCCTAGTGCCACAACTTTGTCTTACATAGATAAAATTGATGAGCCATGGCCATTCCCATTATTGTGGCAATCTAAAGTAAGAAAGAAACTAAATCTATGACTCATTCTAATGTCACGGCTCTGTGTTATAGAGAGGCTAAGTCAAAGCCATGATATTTTCTAGTTCCAAGACTTCTTGCATAAAAATCACACCCATCCATTCAAGTATAAAAGTAGAAATTTGGGGAGAACTAAAAGAGTTAGGGCACAAGATAAAGATGAAAAAGCTAGGGTTTTATGAGCAAAGATTCACACAAACCTAAAAAAGATTAATGAGTGAAGGTGTGATGCAAGACACAAGCATAATCTCAAAAGGGAGGGGGCACAAATTTCCTACCACATATGGATAAATCCATGGAATAAGAGTAAGAATTATGAATTTAGGATTAAGTTCTAGACATAATGGCTATTATTGGGAACTCAAAATTATTTGAGGTCTTTAGAATTACCTCATATGAATTTTCCCCTCATATTATATTAAATTGTGATATATGATTGATGTATTTTATTTTGTGTGAAAGATACATATTTAATAAGTTTTTTTTATTTGGATTGTATAATGATTTCATTACTAATGGTCATGATATTTACTTAAAAATAAATTTTTTATTTTAATATTGGTTGGCTTTTATATGTTATCATGAAGAATGATGATAGGTAAGACATAAATTATACTCATACATAATGGTAAGAATGAAGTAACAACCCTTATAATCATAATGTGCTAGACAGACATATACATCAAGACCTAATCTCGAGATAAGTTTAATCATGTGAGTATGATACTTATAAAGTCAAAAGTATTACCAATCTATTATGCATATATTAGATGAACTAACCCTAATTATTGTGGGGGTTTTATAGGTTGTTATCATAAGGGTTTACCTTTAGTATGAGAGTTGTATGTCATAATTATAATTGATAATAGGTAAGTCATGGTTTACATACAAATGGAGATGGCCCATAAGATATTAATAATTCTACGAGTTACTTTCAATCACATCATTTTTACCAATGAGATTTGAGAGAAAATACATGTTGATTGTGTGTTATATTGCTTACGATGCCAAAATTATAAATATTTTAAATATCACACCAATTTACATTTTTATGATATTTGGGTCTAAGAATAAAAGTGCATATATGAACAACCATCAATGGTAGTTGATGAGTTGCCTAAAAGACATGAACTTGTGAATGACCCTCGAGTAGGGATGATTTTCATTTTGGTGATATAGTACTAAGTGAATAATTATAAGAGAAGCATCATTAGGGAGGGCCTATTAGGAGACAACCACCTTGTATGCTAGTAGGCTACTAGGATATTTTCATAATAATTCAATATTCATTCTATAATTAAACATATAAACAACTAGGTAATTTAGATATGTCATTTTATATCATGAAATTGACAAACTCTAGAATCTAAGAATCTAACTAAAAACCTAGCTTTATTCATTTAACTAGAGTAGTAATTGACTTATTATTGGCTGATCAAACTACCTACACAATTCTCGTTGGATCGACATCTGGATGAAGGTTTACTTTACTACTTATATGACTCATATACTTATGAGGCTCATTGGATGAGAGACTCTCACCCAATAAGCTTTTGAGACATTTCCAAAGAGACGCCAACAATTGATGTCTTAATGAATAATTATTTTACTAAAGAATCCAAAGATGGAAATCAGGTCGCAGAAAAAAAAGTTCAAGCAATAAGAATATACTTGGTCGTGACATTAAAATTTGGTCATCACACTAAAAATTGGTAGTGACATCAGAATTTAGTCATGACATTAGAATTAGTCATGACATCAGAATTTAGTCATGACATTAAAATTTGGTCATGACATCAGAATTTGATCATGACATTAAAAATAGTTTGTGATAGAAAAATGGAAAGAAATAGAGAAGTGGAAGTCATGCCAAGGAATTTGAGTTGAGTTAATCTTTCTAGATTTTACAAAAATAAGCCTAGAAACTAGGGCTAGCACAAACTGTATAAAATCATCATCTTCTTCTAAAAAAGAGTTTGGGATGCAAACTAGAAAACTAGTAGCTGATGGCTCTTTGAAGTTTTTTTTTGTTTTTTCCCTTTTTAATATAGATCTAGATTAGATTAACATTATTCATTGTTGTTGTGTTTTGGATCTTGAACTCAGCTTGCTAGAAACATGAATCTGAATAATTTTTGCTTGTTTCTTATGAATCACTAGCTGTATTGTTTTGAAACTTGGATAAATTTTTTTAAATCAGATGAATTTATTAATTGCAATCACCGTGTGCTTCCTAGATCTATTGTCCATTGGAAATTGTGATCTAGTCAATTAGAAGCATAATTTTCGCTAGATTGAATTAGCAATTAAGCATGTTCTTTCTATAGAGATTAGTGAGAATTTATTGGAAGTAGAAGGTTAAATCTAATGGGCTGGTGTTCATTTTCAATTAATTTGTTGTCAATAGTAGTGCCAAATGCTCATAATTAATTGTATCCTACCCTTATTTCTATGAGGTCATTTGAGTGACATAGAGAAGGCAATTCCCGAGGTTTAAAAAATAATCAATTATGATGGGATGTTAGGCTAACAATGATAAATAAAAGAATTCTACCAATTTATGTAGATAAGATCACATTTTACTCAAAATGAGAAAATTCAGCAATTAGCTAGATAAATTATTAGAGATATCATCTTAATATTTTGAGTGATCAATTATCCCCGTGTTAGCTTAGATCCAATCAAGGGACTAGAAAACTCACTAAGATTTTAAGAAATGGGTACCAACCATTTGTAGAGACTTGTAGCACCCATTTCTTGGGAAGAAAGAGACTTGAAGTCTTTAGAAAGGGGTATGAAGTATAATGAAATATAAATACTCAATTCTCATAAGACGGTTCAAAATACCAGCAACCACATAGATCTTAGACTTTTAGGGAATTAATTTATCTAAGTGATGAAATTTGTAGCTACAAGGAGAGATCCAAGGCTACATGATAAATGTTCTTGATAGATTTCAACTTTTCTCTAGAAATAAGCCATGATATAGATGTCTACAAAAATTAGCTATTAGTTTCTACAAGTGAACTGATCAAGTCCAATTTATCTTTGTAGATTTCTTTTGAATTTTTATTTTGGGTTTTAGTTCTTTTATTATTATTAATTATAATTAGTATATGAATCTATATTTCTAATGGTTCAAATAGTTTGAATCTTTAGTAGTTTGGGTAATTGAGAATTCAATTCTTGTCAATCTCTATATGAATGATATCTAGACTTACAACCATTTTTACTACTTTTATGATCTGTGCACTTGCAATGTCATAGACTAAATTCAGTACAATCTTTTTTTGATAATATTAAATGAGAGTAATTTAGTCTATATAATAAAAGGTAATCAAGTTATATGACACCGTTGCTGGGAATTGAAAGAAAATGTTAAACCAATATTCAGACAAAAGAGAGAAATACTAGTTTGGACATTTTTTTTAAAAAAATCACAAAAATATGATTTAACAGTAGTGTCTTATGAAGACACTTATATTTTTGAGTTGAATTGATATATGTGTGTGTGTGTGTGTGTGTGTGTGTGTGTAGAATTTCATTTGGTGCCACTGATTCCATTGGATCTTATTGTGTTTCAATTTCAAAAAGTTATTCATGCACAATAAGAAGTAGATTGTTTCCATTTGATGCTAAGATTAAAAGAACTCTAAGAAGCCAAAGGAAAGTTAGAAGTGAAGAAACAATAGAAAAGATAGATGAAAGAATGGCTTCAACAGTAGAACAAGAAACAACATCAAGACCTTTATGGCAAGGCACCATGAAATATTTCTAGAGACTAAGCATCCAGGAAGAATATTTAGTAGTGAGACAATCAATTATTAATGTAAATAATTTTGAGCTTAAACCAGCTCTAATTAGTTAATAGGTAATCAAGCTGAATAGTGTTAGGCCAGATTTTTGAGAATGACCCATATTCTAAAGTTGAATGGTGATAGGCCAAAAGTAATCAAGTTATTGCTATTCCTATTTTCCTGGAGATATATAACAACTACATGGTTCAAATCTTTACCATATGGCTTAGTGAACACTTAGGAGGAGCTGATGGAAGCAAATCTATGCAGGTTCTTCCTTTCATCCCTCATATATAAAAGAAGAAGAGAGATCATGATCTTCAGACAATGGGATGAAGAGAGCCTATACATTGCGTGGGAAAGATATAAGAGGCTACTAAATAGGCGTCCATTGCATAGAATAGATCTCAAGACTCAGATGGACATCTATTACCACTTAATGAATTATACCTCTATGGGTATAATTGATGCAGCCCTCTATGAAGCTTTTAAAAGAATAAATATAGAGGAAGCAAGGAAGCTGATCAAAGATCTTGCTAGATGAAATATGAGGGCTCCATTTAAAAAATTAGGAAGTAGTATTAGAGTGAGAAGGAGTGGATCGAAAGCTAAATAGAATGACTTTTATTGAAGTAAAACTTGATGCACACATGAATAGGTTGGACAAAGAAGAAAGAAGATTGCACTCTGCTCATGTGATTTGAGCCATTGAAAGAGTTGGAAATAGAAGCAGTGTAGAAAGACAACTGGAAGAAGAGCATATATAGTTGAGGAGGCAAACTACTTGAATGAACAAAAGGAATTACTATTTCAAACACATGAGAACTTATCGTATGGTTGAGGAGGACAAAATTAAGTGCTCAAGGTATGGGTAACACTACCAGCAAAGGTATGCTCCATCATGGTTCCAACAATAGTAACAGGAACAAGGAGGAAAGAATAGAATAGATCATCATGGTCAAAAGAGGAACGAATCCTTAGATGAAAAAATGTTACAGTTCAGGGGGAACAACAAAAGGATGTTGAGCTTCCAAGAACATAAATATGCTATGGTTGGATGCATAAATAGGGTAGCTAGCCCTAATTTTGCAAGATTAGAATGAAGATGCCTTTTCTAGTGACACCAAGATGAATCCAAGTGATTGCATGACTATGAAGCTCAGAAATGGGAAGGAATTGAAGAATAAGAAGTTAGAATAAAGTGGAAATAAAAAATATTTCAAATAATAGTGCAGAAAAGCTGAAAGATTAGTGCAATAGTAGTTGTAGAATGAGGAATGAACTAAGAAGCTGAAAGAAAAAGTTCATGTATCCAGTACTGAAGTTCCCTTCTCTCAGAGACTATAAAGAGCTAAAGTAGAAGAGTAGTTCTCTATGTTTTTGGAGATCTACAAAAAATGGAAACCAATCTATCTTTTCTAGAGTAGTAGCTCATATACTATTCTATGCCAAGTTTCTGAAGAAGTTCCTTAGTAAAAAGAGAAAATTTGTCGAAGATGAAGTACTGAACTTTAAGTGCCACTTGTAATGTAGTCATCTAGAGAAAAATACCAGATAAAATGAAGGATCCAGAAAGTTTCACTATTCCATGCACCATTAGGAAAGTTAAATTCTAGAAGGCTTTTTGTGACTCAGGTGCTAGCATTAATTTGATGCCCTTGTAGTTAAAAGGCTAAGTTTGGAGGAGCTTACTTCCACTTCACTCATTCTACAAATGGTCTACAAGACAATGGATATACATGAATAAGTCTTGGAAGATGTGCTTGTCAAGGTTTTAGAGTTTGTTTTTTTATGGACATTATTATATTGAATATGAAGGACTCACAAGTTCCACTATTGCAGGGATAACCATTCCTTTCAATTGGAGCTGCTTTGATAGATGTGCAAAAGAGAGTACTTACTCTAAAGGTTGGAAATAAAGTAGTTCATTTTAACCTTGACAAGAGCCTTGATTTGATAGATATTGATGTTCATGATGTCATATTAGTAGAAAATATTAGCCCTAGTAGTTATGAACTAAAAAAAGGTTGTAATGATCAACTTTCAATCAATAAAAATGAGATAAATTTCTAGTATCTTGAGGATGTTTATTCTGATTTTATGCCTTGTAGTACAAAATGGTTGGATTTAAAAAAATTGTCAAATCATTTTAAGCATGCTTTCATAGAATCAGAAAAGGTTAAACTTGTGATTATATTTGCTACATTGATTGAAATTGAAGAATAAAAGCTATTGAAGGTCTTAAGGAAATATAAGAAAATCATTGCTTGGTCTATAAAAGATTTGAAGGGTATTAGTCCATCAAACTATATATATAAAATCATGTAGGAAGATAACGCAAAGGCTTCAATAGAGTATCAAAGAAGACTGAACCATGTTATGAAGGATGTTGTCAGAAAGAAAGTTATGAAATGGTTGAATGTTAGATTTATATATGTAATATCAAATAGCCATTAGTTCAACCCAGTTCATTTGGTTCCAAAAAAGGTAGATTTATTATGATTAAAAAAAAAGTTAAATCCTACGAGAACTATAATAGGATGGAGGGTCTGCCTAGATTATAGAAAATTTAATACTACAACTAGGAAATATTATTTTTGATTGCCCTTCATTGAATAAATGTTGGACATACTTGTAGGACATACTCACTTCTATTTTCTTGATGAATATTCAAGAAATAATCAAATTTCCATTACAACTGAGGACTAGGAGAAAATTACATTTAATTGCCTTATGTTACATTTGCTTTTAGAAGGATAACATTTGGGTTATGTAATGCTTCAACAATTTTTTAAAGATACATGATGGAAATATTCTTAGATTTGATGGAAGATGTTATTGAGACATTGATGGATGACTTGATAGTGTTCGAATCTAGTTTTGATTATTGCCTACATAATTTTAAAAATAGTACTTCAAAGATGAACGAATAAAATTTAGCCTTGAATTAGAAAAAATACTATTTTCTGGTAATAGAAGGCATTGTCCCGGGGCACAAAATTTCTGAAGATGGTTTAAAAATTGACCAATCAAAAGTTTACATAATCAAGATACTTTTACCTCCATAAATAGTAAAAAGAATTATAAGTTTTCTGGGGCATGTTAGCTAGATTTTATAGAAGATTTTTTAAAGACTTCTCAAAAATATCAAGGCCATTATGTATATTGCTAGAAAAGGATATAAAGTATAATTTTGATAAGTCCTACAATTTTGTATTTAAAGAGATTAGAACTAGACTAGTTGAAACTCCAATTATGGCCACACAAGACTGAAATAGTGTATTTGAGATTATGGGTATTGCTAGTGGTTTTTTAAAGAGGGATGTACTAGGATAAAGAAGAGACAAGATATTCAGGGTCAAGAATGTAAAGCAAAAAGAAGTAATTGAGGCCAAAAAAGACTCTATGAAGAAGGGAGATATTGAGAGAGGCTTTGAATAGTTATCATTAAAAGACCATACAATTATGAGAATAAAGCATGCATCACTAGAAGAGAGAAGTCCTCTTATGACCTCACCATCCCTAATCAGGATAGAGAAGTCCTATATTGACCTCACCTCCCCCAATCACAATAGAGAATAGGGAAAGAGGTGAAAACTCAAAAATGGAGGAAAGAAGCTCAGAAAGTAGAGCTCAAAAGGTGAGAATAACAATGAGAGAAAGTTTTACGTCAAATAGATCAAAAATGAAAGAAGCTTGGGATAGAAGGGATTGAGGAAAAATATGAAGGAACAAAAAAAGGACCTAATGCTACAAATGAAGTTAAGTTTTGAAGCATTCATGAAGACACAAAGCAATAGGGAGTTGGAACTTTTGACTTTCATGATAGAAAGGGAGTCAAACTTAGATGCTAAAATTATAGAACAAGTCAATGATTTCAAATACATTTACCATGACCAATTTAAAGAATTTGAGAAGAAAACGAAAGCAAGAGGCATGAAGTTGGAAGACAATGATATTTATAGAATAAAAATGTAACATGAGAACTTGGATCTAATTAATAAAAACCTAGCAAAATTTCTAGAATGTATGATAGATATTCAGTGTGCTATCAACTCCTTGGGAAGTAGGCAAGATGATCTATTCTTCATGGTAGATGTGACTCATAAAACTATCCATATGATAAGAAGGAGGCAGAGAAGAAGAAGAGACCTGATACAACCTTTCCTAAATTCGATCACAATCTTTCCAACATAGACTGTGAAGCTCTTGATATCATATCAAAACTGCCTCCAAAAATATGAAAATAAGTTTTCAAACCCTCATAAAAATCTTCTTTTTTAAATTTATTCAAGTCCTAATTAAAGTTAACAAGTTAAAAAAAATAAATTATGTGATGATTTGTTCAAAATTTTTTTTGTTTTTTTTTTTCATTTTTTCGTATCATGGACTAATTACCTCTTGGTATCTTTTTATTATTTCATTTGCTTGAGTACAAGCAAAAATTTACATTTGATAGAATTTGAAGAGCCAAAAAGTCATCTATATTTAGTCAATTTTCCTAACACATTTCTATATTTAGAAGATAAATTTCTTAGATGAAAGATAGAAATTCTCTTTTCTTATGGTTTAGTAGGTTTCAGTGAAAAGAAGTGAAAGTGTACTAAAAATATAAGAAATTGGTTAAGTCAAATTTATCATGACAAAAATAACTCTATTGTGACAAGAATCTGAAGTAGAACTGAAAATCAAGTTGCAACTAGTGAATGATGTCACAACCAATAACAAGAAGAATGGAAGATGGGGTGGTTATCACTCAGGTCTTCAAGAGGAGAATGATAGTCATGGCACTAAATAAAGGTGGAGATAGTATTCTATGTTGTGAAATAGGCAATTCAAGTCGCGACACATAATAAGTTGCAACCAAATTTGAAAGGTAAGAAAGATAAAGTTGATCATGACGTGTTTTTCAAGCACCACAAGAGAATAAAATATGTGAGGTCATGGCAAGAAAATTAATATTGTGACAAAGAATTATTTTAGAGAAGAATCCCAAGATTGAAATTAGGTCACAATAGTAAAGTTCAAGCAATATGAAAATACTTGGTCGTGACATTAGAATTTGGTCGTGATATTAAAATTTGGCCATGACATTAAAATTTGGTTGTGATATCAGAATTTATCATGACATTAGAAATATATTGTGACACCATAACAAGAAGATACAGAGAAGTGGAGGTTACGACAAAGAAATTTAAAGGGCATATCTTTTAGGAATTATAAAAACAACTCTAAAAGCTAGGGCTAGCACATACCATATAAAAGCATCTTCCTCGTTGGAAAAAGAGTGCGAGAGGCAAACTAGAAAATCAATAACTAATGGCTCCACATAGTTTTTTTTTGTTTTTTATAATGTAGATCTAGATTAGGTTAACATTGTTCTTCATTGTTTTATTTTGGATATGGAACTCATCTTGCTAGAAACTTAAATTTGAAGAATTTTTGCTTATTCATTATGAATCACTAACTATATTATTTTGAAACTTGAAAAAATTTCTTGAAATCAGATGAATTTTTTAATTGCAATCATCAAGTGCTTCTTTGATCTTTAGTCCAATGGTGATTGTGATCTAGTCAATTAGATGCAAGATTTTGACTAGATAGATTTAATGGTTAAATATGTTCTTTCTGCAAAAATCAGTGAGAATTTCTTGGAAGCAGAAGGTTAAATAGAATGGACTGATGTTGATCTTCAATTAACTCATTCCTAATGTTAGTGTTGAATCCTTATAATTTGTTATATCTTACCCTTATTTCTGGGAGACCCTCTGAGTGACATAG
This sequence comes from Sapria himalayana, assembly GCA_029783825.1. NCBI lineage: Eukaryota > Viridiplantae > Streptophyta > Magnoliopsida > Malpighiales > Rafflesiaceae > Sapria > Sapria himalayana. Next base: position 1,893,826 of record JAREIK010001718.1, read on the forward strand.
TGAAGGTGTTTTCTAGGAGTTAGGGAGCCATCAATTACGAGGATATGTTAGGCTAATAGTGATGCACAAGGGAGCTCTGTAGTTTATTTAGATGAGATCCCATTTTACTCAGAAATAAGAAAATAGAGTAATTATCTAGATAAATAACTAGTAATATCACATTTATCTTTGGAGTGATCGATATCCTCATGTTGGCTTAGATCAAATCAAGGGACTAGAAAACTTTCAAAGTTTTAAGAAAGGGACACCAACCATTTCCAAAAACTTGTAGCATATATGTCTTGGGAAGCAATAAACTGGTAGTCTTCAAAATGGGGTATGAAGTATTTAGAAAGAAAAATATCAAATTTATATAAGATGCTTCAAAATACTTATAACCACTTAGTCTTAGATTTATAAGGAAGCAAGATTATCTAAGTGGTAAAATTTGTAACTACAGGGAGAGATCTAAGGCTACATGATAAATGATCTAGATAGATTTCAACTTTTCTCTAGAAATAAGCCATGATAGAGAAGTCTAGAGAAATTGGTTATATCACTGCATTTCTTGCCAGTGTTAGTTTCTACAAGAGAACTGATCGAGTCTAATTTATCTTTGTAAATTTCATTTGAATTTTGTTTGGGTTTTAGTTCTTTTATTTTCATTATCTTTTAATTTGTATCTCAAAACATCTTTATAATAGTTCAAATAGTGTGAATCTTTAATAGTTTGAGTAATAAGCAATTTAATTATTATCAATCTCCATTGGGAATGATATCAAGACTTACATCTATTTTTTACTACTTGTATGACATGTGCACTTACAATTTCATAGACTAAATCAATTACAATCTTTATTAGATAGTGTCAAATTAGAGTGACTTAGTCATTGCAGAAAAAGACAAACATGTTTTATGGTGCTGTTGTCAGGGATTAAAAGAAAAGGTTAAACTAATATTCAAACAAAAGAGAAAAACACTAGTTTGGACATATTTTAAAAAAATAATAAAAATATGATTTAATAGTAGTGTCATATAAATACACTAAACATTTTGAGATGAATTGTTATATATATATACATATATATAATTTTATTTGGTGCCACTGATCCCATTTGATCTTAGTGAGTTTAAATATTATGAAGTAATTCATGCACGGGATGCAAGGAGTAGATCTATTTTTATTAGATACTAAGATTGAAAGAACATTAAGAAACCAAAAAAAAGTAAGAAGTGCAAAAACAATAGAAATGGTAGATTAATGAATGGCTCTAAAAGTAGACTAATAAATAGTAGAAAGACCTTTAAGGAAAGACGCCATGAAAGATTTTTTAAGACTAGTCATATAGGAATAATGTTCAACAATGAGACTACCAGCTATTGAGGCAAATAATTTTGAGCTTAAACTAGCTTTGATTACAATGGTCTAATAGAATTAGTTTATAGGTCATGCATCAGAGAATCCCAATAAACATCTAGGCAGATGTTTGAGAATGACCCACACTATAAAGCTAAATGGTATTAGGCCAAAAGTAGTCAAGCTATAGTTGTTCCTAATTTTTCTGAGAGATATTGCAACCACATGGTTTGAATCTCTTTCATATGGCTCAGTGAACACTTGGGAGGTGCTGATGGAAGCATATCTAAGTAATTTTTTTCCCATCCCTCACATCTGAAGGAATAGAAGAGATCATGACCTTCAGACAAGGGGTTGAGGAGAGCTTATACACTACTTGGGAAAGATATAACAGGCTACTAAAGAGGGGTCCAATGCATAGGATAGATCTAAAGACCCAGATGGATATCTCTTACCACTTGATGAATTATATCTCTAGGGGTATATATGATGCAGCCTACTATGAATATTTTAAAAGAATAGATGTAGAGGAAAAAATAAAACTGATCAAAAACCTTGCAAGATATAACATGAGGGTTCCATCTGAATCATCAGGAAGCAACATTGACTACTATTATTGCCAAGCTTGATGCACTTATGAATGAGCTACACAAACATAAATAAGAATGCACTCTATTCATGAGATTGGAGCTATAGAAAGAGATGGAAATAGAAGCAGTGCTAAGGGACAACTTGAAGAAGGGCCCTATGTAGTTTAGGAGGTAAACTACCTGAATGGACAAAAGAATTACTATTTCAAGCCCAACATCAATCTGCCAACACATTACACACTAGCATTGAGGAACCATGAGAACATATCATATGATGGGGGAGGACAACAGGGCCCAAGGTATGACCAACACTTTCTAGCAAGGGTTGCTCCACTAAGGTTCCAATAGCAGTAGTAGTAAGGAGGAGAGAATAAAACCGATTATAAGGTCAAAAAAAGACCCAATCCTATTAGGAGCAGATGTTGGCGTTTATGGGGGACAACAAGAGGATGTTGAGCCACTATGAATATAAATATGTTGTGCAGGAAGCTTTCAAGTCCAGCACATAAATATTTAAAGAAAAAACAAGTGTTTTCCTTAAAAATTTTGAGACTCAAGTAGATAAACTAACTCTAACTTTGCAAGGTCATGATTAATATGCTTTTCAAAATGATACTAAAAAGATTCTTAGAGACTACATGGCTGTGAAGCTTAGAAGTGAGAAGGAATTGGAGAAATAGAAGTCAAAAAAAATTGGAAATAAAAAGTACAGTTTAAAGAATTATTTAGAAAAAGTTAAAAGATTAGTGCAGTAGGAGCAACATGATGAGGAAGGTACCAGGAGGCTAAAATAAAATGTTCAAGTATCTAATGCTGAAGTTCTCTTCCCTCATAGACAGTAAAAGGCTAAAGTAGAGGAGCAATTTTTTATATTTTTAAAGAATTTCAAGAAAGTGGAAATAAGCCTACTTTTCTAGAGGTAGTAGCTCAAATGCCATGCTATACCAAGTTTCTGAAGGACATCCTATGTAAAAAAAAATTTGCCGAAGATGGAGTGGTGAACCTGACTGCCACTTGCAGTGCAATCATCTAGAGAAAACTACCAGATAATGAAAGATCTTGGAAGTTAAACCATTCCATACACCATTAGGTAAGTTGAATTCAACAAGGTTCTTTGTGACTCTGGTACTATCATTAATTTGATACCCATGTTTGTGGTTAAAATACAAAGTTTGTGGAACTTACTCCCACTTCAGTCACTCTACAAATGGTAGACAAGAAAATGGCTAAAGTTTAAAATGTCTTGGAAGATGTGTTTGTCAAGGTGGGAAAGTTTGTTTTCCTTGTGGACTTTATTATACTAAAAATGGATGAGGAATCACAAGGTCCATTATTGTTGTGAAGAGCATTCCTAGTAACTAAAGATGCATTGATAGATGTGCAAAAGGGAGTGTTTACTCTCAGGGTTGGAAATGAAGTAGTTAATTTCAACCTTGATCAAATAGATATCGATGTCCGTGATGACATGTTAGCAAAAAATATTAGCTGAGTAGTTATGAACTAAAAAATAATTGTAGTGATCCATTTTCAATCAATAAAAATGAGATGAATTTCTAGTACCCTAAGAATGTTAATTCTGATTTTATACCTTCAAGTTCTAAGTCTATAAAAACTATTTTAAGTCTAAATGAAAACATCAATGAAAATTCTTGTAATAATGAAGAGGGGACAAATCAACAAAAGATAAGTACATAATGGTTGAATTTAAATGAATTGTTAAATTATTTGAAGTTTGCTTTCCTAGAATCAGAAAAGGATAAACCTATGATTATATCTGCTATATTGACCGAAACTATAGAACATAAGCTACTGAAGGTCTTAAAGTAATATAAGAAAGCCACTGCTAGCTCTATAGAAGATTTGAAGGGTATCTGTTCATCAATTTATATACATAAAATCTTGCTAGAAGATAATGCAAAGGCTTCAATAGAGCATCTAAGAAGACTGAAACCTGACACTATCTTGTTGTCAAAAAAAAAGTTTTGAAATAGTTTAATATTGAATTTATATATGCAATATGAGACAGTCCTTGGGTGAGCCCAGCTCATGTGGTTCCAAAAAAGGTGGATTCACTATGATCAAAAATGAAAAAATGGATATAATTCCTACAAGAACTATAACAAGATGGAGAGTGTTCCTAGACTATAGAAAATTAATCACTACAACTAGGAAAGATTATTTTCCATTTCCCTTCATTGATCATATGTTGGACAAGCTTATATAACATTCTTATTTTTATTTTCTTGATGGATATTTAGGATATAATCAAATTTCCATTATACTTGAGGACCAAGAGAAAACTACATTTATATGCCCATTATAGTACATTTGCTTTTAGAAGGATGCCATTTAGGTTATGATGACAATGTTCTTAGATTTGATGGAGAATATTATAGAGATATTTATGGATGACTTCACAGTGTATGGATCTAGTTTTAATCATTTCCTACATAATTTTAAAATAGTACTTCAAATATTCAAGAATAAAATTTAACTTTGAATTGGGAAATTTTTTTATCATGGTAACAAAAGTCATTGTCCCAGGCACAAAATTTTTACAGCTAGTTGAAAAGTTGACCAAGCAAATATTTTCATAATCACGATACTTTCACCTCCATCAATAGTAAAAAGAATAATAAGTTTTCTGGGGCATGCAAGCTAGATTTTATAGAAGATTTTTTAGAGACTTCTCAAAAATATCAATACCATTATGTATATTGCTAGAAAAGGATATAAAGTTTAATATTGATAAGTCCTCCAATTTTTTATTTGAAGAGGTTAGAACTAGGCTTGTTGAAGCTCCAATCATGACCATATTAGGCTAGAACAATGTATTTGAGATCATGTGTGATGCTAATGATTTTATAATGGGGGCTAAACTGGGACAAAGACTAGACAAGATATTTAGGATTATTTACTGTGATAGCAAAACCTTCAATGGAGCTCAAGATTATTATTTCACTACTGAAAAAAAGATACTAGCCATGATATTTGCATGTGTAAAATTTAGGCCATATATTTCAGATTCCTAAGTTATTATTCATACTAATCATGCAACAATTAAATATCTAATAGCAAAGAAAAAAATTAAGGCAAGATTGATAAGATGGGTGCTGCTAGTGCAAAAATTAGATCTTGAAAAAAAGGATAAAAAGAGTTGTGAAAATGTGATAGCTGATTATTTGTCAATAATAGAAACAATTACTTTAAATGGAGAAGAATCAGAAGTTATTGAAAGTTTTCTAGATGAGCAACTATTTTAGCTATCATTACAGATACCCATATATGTTCATATAGTGAATTACTTAGTTTGTGGAGTTATGGCACCACAATTCAGTTACAAGCATAGGAAAAAGCTAAGAATTGCTAGTAAATACTACATATGGGATGATCAATTATTAGTTAAAAGAGGAGTTGATATGATTATCAGAAGGTGTGTTCTAGAAAGAGAATTAAGGCAAAATATTGAAGGAATTCCATGCATCATCATATGGGGCACATTTTTTAGAGGATAAAGCAGAAAAAAAAAATTTCCAATTAGGTTTCTACTAGCCTACTATCTTTAAGGATTGTGTTGAATGAGTCAAGTCATATGATCAATACCAAAGAATGAAGAATGTCATCAAAAGGAATGAAATAGGTCTACAATATATATTGGTGGTGCAAATTTCTGGTGTATGCAGGATATTTTCTATAGGATATTTCTCACCTTCTTATGAAAATATATACATACTCATAGTTGTTGATTATGTATCAAAGTGGGTGGAAAAAACTATTTTTCTAAGGAATGATGCTAATACAATGGTGAGGTTCATTAAAAAAAATATTTGGAGCAGATTTATAACACCTAGGATTGTCAATCTATCATAAGTAATGAAGAAGCCATTTTGCCAATAAGATTTTTTAGAAACTTATGAGCACATATGAAATTAAATACATATTAACTCTGGCTTATCATCTTCATACTAATGGTCAAGCTAAAATTGTCAACATTGAGTTAAAAGGATTCTAAAAAAAACTATGAGCTCAAATAACAAAGATTGACCTTGGGGCTAGATGATGCATTATGTGCTTTTAGAATGGTATTTAAAGTTCCTATTGGAATGTCCCCATACCAAATTGTCTTTGGGAAGCCCATGAGCTGGAAGATACCTCTAGAATAGGAATACAAAGCAATGTGACCCATTAAGCAATTAAATTTTGACTTAAAAAATATTAAAGAAGATATATTACTCCAAATTAATGAGCTGGAAGAGTTGAGAATTAAAGCCTATTAGAATGCTAGAATCTACAAGGATAAAACAATAAATCAACCTTATCAATGGACTTTGAGGATGAAATTTTATGCATGAGATCAAGTTTTGCTTTTCAACTCCAGACTAAAACTAGTTTTAGGAAAGCTTAAGTCAAAATAGAGTAGTCCATATATAGTAGTAACAATTACAACCATTGGGGCCTTAACAATGAGGACTAGTGCTGGAAAAGAGTTTATGGTGAATGATCAAAGACTAAAGCACTACCATAGTAGTAAATGAGTTCATACTAGAAAGAATTTCTACAGAGGGAAATATTGCTAAAGTAAGAAGAAATAAGCAGCAAAGTCCAACTAGAAACGAAAAATTAAATAGTGTATGAGAGGCAATCCATATATAAGTTTCTTTTGAATGTTTTTGATTCAGTTCTTCTTCTTATTTCTTTTTAGTAGTTTATAATTTGTTGTTAATGTTTTTCTTACTAAGATATTTGTAGAGTTTTAAATAACTAAGGACAAATCACCAAAAAATCAAAAGTTGACTAAAAAACAACAATCGAGCCTCAAGGGAAGATCAGACTAAATAGAGTGTATTCTCTTCCCTTAGAAATCAATTTTAATAGATGCATGATTTTGAGTTTTAAAAAAACAAATTTAAGAAACATTGGAAAAATAGTCTTGCCTTAGGTGTTTATGTAGCTATTTTCATGATAAAAATGAACTAATGCATGTTACTTTTTTAGGGAGCATGAAAATCCTTAAAGAAATGAAATTGCATTGTTTATTCAATTAATCAAAAGGTGGAAATTTTTTTTTCTTGACGAATTGGTATAGGAAATGAAAAAAAATGCTACTGAGAAAAGAAGACTTAACTTTTGGTTGGAACATAGTTTCTGATGATACAACAATAATTAAAAATTATAGCACAGATTGTGTTGCAACACCATTTATTAGATCTCAAAACAATTTTGTGTCGCAACAAAATTTGTATCCTTGTGATAGAGTAGATCACATATTTTATATATAAAATGATAGAAACTTATGTTGTAATCAAAAAAAAAAAGAATCTCATGGCCTAGTCAATACCTTGCAACAACGAACAAAAGAAAATCTAGCATGTCATGACAAATAAAAGTTGGTCTCGGATTAATTTATGTAATGACAAACTTAAGAATATCAGGACAAACTTAGGCATGTTGGGATAAACTTAGGCATGTCATAGCAAACCAAAAAGTGATATTCCAATAAAAAAATGAAATGAATCTTTTTTGGTTGAATGAACAACATAATTTTAAAAAACAAGGCTCGTCTTTAAAAAAAATAACTCTTGGGGCTGAAATTAAGTCGTGACAAGCATACTTTAATATCAAGACCATGGAGATTAAAGTCGCAACACATTAGAAGTGTCAAATGGGATGGGTCAGCACAACTTTATCACATTTGACCCGACATGACCTGTTTGCCCGGCTATGATGAAGCCATGCTGGGTCGGGTCTAGTTTAGCCCATTTTGAAAATATTAAATCCATAATATTATAATTATTAAATAAATTAAATTTTAATTATTTAATACTTAAATACTTAAATAGTTAATAGTAATTCTTAAATTAAAATAAATAATTAATTTTTTTATTTTTTTTTATTAAATTTAATAAAAAATAAAGTTTACTATAATAAATAACTAAAATTTTAAAACTAACAGTGTCTGAATTAATAAAACTATAATATTAATACAACCAAATACAATGCTAATCACAAGAAACATAAATTAAGATTCAAGAATCAAGCCTCAAAGTGATATGACAAAAAAAAGTAAACAAAGATAATGTCAATCCAAAGAAGATAAATGAAAATGAAAAATATTGTCAACAGACAATATTATAGCATATGATCAATGATGATATAAGATAAGTATCAGTATATCAATCCATCAATTGGCATCAATCATCAATTATTATCAATATTAGATGGATCATCATCAGTAACCAACTCTTCTACTTTCACTGTAGTGCCAGCATGATCCTGGATGCCCAAGCTGGAATTCTCCCAATTCTTCATGCATGCTAATGCCTCAATAATATCTAGTTGTAATTTGGAGCTCCTATCAGAAATCAAATTCACTATAATAGAAAAAGTAGACCTTGATGCTACGCTCTACACTAGATGAGTCAATAGACCCCGTGTCATCTTAGATAGTATGAAATAGGTGGACTCATATGATTTCCACCACTGTAAAATATCAAGATTCTTATTATCGAAATGTTATAGGATTGAGTAGTAATCGGTATCTAAGTACTAAGATAGTTCGCTCATATTCGATGGTCCACCCCATCATTTCTCCCTCACTACCCGAATGGAAAAGTCATCTTCTCCAAACATGATATCCATGTCCATACTCGGAGCCTTACTACTACTATCATCGTACCTAGTATCATAGTATGTAAAAAGCTCAATCAACTTTTTGTGAATGAACTTTTCAGGTTGGTCTTCCTAGTTCATGCATGAGGATATGTATGTCAAAATATTCTCTACCCATTCCACCTTAATCCTAGGGTCCATGCAGGCAGCCAGACAATAAAGAGATGGAATGGTGAACAAGTACTTTAAGTACTTAGTTTCCATCTCTACAATCATATCACTAAGTATCGGGTCATCTCAAAGATTCCTAAAAATGTTTATAATGTTGCATATGCACTTGAATGCAATGCAAGTCATGGAAATATAAACTAATGAACACATGTTCACTGTATCATAAAAAATCTTTAGGAGTTTAATAAATAAAAGTTTTATAGCCTAATCAGTATCGTCAATAATAAGTTAGTCACTTTTATTATTGACATTGTCATATATCATGTGTTCATATCCAACACATTACTCCAACATAACCTATGTGTAATTCCAAAGGTGTATCACATCCGATTGGAATTTCTTCTTCTTTAGACCCACAGGCAAACAAAAGACGACCAAACTTCTATTGACTATGAGACATGCGAAGAAATTTTAGTGAGTTATGTATCTTTTCTAATGTGGGGGAAACAACCTTCAACCCCACTTGTTCTATCAGGTTAATGATGTTACACTTGTATTTAACATGAAAAATCTCTCTTGATGGTCAATCTCTAATACTCCTAACAAATATGTGAATCACTACTCCATTATTAGATGTATTATCGAATGTGATATTAAATATTTTATTTAGAATTTTATATTCTCTAAAGATTTTTATCATGCACTCAAAAATGGTCTGGCCATCATGAGGATGTAGAATCTCTGAAATCCTATTTTTTCTATTTAGTGTCTATTTAGAATCTACATAATGGGCGATGAGGCATGCATAAGAAGTATCATTATGACTAGTGCAGATATCAGATGTCATAGACACAACTCCTCTATATATAATCTCTAAATTCATTAATTATTATTTTTTTCTAAGTTTTAGTATTTTAGTATGTCGTTCCTAGATGTGGACCTAGGAATCTTATGATATGCATACTGAAAATAAGTCTGCATAATACTGACTATCCTTGAATCCTTTAAAAACCTAATCGAAAGAACTATCATGGTGATTAGTTTTTCCATGCCTTCCCTCTTTAACTCATTGTAGTATATGAAGGGGGTCAACATCGAGGCTATACTAGATCTAGCCTCAAAGAACTCACTATCGAGTTGAGTTTTCTTAGGATCTAATGTACCATGTTTTTTGGTGCATAGTTCAGCATGCCTCTTAAGATGCCTAGGCATGCACGAACTCTTATAGTTTAAATTTTTTTTACAATATTTGTACTGCGTTAATTCTTCTTTAGCATCCCTAACAATTGTTGTTATATTATTATATTATAGTGAGTCGAAATTATTGATATTCTTAGTTTTTTGTTTTTTAGATTTTTAGGTCGAGACGACCAGAGATACCAAAGTTTCCATAGGGTTTAATTATCTAAATTATAATTAATTTAATTTAATTATCTAAATTATCTAAATTATAATTAATTTAATTTGGTAATTAAAAGTACTATTTATCATTTTAATTTTTTTTTTAAATTATAATGTATTATATAATGTATTATATAATGTATTATATTAAAAAATTAAAATTAATTAAAATAAAGAAAATAGGAGAAGATTTAAAAATTACAAACTTAAAAACTAATAAATAAATAAAATACTCATAAATTATAATGTGAAATACGTAAACTTTGCCTTTTTGATGTCCAAACCACACGTGCACTACAATCCACACCACACTCGAGTCCTAAAAGCTGAAAGAAAGAGCCAGAGAGAAACATTTGGGTAGAATCCTTAGAGCCATCAGATTCTACCTAATAGTCATTGTGGGTGAAATCCAATGACAGATTTGATTTTTTTTTTTATTTTTTTGGACCTTTGGGTTGGTTTGGCTGTCGAAGCAACCCAAACAATCGTTGGTTCCAGAGGCTTCTAGAACTATTGGGGTCGGGCTAGGGAGTTGGAGAAAAAAGACCATGTGTCAGGCCAATTGGGTTATGGGCTCGATGAAATTTTGGATCCGTCGTGCTTTAGTTTGGGCGTCGAGGCATCGGGCATTATGGTGGGGCAGGGTCGAAGCACGATTCAAGTCATGTAGAATTAGCGTGCCCATGGGCCCTCATACCAAGCCATGCCTGGCCCAACACGTGGCCCGGTAGACCGAGGCATGACACGGAATGAGCCGTGCCGTGAGTGGGCATGTCATAGGCATGGACACAAGTTTGGACCGTGCCATGCTGAGCCTAGCATTATTTTAATTAATTTTGACCCCTCTACAACACGTGCACATTATTTTTGTAGTCTCACCAAGATTAAAGTTGTGACATGTGTACTTTTCCTATCTTAACAAATTCATTACTCTTTGCTGGTTATTTGACATTTCCTGACAAATTCATTTCCAAATCCAAATTGCTGAGAACCAAAGTTTTGTCCTCTACCTAATGGAGATCATGGAAGAGCACGAGCAACAAAATTAAGTGGTTCAGTTGGAATCTCCAATAAAGACAAATTTGTTGGGGGAACCAAAAGCTCCAAAAAGATTGAGGCACATGAAAAGTTTGATGAAAAAAGTGAAGCATCCATTTCTGATGAAGCACGCTACACCTAGCAAAAACACTACTCTCAAAAAGGTTTTATTGAAGAGAGAGGGTTCAAAAAGTTTATCCCATTCGTTGAAAATAAAATGGAGCAACTAGAGACTCGAGTATACTGCTATGGAAAAAGAGTTCTACTCTAATTTGATAGCAATGAAGAAAAAAACTATTTATGTCAGAGTAGTATAATATCCATTTGGGGAGAAAACCATAAATGAGTTGTACCAACTCAAGCATTAGAAACATAACTCCAAGCCCAAGAAAATGATGGACATCTTAGATCATGATAAAATTATCAAAAAACTGACATTTGGTAAGGGTAAGTGAGAGAGTAGAAAGCAAAAAACACATGAGTTTATAAATCGAAGTGATCTTATAGAAAAGGCTAATGTTTGGTTCCATTTCATTCTATTTATCATAGCTCCAACCAAACATATTTTCTCAATCAAAAAACCAGAAGCTTTGTTATTATATGTCATCTTGAAGGGGGACAAAATAAATATTCAGGTGATCTTAGAGACCTCTTTATTGGGGTACCATTGGGCTAGTAGAATATGATTGATGCCCCACCCAACATTGATCAATAAACTATGCCTTAAAACTAGGGTGAAAGAAAGTCGGAGAGAAGAAATTTCCCAGGAGTCTCTCCTCTAACTTTGACAGGGGTAGTCAATGGGCCAATAAATATAAAGCAAAAAAAAAAGTAGTCGAGGCCAAAGAAGATTCTAAGGAGGAAAGAGATATTGAGAGAGGCTTTGAATAGTTCCCAAAAAAAGCCCCTACTCTTATGAGAACATAGTTTACACCACCATAAGAGAGAAGTCATTTTGTGTATTCACAACCCCCAATAAGAATATAGAAAAAGGAAAGAAGTGAAACCACAAGAATGGAGAAAAGAAGCTCAAAATGACGGGGATGCTGATCTCCATGAAAGAAGAATTGAAAGGAAGCTTAGAATAGAAAGGAGGAAACATGGAGAAAAGATATGAATGAATGAGAAAAGGACTTGTTGCTACAAATGAAGTTGAGTTTTGTAGCATTTGTGAAGACACAAAGTAATAGGGACTTGGAACTTTTAACTTTTATGACAAAAAGGGAGTTGGACTTAGATGCTAAAATGATAGAACAAGTCAAGGGTTTCAAATACCTCTACCATGAGCAATTCAAATAATTTTAGAAGAAAATGAGAGCGAGAGGCATGGATTTGGTAGACAATGATATATACATAAGAAAAATATGACACAAGAACTTGGATCTAATTAATTAAAACCTAGCAAACTTTCAGGAATATTTGATTGATTTTCAATGTAATATCAACTCCTTGGGAACAGACAAGATGATCCATACACCATGGTAGACATGACTCATAAAACTATATGGATGACTAAGAAGGAGGTAGAGAAGAAAAAAAGATCTGATACATCCTTCATTAAATTTGATCCCCACCTTTCCATCATTGACTGTGAACCTCCTAACATCATATCAAAACTACCTTGAAAAAAAAGAAAATGAGTATCCAGACCCTCCCAAAAATCTTGTTTCTCTTTAATATATATTTAGGTCCTAATAAAAACATGTTTAAAGAATTAAATTATAAGATGATTTTTTCAAAAATTCTGTTGTGTTTTTTTTTCTTTTTTTCTTTTCATGGACTTTGTTTAAAACTACCTTATGATATCAATTTGTTCATTCCTTTGCTTGAGGACAAGCAAATCTTTAAGTTCGAAGGAATTTCATGTGCCAAAAAATATCAATTTTTCATGTCAAAAGAAATTGGTTGTCATTTATGTCACAACTAATGAATGATGTAGCAACCAATGAATGACGTCACATCTAATAATAGGAATAAAAAAAATTAAGTTGTTGCTACTCATGTCTTTTATAGGAGAATGGTAGTCAAGACACAAGATGGAGGTGGATATAATATTTCATATTACGACACAGACATTTTATGTCGTGACACAAAACAAGTTATGACTAAGAGTGAAAGGAAAGAAAAAAAAAGTTAGTCGTGACATATTTTTTAGGCACCACGACCACAAGAAAATACTCTATGCAAGATCATGACAAGAAAACTAATGTCGCGACAGAATTCATTTAGCTAAGAATCTCAAGTTGGAAATTAGGTCACAACAACAAAGTTTGAGCAACAAGAACATACTTGTAATAACATTGAAACATGGAACAAATTTCTTGAAATTAGATAAATCCATTAATTTGAATCACCGTGTGCATCCTTGATCTATAGTCCATTGATGATTTTGATCTAGTCAATTAGATGCAAAATTTTTGCTAGAATAAATTAACAGTTAATTATGTTCTTTCTGCAAAAATCAATGTGAGTTTCTTAGAAGCAGGAGATTTAATCAAATGGACCGAGCTTGATCTTCAATTAATTTGTTCTTAATGTTAGTGCTTAACACTGATAATTTATTGTACCTACCCTCAATCCAGGGAGGCACTCTAAGAGATATAGTGAAGGAAATTTCTGAGGGTTAGGGAACTAACAATTACAAGGGTATGTTATGCTAACAGTGATGAATAAGGGAACTCTACTAGTTTTTATAGATTAGATCCTATTTTACTCAGAATTGAGAATATAAAGCAATTATCTAGATAAATTACTAGAGATATCACCTTAATCTTTTGAGTGATCAATATATCCATGTTGCCTTATATCTGATCAAAGGACTAAAAAACTCTCTAAGATTATAAGGAAGTGTTACAAACCATTTGTAGAGACTTGCAACACCCATGTCATGGAAAGCTAGAGACCTATAGTTTTTAGAAATGTATATGAAGTATTGAGAAAGAAAAATACTCAATTCTCATAAGATGGTTCAAATACTAGTAACCACTTAGATCTTAGACTTCTACGGAAGCAAGGTTATCTAAGTGATAAAATTTATAGTTATAGGAAGAGATCCAATGCTACATGATAAATACTATTGACACATTTCAACTTTTTTCTAGAAATAAGTTATGATAAAGAAGTCTACATAAATTGGTTATACCACTGCATTTCAACTTTAGTCTTTAGATGGGGTTGGGCACCCTTTATGATACTCAAGTTATATATATATATATATATATATATATATATATATATAAACATTGAAGAAAATCATTTATATTCTGGTAAACTATAAAATTTGAAAACATATAATAAAAAAAGAAGGAAGAATAAGATCTATAATTTACATAATGAAGTTTTAATATTAGAAATTTTATAATGGCATATAGTGTTTGTGGGATTTTTCCATATTGAACCATAAAGTCTAATCTTATTAATTGTTAAGTAAAAAAGATATAATGATTAATTTAGAAAATTAGGTAAATTCATACTTTGATAATTAAAAAAGACATGTTATTTACATATTATAGTTGGATTAGAAGATTTTTTCCGATTATAAGGATATTAATACCTATAGATCAGAGATTTGAACATATATTTCGTTTTTGCAGTATCAACTAGACCCAGTCCAACTGGGCCTCAACCTAAGCTCAATTTGAGTTTAATAAATTTAGTTTGAGATGGGCTTGGATTAGAAGATTTCTTCTAATTATAAAGAATAACAATACCTATAGATCATAGATTTGTGCATATATTTCTTTTTAGTAGTATCAACTAGATCCAACCCAACTGGACCTCATTCTAAGCTCAAATTGAATTTAATAATTTTATTTTGAGATGGACTTGGGTTGAATGATTTAATTTGTTAGTTTGGTTAGCTTATTATTTTAATTAAAAAATTAGCACATGTTCTTTATTTTAAATATGCATATTTTTTTATTTTGTTACTATTTTTTATTTTTATGATTTTTTATCTTTTTGCTAGTATAGAGCACAAGAGCAAAATTGACCAACAATATGTCATATTTTTTTCTAACACACATCCTTTAATATATCGTGTTGTCATAATAAAATCATATCGGATTCTTCAAAGAATATTCATACTTCTTGAATAATAACATGTACAACTTACCATAGTTTCCCCCTAAAAACCTAAGTTTACATATTTTGGTTTGGAATTCCTATTATCTTGGATTTTATAGTTTAGAAGTTATAATTATTTATTCAAAACATAATTTTAATGTGTGAAATTATATATGAATGTTTGTAAGTGTGAATAAGGATTTAGAGTCCAATGAACAAGAATTTGTGGTTGTATTTGATATTTTAAATTGTATGTTTTAAATTGGTTGTTAGATTGTTTATATAAATTTTATTTGAGTTTATATCAAATTTTTGTGATGAAAATACAAATTTAATATATGTACTAAATTTTATGTTGGAATTTAAATTTTGCTCTAAGTGCTAGTTTTATTTATAATAAGTTAGGATTTTTTAAGATATTAAATTGAATAAAGTTGGTCTGCTAACAATTAAATTGTGGATATTATCTATTTTTTATTAAAAAGGGCAAAACATAAGAGTCTTTCCTGACAAGTGATATTAGAGTTTGATATCCGACATCGACAAGTATTATTTAAGTCTTTATTGAGGATGTTGCTCAAATTGAAGTAATATCATAACTATTCGATATTATAAAGCTAGTATCAAAATATTTTGATACCAATAAAATGATACCAGAAGATAATTGAAGGGCTTTTCTTTGTTTGTTCATCATTTGATTGAATTTTAATTTTATTAACATGGAGAATCACTCCTTCATAATAAACCTACATGCAATTAATAATTTTATTTGGAAAAATAAAATATGAGATTAATTTAGTGTCAAGAAGCTATTTAACCATATGATTGGAAAATTGAAACATAAAGATATAAATATCTAATACATGGAAGAATTACACATTGCCTCTACTATTTAGTCATAGATAGACATGGATAGCTATCACCGTGTTGCCAAAGATATGAGGATAGACATTATGATAGAAGTTAGAGTCTATGTATGAATATAATATATTTAGAAATAAAATGTTAAACATTAGATGTCTTTTAAATTTTCAATTCAAGATGTATATAAAATGTAATTACATGTCAATGTCTTCCAAGGATTGGTGAAGCAGTTGACATCTATGAAGATGACTTTGAAATATGAGTTACTGGCATGCCTATAGCTTAACCCTCTTTTAGTAGTTAGTATAACTTTGTAGTATCATAGAGCATCGCACCTCCTAGAGGTACAATATCAATGCATGTCATTATGAAACATTTATTGACTAGATATGTAAGAAGAAAGGAAAAAGAAAAAAACTTTACTAAGAGATGCAATATAATGTATATGGGAGTAGTAGAGAGCCTCTAAGTATAGGGACTAGAACCATATTCAAAAATGATATTTTTTTATTCTATTAGCTACGGGTAAATAAGAAGGCTATCTTGACAATATGAGTCAAATGTTAAAATATTTAGATCATAAATGTTATTCATTCTTATCCTCAATTGATGCAAAAATAATTTAATATATTTTGTTGATGAAAATATTTTGAATGCATATTTTCATACTTTCTAAAATAACACGTGATTTACTAACCATCAAGTGTCTGTTATAGAATCAAACTTTACTTTTTTATTGTTTTGAATGTAACTATAGATATAAGGACAAATATGATGCCTAATACATTAGAAGTTTTGACATGTTTAAAGAATCAAGAAGATGCATAGATGATTCTTCAAGTCATAGTAGATGAATTTCATGAAATAATAAAAAAATTAAACTATCAATATCAAAGCATGATCTATGTTTATTATGATCTAGGACTTGCAATAAGAGTAGCAGACACTAAAATAATATAATTTTTTAAAATTGATTGTTTTATTTTTTTATCTATGTGTATTGTTCATTTTTAATTGTAATTTTTCTTTTTTTACATTTTAAAAAAATTTGAATGTGTTTGGTATGTAAAATTATTGTTATATTTTAAAGATTTAAATTGGAAAAAGAATCACTTTAATTGTTCTTTAAGTTTTTTTTTATTGTTTCATTTTTTTAATTGTGCACAATTAATACATGTTGAATTGTTATTATATTGAAAAACAATTATATCAAACATAAACTATATATATGCACATATTATACTATTATTGCATATATGCATATGTCTATTACATATATGTAGCATATATATACACACACACACATATTAATTATAAATTTTATGTATCAATATATACATATGCAGTATGCATAAATTATAAGTATATACAACACAACCCAAAGGTCATGGGCTGTGGTTGAGGGTATTGGGTAGTTGGGGTAGCATGGTTGTACAACACTGTGCTGGGATCAGCGTGATGGGCCACATTCATAAGATGCATTCAATATGGGCTAGTGGATATAGTGTTGCCTACCACCTATGGTTGTGGGCAGCAAATGATTTAACCATGGTTAGTTACTTCGGCATCAATAGTCAACCCATAACTCGATGCTAGGTAAGTAGGTTATAGGCATGAACCCATCATGGACTAAGTTTGCTTGGAAAGAGCAATGGGCCCATGCCATCCATTTTTTGTGCCAAGGCAAATCTCGAGCCAATTTTCCTACCATCTCAAGTGTAATACGACCCAGTAGGACCTAGTTCCCTTGCATGCCATCAAGCGGTGCCTAGTTCTTGATGTTTGAGACCATGATGTGCAAGCACAATCTATCTACCACCTTTAGGAATGACTACCACTAATCATACACAATGTGATGGAAGGGCATATCATTCCAAAAATAAAAAAAGTAGTCAATGTATTATTATTGTAACATAATAGGGCATGTTAAGAAAAACTATTATGCTTTGGAGTGATTATAGCAAGAACATATAAAAGAAGATATACCTAATAGAAAGGAAAATGTTGAATTAGAAGGCATCATCATGTTAGTAATAATAATGCAGGTAACCTAGTAAGTTAACAAGGTGATTGGCTGATTGATTCATGTGTTTCATTTTACATCGTACCTTATATTGACTTTATCTATAAACAAACTTGGTAATTAAGATATAGTAAATAATGAAAATAATGATGTTGTATATAGTTTGTTTTGATAAACTATTTTGTATAACCAAAATATTTCGGTTTCAATATTTTTAATATTAGTTTAGGAAAGAAAATATTGAGAGGTTGGGAATTCATCAATAGCACAATAATGGGGGTCTTGCTGCCCGGTCAGTGGGCCGAAATTTTTTTTTGGAGCAAAACCTAACCCATCTGAGTAATCTAACCCTCTCCATTTATTAATACCGAGAAACTACTAATATAAATATACATTTTTTGTTTCTAGTTTCTCTCTCTACTATTTTTCTTTGCGAGGCTATTTTTTCGTCTCTCTCTTCTCTACATGATTTCTTCCTGATTGTTGCTCACATACTCTATAAGACATTAATTTGGATATAATCTATAAATGTATAAGTGTTTTTCTAGTGGATGTAACTAGTCATGTTGAATGACTAGTGAACCATGTTATATCTGTGTTTCTATTGTGGTGATTGGCTTGTGGATATATATATTATGAGCATTGGAGAAGTCTATATGCTATTGCATAACATAGATCAGCTAGTGCTGAAAATTTTTTATTATATACCAGATATTCACTTGGACATGATGTACATTAACATGTTCGATGTTAAGGGTTAGGAGTCATTTCATTGGTGATCACTCAAAATTGGTCAATGGCTCATTATTCTTTGTGAGAGATAAAAATGAGAGTATGCTTTATTCCACTCATGTGAGTGCCTAGAGATCAAATAAATACTATTTATCAAAAGAGTAATTTTATCTCTAGCATATGATGCTTGATCATATGAGTGAGAAGGACATTCAACTAATAGCTAGAAGAAATATCTTACCATTTGGTAATGTATCATCTCTTAATGATTATAAAGTATTTGACTAAAAGAATTATATAATTCATTTAACTATCTTTCTTCTTCAAGGAGATCAAATTTTTTCAATATTATTTATGCTGATTTTTTTTCTATGTAGAACATAATACTTAGTTGAGCCTTTTACCTCATAACATTTTTTGATGGTCACTCTAGAAAGGTGTGGGTATATACCTTGAAAACAAAAGATAAACTATTTCATGTTTATAAGAATTTCCACACTAGATATGAGAGTGATGTCGGTATGAAGTTGATCTTAATATATTCTGATAATTAGGAAATAAAATTTATCACTTTGATAGCTAACGTATATCCCATAATGTTTACTCGAAATGATACAATCAATATATTTCAACTGAATGATATGTATGAGAGGAGAACTAAACTATTGATGAGAGAATTAGCATGTATCTAGTTGTTACTATAGAAAGTTACATTCTTAATAAAATATGGATTGAGAAGATATTTCACATGATTACTCAAGAGTAATTATGAAGCCTTCGTTTACAACCAAAAGATGAAAGATCAAAATAGAAAGATATTACACATCCATGCAACTTTCATGGCTATGAATATGAGGAGTTCAAGTACATACTATGAAACCTTCTAGCCTGGTAGCTTGTTTAGAGTAAAGATGAGACTTTTTTAAAAGACCAATTAATTGATGTATCAATGAGAAAAGTGAAACTACATAGATTTCTATAATCTTTGATCAAGTGCAATTTTCTTATATAGATAGACAAAATAATGAAAAGGTAAATAGATAAATATATATATATATATATATATATTTCAAGCAAATAGAACTCAGCCAGAGCTAGTTGTCCCTGGAAATACAGGTCAATGTGAGTTGATAAGATCTTCTAAGCCTCATCATATAAATGTAAAAAAATCAATATATAAAACTTATCTAATCCAGAAAATAGATAAATACCATTTGTTTTGAATAATAAAAAGTGAATCCTTTAGAACCAAATAGACACACACTCAAGTTTCTCAATGGGTGATGATAGTCACATGCTTTCTAAATGCATGTTTTGAAACATCATTATGGTACAAAAATTTCTCATTTGTAATTTGATACCAAAAACTCATTAGGTGATTATCTCTCATCCAATAAAGTTTTGCAAGTATACGAGTCATATAAGTTGTAAAGTGAACGTAAGCCCAGATATCAAACACACATGGCTTGTATATATAGTTTGATTAACCAACATTGAACTAACTATTACCTAAGTTCAATTGATTTACTCAAGTTTTTAGAAAGATACTTAGACTCTATGGTTGACTCATTCCTTGTATATTATAATATTTTCTTAGTATTTAGACAATGTTGTGTTTATATATTAGATGAAAGGTAGATAATTGCAAAAATACCTATGTACTCTATTAGCATACAAGGCAGTTATTATTCTTGGACTATCACTACCAATGATGACCTCATCATAGTTGTGGCCTCAATATTTCACTTCTATAACCACATGTCATTTTGTTTAGGGTTCATTTGTACATCTACTCCTTTTAGGCAATATGTTAAACTACCATTGACAATTACTTTGAGTGTGCATTTTCATTCTCTAACCTATGGCTTCAAAGTAGTCTTCTTCTTCATTGTTACTTGTTCTATTTTCTTCTATCCAAAGATAATTCTAATTTACTGTCTTCTCCATCTTCTTCATTCCAACAATCTCCTATAAAGTCTTTTTTATCTGAAATCTATATTATATCTTATGGAAATGCATTTGACACTATCTATTCTCTATCAATCTTCCTCCATTTGATTTAGATTTATTATGATTTTGTAGAGGTTGAACTTTGCTCATTCTTCACCCACATACAGTATGAATTATCCCATCTTGACATTAATTAATACCTATTCAATGGTTATGAATGGTCATCCCAAGATCAATAGAGTGTATTGGTCTTCCTCCATATCTAGCACAATAAAATCTACAGAAAAATTAAATTTACTAACCTTCACCAATACATATTTAATAATACCTTTCACAAACTTGATTAAATGATCAGCCATTTGAAGCAAAAGAGTAGTGAGAATAATCTCGCAAATATTGAACCTCCATACAATTAAAAAAATATCAAATTAATTCTTGATCCCAAGTCAAATTGTACCTTTCATAAAGTATAATTTTTAATAATAAATGAAATTATAAAACTTTTTAAAGAGTGTATGCTAGATGATAACTTTACACTTCTTCGTCATATTTACCATTACATAAATCTACAACTTTTTCTTGCTACTCAACCTTTTATGAACATTAAATAATTTGGCATCTAAGATAACACTTCGGCAAATAGGCTATCAACTTCCAACTTCTAAAAAAATTGAGAAATCTCCCACATTACTTCTCTAATTTTCCTTTTCAAAAATATTATGGAAAATGAAGGTTAGGTTGGAAATATTATTTAGTGTTTGCATATTTGTTCTCCAACACATTATTTTCTTCATAGCTTTAAGTAATCTACATCTCCTCCTCCTTCTCTAGTTATTCATTTGTCATGATTAGATACATGAGTTGGGAAATGGGTTTTATTGATGCCTTGACAAAGAAGAATGTTGTGATATTATGTTCTATGGTAGTAGGCCATGTCTTGAATTTGGAAAAAGTCATGCCTTCATCATTCATAGCTTCCTCCTTAGTTATGGCTTCCCTTTTTTCTTTCTCTTCTACTTCTTACCCCTCTAACTTTTTGATGTTTCTAAGTTTGATGAACATGTACATTTTTTATTTTCCTTGGTATCACTTAATAGTCCTTTCACACTATTCTCTTTCATTGATTTTGCTAGTTGACTAAGTTAATTTCAATAACTATTATTGATGATATTCTTATTCTATCCTCATTTCAATCTATTTCATCTAATTCTTTTGAAGATCATTTCTCTTCAACATCTTTATTAGTAAGAAAAGTAAATTATCTTCAAGTATTGATTTTTTACTACCTTTGGATAGTTGTAATTGAAGTTTGAAGCTCTTTTCATTTGATATACCATTGAGTGATTCCCAAAATTCTTTTAGAATTGACCCACATTCAATTTCACATTCTCATAACTTTCATATGACAAGCTTTTCAATATTTCTCACATTCAGATAATAGTTCATGAACGTATTATTGTTGGGTTGAAATATATAACCCTTGTTCTGAAAAATATTAGCTTCCTTTACTTGATATATGACATCGAAATTTACTAATTGTTACTATTTTGAAATAGGAACTTCACCCACACTTAACTATTTGTCATTTTGCACTCCAAACTTGTGGAAAAACACATAAATCATGGCTTCCATTGTGATTAATCTATACAACTCCAATACTCCAACTTCCTTTCAAATACTCGATCATTCAGAGTTTAGTTGTTATTCTTTACCAACTCTATAAATAGATAATGTGCTTTTTAGGTGACAGGTTCATAGTATAACCACCTAAGGCCACATAAATCATAAACCTCATCATCTAACTCGACTCATTATAGAAGGTTTGAACGTAGAACCATAATTCAAATCCATATTATGGGTACTACCTCAAGAGTTCTTTGAATAGATCCCAAGCATCATATAAAGTCTCTTTCTCTTCTTGTCGTAATTGTCTTATCTCTTCCCTTAGTTGAGAGATGCTTTGAGGTAGGAAGAACTTAGTGATGAAGGTTTGCCCAAATTCATCTCAACTCTCAATCAAGCTTCTAGATAAGCATCGAAACTAGCTCAAGGCCTTGTCTCTAAAAAATAGTTTTAACCTTAAAGCATCTAGGATAATTCCATTCATCTTCACTATGCTACATAATTTTAAGAAACTAATGATGTGTTTTTTGAGATCTTCTAAAAATCTTTTATTATACTATTATTATTCTACCATACCTATCAAACTAGGTGTCAACTCAAAGTAATTCACTTGAATAAGCTACATTTTAATCCCAATGTAGTTGTTTATCAACCAATAATCACCTAAGGTTTTGTGAGGTTTGGGGTGTTGGAAAACTTATCCTTCACCACCTTGGTGGATTTCATTATAGTTAATTCTTTCTATATTTTCTCTCTTAATTGTTGGTCTCAAATGTGCTTTTCTTGTTCTATCAATTTGTTGGTCTAAAGGTGCTAATTCAATACCATAATTTTGCCTCAAGTTATGTCAACTCAAGTTGACATAACTTGAGTTGACCAATCAAACTGACTAAATACAAATATAATACAAATATAATACAAATACTAAGAAATAATTATATCCAAATAACAAGAAATAAAAATATCTTTTTACAAGGATAGTTATGTAAACTTAAGTTGACTAATCAAACTAAATAATTCCTAATTATAATACAGTTGACTTTATTATAGTACCAAAACTTATTATTTGTGATATAGTCCTAAAAACTCATTAGGTAATTATCACAGTACTAATATAGTTATACAAATATTTGGGTCATATAAATAGTAAAGTGGACTTAAGTCTACATATCGATCCCATAGTAATTCTATAAGTATTTCAATTGACCAATAGTGAACTTATTACCACATGAGTTGAGTAGATAGACTTGAGTTTTCAAAAAGATACTTAGACTCAAGGATTGTCTCACTTCCTTGTGTATGATAATATTTTTTTTATATTTGGGCAATAATGTATTTGTCTATCAAACAAATAGTATGTGAGTGTGAATGCTTCTCAATTTTTTTGGCATAAATGATGGTTGTCACCCTTACATGCTCACTACTAAGGATGATTTCTTTATAATTATGCTCTCCATAGTTATGCTCTCCTTTTAGACAAATATATCAATAACCCTAGAAAACTACTTCAAGCATGGATTTTTATTCTCCAATATCTAAAGTCCCACCTATGGAAGTCATGCAAGAAGAAATTATTTGTAGGGCTATCACTACCACATGAGTATCCTCCACTTACATGTGTTTAGTGGCATACCTATTACCATCCACCATAACCAAAATATGGCTTCTAAACGATGGTGAAACCTCTAAGTTAGATATTGTACTTAACTTCCATATCACTCAAAGGTTATTACTTCTAGAATATACATATTGAATTGATCATAAGTATCTTCTTGATTTGGACTTCATAAGCATCATACTCATATTAATTAGACCTATCTCAATCTTAATTTTTTACACATAGGCTTATCTCATGTATTAAAATTAGAAGGGTTATCACTACCTTCTTACCATATCATATGAGTGTATCCTATAACTTACTTACCACTATCAACACTATAGCTGATATGCATAAACTTATGATATTGTACAAATCATAAATTCTAGTTCTAAATAACATCTATATCCATCAATAAATATACCATGATATTACCCAAAATATAAACTTTATAAAATCAAATCACTATTATACAAGTACATATAACCAACTCTAGTTATAAATTTAAACTAACAATAGTGAAGAATTTGCATGAGATATTTTGGAAGACATCTCCTAAAATTGAGGGTTTCCAATGAAATACCAAGTGAGGACATGAATCTCAAAACCTAATCTCAAACAAATATTTCTCATGTTTGTCTTAGATTTACCAATAATTGTGGGTTGGAATCATGATGCCTAGGGTTTTTGTGTGTTCTTGGCTCTAAATTATCCTCTCCTCCTTTTTTTTCTTTCACAAAATCTTCTAAGTATTGTTTTTATGTCTCTGGAATTAGTGTGATGCTTTTTAAGCTAGATGTCATGACACTGGCTTAAGGTCATGACTTTATTATCTTGTCAGATCTTTTCTAGAGTACAAAAGTCATGACTATAATGAATTTCTTGACTCAAGTGACTCATCTCTTGAGCATGATATCTTTGCACTAGGAATAACTATGACTGAGACATTTCTTTCTAGAATGCAAAGTCATAGCTTTGGGAATGACCACCACTATGAGCTTTACTATGGAACAAACTATCATGATATTAGCAATGGTCATGAATGAAACATTTACTCTTTAAAATATAATATTATAGCACTGAGAATGGTTGTAGCTTTGATCTATTTTAACTGAAACATAATTTTGTAGAGTCATGACCATGAAGACTATTTTGTATACTAGAAAGATTAAGTCAACTAAGTTATAGAGTTATAACGTACAAAATATTAGCATGACTAATTTTGTAGAGTTATGGCCAATAAAGATTACTATAACAACTCAATCGGATCATGGAAGGTGTACCAAGTCATGATATGAGAAATATTATGACTTTCTATCACCTTTTCCCCTCTAAGTTTATACTCCACCAAGTCTACCATTTTCACCTAAAATAACTTTAATTTTCATAACAATCACCAAATTAACCCAAAATAGATATTAAGTGAAATCTCTCAAATAAATGCTCAAATAATTACATAAATAATAGTAAATACTATCCAAATGACCCTAAAAAAGTAGATGTGTGGAGTGTCAAGCAGCATGATAACAAAGCATTGATAATTGTTGTAATTACACTCATCAATAGTGCCAATTCTGTTCTATTTTAATTATCATTGAGATTAATAGTATGATAGTGCTATCTTATTTTAAATTTTGAATAATCTTACTTAAGCATTTACCCCTATGAGTGGTGTTTGCAAACTATAACATTTCAAATTATATTGTATACAATTTTAACATTACATAGTACATGTTAGGTTAAGAGTCATTCGTGAGTTATGCCAAAGTTTATGATCTTTCCTACCTGCTTTGAGCAATTGAAATTTTTAGTTTGATTTTTTTTTATTTTATTTAAAGTTTGAGGAAAATTATCATAGAAACTTTTATTGAATGAAGCCTATACTCTACTTGTGACTAGGCTCAAAAATGTATGGTGTAACATATGATAATATTATTGAACAAAAGATGCTCTTTAGACTTTAGTGTTTATATGTAGTTTTTCATTTAAATAAATTGGGTTATTATGAGATATTTACATGTAACAAAATTTAAATTAGAATCAATTTAGCTATTATTTCTTTCTATTTTCAATATATATTTCAAAATATGGGTATATAATTTTAATCATAATGCCAGATAGCTAAGATCTTGATGGATTTTATGGTCTTAATATATCTAGTAGTACCGTCACCTATCGATATATTACCAAAATTCAATACTATATATCACTAATCATAGCGTTCCCTAGATGAAGTGGGGTGACTTTTATTTTTATAGGTCCTTCACAAAGCATAGTTCATGTATAGACATGGAATATGAACATATTTAAAGCTGTGTAACTCAACCTATTCTAATTCAATCAAACTCCGAACTTTCATGCCCATAGCCTAATTCCCTCACTAAAACCCTAACATTTTGTGAGTCTTTTCATTTGATCTATTAGATTATTCTTGTTACTACTAATTATAATGAAGTACATGAGACTATTAAAATCATTTAATTTTTAAATGAGATCTCAGCAATGGTAAAAGAACTAAGAGTAGGATTTTGACTATTGATGTGTTGGTACATGATTGGAGTAGAAATAGTGATAGGTAAGCCATGAAATATATCTATGCATATGATACGAAGGAAGTGATAACCATTCCAATTATGATGCAAAAGATAAACCTAGATACTAAAACTTAAAATTGATGTATATTTAACCATTATGAATGGTGGTTATGAAACCAAAGATATAAATACTTTTATATGTCATTCTAGTATACATGTCTTATAGGAACACACTCTCAATTGATGTAAGGTGGTAAATAGATTATTTTTCTAAGAGTTTCACCTTTAGTGTGTGAGTCAACTATCATAGTGGAGGATAGTGATAGGTAAGGCACGTGACTGACATGAATAGATGTGAATTTTACGGTGATGACAGTATTACTAGTTAAATTTGATCATAGAGTTTCCATTAGCAAAACATAAAAGAAAGTATATTATAATTATGGGTGTATGATGCTAACAAAGCTAAAAGTGCAAACAATTTTGTTTCCTAAAAGGTGAGGACTTTTAAATGATGATAGCTACTTACCTATCACTAGGTAAGTTGCTTACCTATCACTAGGTAAGCTACTTACCTATCACTAGGTGAGAACTTTAAAATACGTACCAAGAGGACAACTATAAAGAAATCAATATTAGGAAGTACTCAATAGATGATAGCTACTTTGTTTGTCGATAGGGAAAAAGGTCATTGCATAATTATCTAGTATTAATTTTATGACTGAGCATAAAAAAAATAATATTATTTATGTATTTCATTATAAATAAAAATATAAATCATTCAGTCTCTAGAATATAGAACTTGAATCCTGTTTGTCATGCTTATTAATTAGAGCAATTATTTATTATCATTGACTAATATAATATTTCATGTACAATCATTGTAGGATTGATATCTAGATGAAAGATTCACTTTATTATTGTTATGATCCACATACTTACAGAATGATATTGGATGAGATATCTTTGCCCAATTATCTTTTGCAATGCACCTAACTATAAAATTAAATATTTTAACAAAGTTGCAATAAGTTTTTAGTGTATTATCAAGGATTGATTTTTATAGTTTAGTTGGACAATTTTACTTGATATAACTACCCTTGAAATGAGGTAGTTCCATTTTTAGAAGTATTGATAACATTATCTTATTTTATTTCTTTGAAATTTAGATTGCATATATTGATTTATATTGTAATCATGGTGATTTTTTATTTTTTTTCTTTATTTTAGTAATCACCCTTACATGAGTAAAAACTCTAAGACCAAGCTAACTCCTTTGGACCTACAGATCAAGAGAATAAGAAGAGCCATTTTGAAATATAAAATGGAGAAAGAGGCTATGGAAGAAACATGCAATAATCGAGATGACTGGGGGGATAAAAGATAGGTTCTCCAATAGCCCAACCATTATTATACCTTGGGGTGATTATTGGAATCTTTAAATTATAGAAAATTATTCATAAATACATATGCATCCATTGAAATAAAACTATTTTAAGTTAAAGACTGGTCTAATAGCGATGATTATGTCGAATCACTTAAGTTGAAGGATATTGAATGATCTGAACATGCATGTTGCTATGTTTTTGGAGTTATTTGATTTAGTTAAAATTAATAGAGATAGCTTGGATGCGAACATGTTGTGTTTATTTCTTATTCTCTTTGATAGAAAAGATATAGAGCATGTTCTTGTAGTGTCTCAAGATTTCATTGAGAGTTAGGACAAACTTGTGTATACCTTTCTTAGAAAGATTTTCTACATAAAATCACCTCATAGTTAAGGAGTGAGATAAGTCAATTTTATCAATAAAATCTAGAGACTTTGTATATGATGCTTGAGACTATTGATGTGGAATTATGATTTCAATTTCAAACTTTCTATAATAGACTTAATTATATGACTAGATTCACTATTTTTTTTTGATAAGTAATAAATTACAAAATCAAAAATTCTATACAACCTAGAGGAGCTTCATACTATTATATTCTTTGCTAAATACAATGTAAATCTTTATTTTAATCTTTCTAATTAAAATTTATGAACATTGTGACTTTTTTTGATCATCTACAATTTCTCTCTCCATATATAATATACAACTACTACAAATACTACCTATGATAGTGCTCATGGGCGTGGCTGCTATATATTTTTCTATCTTTTCTTTTTATGCCGATGGAATGGATTCCATGTCCTCTATGATCCCAATCCAATTTTTCAATTCCTACCATATCATGCTAGAAAACTAGCATTCAAAAAAGACATGATTGAAAGATTCTGCATTTGGGTAGAATTCACAATTCAAATTTTTTGGTGTTGAAAAAAACTTATCCCTTGTTCACAGCTTTTCATGTTTGGCAATCCATAAGTATATGGCATGATTGGGGATATAGTTATACATCAAGATAATCTTTGTCTAGGCCTTCTTCTCTTTTGAGATGTTTCCAATAAAAAAATTATAGGTGTTAGATACAATTCTTTTGTTGTCTCTATATTTATTCAGCATAGATTCTGCTTGCATAATCGTACATGTTCTTTTAATCAAGATATACCTAATGGAATTTAAGGACTTTCAAAAGGGGAAGTCATCCTTGGATAATATATACTCCTATATATTATAGGAATTAAGATAAAAATGGTAAACCCATTTTATCAAAAGTGACTCATCCTTCTTGTTTATTCGTCATAATGTTAAAAAAAAATGTTTTGTTCCAAATAATGAAATTAAGGATACCAAGCCCACCTAACCTAAGGTTGTATGTGTGCAAACTTTATCCTATGAAACTTGTGAAAGGTATATTTCGATTTGAGGTCCATCCCCATAGAAAACTTTTTCAAGCACTTTCTATGGCATTTATCATAGATGAGAAAATGAGGAATGTTGAGAACCAATATCTCTTGATGCCTTGTATGATTATGAGTAGATGTTATAGCCTACCCATAATTAAGAGAATCTTACCCACCCATTGATGGATAGCAAAGATAATTTTGGCTAATAATACTAAGAATTGAGATGTTATAAGCTAACTTGAAGATAGAGGTACCCCTAGGAAGACAAAGGGGAGAGAGCCCAATATAAACCCCAAATTTCTTAATAACTCATTTTTAAACTTTTTCTTCCCTACTCCACCAAAAAAGATATTCGATTTGGAGGTATTTATATTAAGCTTAGAAACCATTGAGAATTCATTTAATGTATTTAGGATGATATTAATTACGAGGGAATCCCTTTTAGAAAAGATTATTAGATCATCTACTTATATTAAATGAGAGATCTTCAGAGGAGCACATCCAAGATGAAATGATAAATATCCTAAAATTGTTGTCTTGGATAGGAGCCATGAAAAATATTTCATACATAGTTCAAAAAGATAAGGAAAAAAGATTCCCTTGCCTTAATCCTTTATGTCCTTTGAAAACCCCATGCAAATGTCCATTTAAGACTATTGAGTATGATGTTGTAGATATGCATTCATAGATTATGTCAATGAGTACATTAAAAAAATTGAGGTTTGTCAAGACTTCCTTTAGAAAATCCCAACACATTGTATCAAAAGCCTTTTTTAGATCAATCTTTAGGAAACATCTAGGTGATATATTTCTTCTTCCATACCTTCTTATGAGGCTTTGTGCAAGGAGAAAAATATTCGAAATTAATCTTCCCTTTATATATGCTCCTTGAGCTAGATCTATTAAGTCTCCTAACACTACTTTCAGCCTTGATGCAATACGTTTGGCAATGAGTTTGTATATCACATTACAACATGAAATTGGTCTTTAAACTTTTATAGATGAGGCATGAAAGGACTTAGGAATTAATGCAATGTATTCATGATTTATTTGCTTTAGCATTCTACTAGAATGGAAGAAGCTATATATAACATTTATTACATCACTTCCAATATGAGTCCATGAATTCTTATAGAATTCTTCTGTATATTTATTAGGCCTTAATGATTTGGAATCCCCCATTGTGAACAACTTACTACTAATTTCTTCTGAAAAAAAATGTAGGGAGACTAGTTCATAATCCCTTTCATCTAGATTTCTGCTTTCCGTGATAGTCTCCTCATTAATGTTTTTTCTGTCTCTTGGAGTGCCCAAGAGATTTTTATAATACATCACAAATGTTTCCACATTATCATTGTATGAAGTGGTGAAGCTTCAATCTTTTTTTACCACAGTCACAATTTTACTATGTTGGATCCTCACTTTAGTTAGGTTGTGAAAAAACTTTGTACATCTATCACTTTGTTTTAGATATCTAATCTTAGCTCTCTTTCATTGAAAAAATAATTCGACTAACTTCCTCATTTTGACTTTTAGGGTAATTTCCTCCTCTTTAAGGGCTTCATTAGGGGCTTCTAAAATCTTAGCTTTCATCTTATGAAGAACATCTCTGGTGAGAAAACTCTTGCACTAATGTGCCCAAATTAAGTGCTTTTCATTCCTCTTTTTTTCCAAATGCTATGTAGAAAGGGAGTGAACTCTTTGTGTGAGAGCCACATATTATAAAATTTGAAAGGAACCCTTCTTTTATCTACCCCGATCTTTGTGGTCATAATAATCATGAAATGAACCAAAAAGATTCTCGAGGGTAGAAATTGAGCATGAATATCAAGACTTAAATTTGTCCATTCTTAATTTATCATTGCCCTATCCAACTTGCTTGAGATCCTACCATTCATCTAGGTAATAAAATTGCCTAAGGAAGGGAGATCCTCTAGGCCAAGTGAGGAGCAACAATTTTTGACATCTTTACATTCATAATTACTTACTATTCTTCCTCCAACCTTATCTAGCCCAAAAAGAGGGGAGTTGAAATCCACTATAATGACCTAGGAGGAATTATCTACCTTTCCTTCATCTACTAGATTCTCCTAGAGTACTATTCTACTGATGAGGTGTCAAACATGTCATGTCATATTGGAATTACCTAGTTTTTGGTGGCCTAGTTGGGCCATCATGTCGTGCCTTGCAAGACACAACTGGATAATGGCTAGCCCAACATGGCTCGTCTTCTAGACTAATTCTGGGTAGAGTTGAGCTGGGTCATGCCTAGACATGCTCGGCCATGCCGAGTGGGGCCAGTTCGGGCCTAGATATGCCAACTTAGCTAGGAGCCTAGGACTAGCCGACTAAGTCAACCATTCATAGAGTCCGAGATCAACTTGACTAACCCCCATGGGCCCCCTAGTTGTGGATTAATGATTTTATTTGTTTTTTACATATTTGAAATTTTAAGTTATCGATTATAAGTTGCACTTGTGTTACATTATTTATTTATTTCACATAAATCACAGAAAAATAAATTCATTAAAACAAATCACAAATGATAAATTTTAATAATAAAAAAACACGTCCATAAATATAAAATAATTAATCATCATCCAATTCAATCAAAAAAAATAAACAAATGCAACATCATAACTCATAACAACATAAAATAAAAATTATCAATCATAATCATGAGCCATACAAGCTTTATCCCAATACCAATCAGTGTTAGTATGCAATTGATCATTATCTCATAAGTATTTGAAAGTATCACTAGCTATGGGCTTAACTTCCTCAAAGTCACATGAGTCAACATCTACTAGCAACTCCTCCACTCTTATTCCAACACGATCCTAGATGTTCAACCTCAAATCCTCTCAATCCTTCATGCACACTAGTACCTCAACAAAATTTGGCCATAGTCTCGATCTCTTATCAAAAATCA
This sequence comes from Sapria himalayana, assembly GCA_029783825.1. Lineage (NCBI taxonomy): Eukaryota > Viridiplantae > Streptophyta > Magnoliopsida > Malpighiales > Rafflesiaceae > Sapria > Sapria himalayana. Next base: position 1,926,079 of record JAREIK010001718.1, read on the forward strand.
CATTGACTACCACTTAAAAAGCATACTCCAATGCTACACTCGACACTAGAAGAGTTTGTAGATTCCATGTCATCTTGGAAAGTATGGGATATGTGGACTCATATAATTTCTACCATTGTAAAATATCAAGGTTCTTATTATCATTATATGATATGATTGAGTTGTAATTAGTATTCAAGTATCGAGACAGCTTGCTCCTATTCAACAGTCCACTCTGTCATTTCCTACTCATTAAATGAATGGAGAAGTCATTATCTTTGAATACAGTATTTATGTTCATACTTAAAGTCAGGCTACAACTACTACCATACCTTGTGTCATAGTATGTAAATAACTCGATCAACTTATTGTGAATGAACTCTTCAAGTTGGTTTTCCTGGTTCATGCAAGAGGATATATATGTCAAAATATTCTCTACCCCTTCCAGCTTAACCCTAGGGTCCATGCAAGCAACTAGATAATAAAGAGATATAATGGTTGACTAGTACTTTAAGTACATGGTTTTCATCTCCACAACCAAGTCACTAAATGTTGGGTTATCTCTAAACTTCCTAAACATACCATTAATATTACATATGTACCTGAGAATGCAAGTGGTGAAGGTATGAACTAACAAAAACGTATTCTTCATGTCATAAAAATTCTTCAGAAATTTTATAAATGAAATTTCTATATTCCAGTCTCTGTCATTAATAATAAGTTCTTCACTCTTTCTATTGACATAGTCGGATATCACGTGTTTGTATCCAACACATAACTCCAATATCATGTATATGTAATTTCATCGGTGTCTCACATGTGTTTGGAATTTCTTCTTCTTTAGACTCACAGACAAATAGAGACTACCAAATTCCTATGGTCTGCTAAGTGTTCGAAGATATTTAGTGAGTTACATATTTTTCTAAAGTGGGGGAAACAATCTTCATCTGAACTTGTATTATCTAGTTAATGATGTAACACATGCATCTAATGTGAAAAATCTCTCTTAATGGTCAATCTCTAATGGTTCTAACAAACATGTTAATGACTACTTATTTATAGATACATTATCAAATATGATACTATATATTTTATTTTGAATTCTATTTTCTCTAAAGATTCTTATAAAGAACTCATATATGACTGAGTCATCATGAGGATGAAGAATCTATCAAAACCCTAAATCTTTTTATTTAATATCAATTTAGAATATACATAGTGAGCGATGAGCTAAGCAAAAGTTGCATCACTATGACTAGTCTAGATACTTGATGTCATGGACACCATGCTACTATATTATCTAAATTTATTAGATATTATTCATTTTTCTAACTTATAATCTTTTAGTATGTCATTCCTACCTGTGAACCTAGAAATCCTATAATATATAGGCTGAAAATAAGTCTGCATAATACTGACTACTCTTGGATCCTCCAAAAAAAATTTTAAAAAACCCATCATGGTGATCAGTTTGTTCATACTTTTCATTCTTAACTCGTTGCGGTATTTGAAGGGGGTCAACATATAAGCTGAACGAGATCTAGCCTCAAAGACACCATTGCTTAGTTGGATTTTCCTAGGATCTAATATGATATGTTTTTTGGTTTAATGACCAGCATGCCTCGTTAGGTATTCTTCTAATTTTTTTACAATACTTGTATTGTAAGAAAATGTTGTTTTCTTACATGCACTCCTATAACTATATATTTTCTTACAATACTAGTATTGTATCTATTTTTCATCAAACACTCCTAATATTTATATTTTATACTATGGTAAAGTGAGTCCAAACTATATATATTCTTCTAATTTTTTATATTTTTGATGTTTGAGATTGGGTCGAGTCCATGGAGAAAATGTTATTTTGGTCTCGGACCTTTCCGTAGGATTATCATTATTAATATTATCTATATCTGGTCTATATTAATATTAATTTTATTATCATTAAATTCACAATTTGTTATTTATACTTTTTTTAGTTTATGAATTAAAATAAAATATATTTGATAATAATTAAATAAAAAAAACTGAATAAGAATTAAAAAATAATACCCATTTATAGATAGGATAGGATAGAAAAAACCAAAGCAACGTCCACACTCCACCTGATTATTTTGTTGAAGCTACACTGCACCATAGTCCATACTTGAGGCTAAGAGCAAAGTCGAAGCCAAACCGAGAAGAGATGGACATGCAAGATATAATAATTTTATTTTATTTAAAATGAAAAAATTAAATATATTTATTTTTATTTTTTGGATTTTTTTATTAATTAAATATGGTAGAAACTTGACAACCATCGAATCTTCTTTTCTAGCTATTAGAAGTACATCCAACGGCCTATATGCAAAATAATTTTAATTATTTTTCAACCATTAGAACCGAATGCATCGACTTCAATAACCTTTTTTTAGTCTGGTTAGGTCATTCAGACATTCAGATTTGGTTTGACCTTCGAACTTTGGGCCTTGAGGTCGGCCTAGGAGGGAGGGTAGGGGGTTGGGGTGGTGAGCGAGATGAAGGCATGTGCATCCACGTGCTTATGGACCGTGCCACACTAATGCTCTTAGCCAACCAAATTAGCGAGTTTTTAAAAAAAAGCTTTCATGTGCACAAGGTGGGGTAGGCTTTTTTATGAATAAAATATTATTTTAAAAAAACTAGGTAGGTAGGGGCACGTACAAGGCTATGCCTCGAGTTGTGCCCGGACTGCCCAGCTCATTTTCCACCTCTATCTACTGATAATAGAATATAGGCCATTACTAAAAGTCTAAAACTAACTCGCTTGCTCTTATCTAATATTTATAAATACACATGTTGAGATGTAGAAGATATCAGGCTCATAACATTGATTTGATTGTCCCATAACACCAAGATTCTGCCATTTTGATGGCTAGAGAAGTTGTCAAGGGAGTCAAATCTTTTGAACTTCAATTTCATTAACCATGCTAATTTATCTGGATTGAGTATTGCTTCAAAAATAGCAAAAGTATCAATTTGGTAGGCATTAAAAAGCTTAAGTATCTCCTTATATTTTATGGAGAAATTGAAATCCCTTATGTTTCAGCTAGTGATCTTCATTATACGTTTCTACCTCCCTTCCCTCCTTATTTGATAATGCTATTCTCCAGCTAGATTCATGATTGTGCATCTTTTTAACCTCCTCTTTGGTTACGATATCTATGTCATCTAATAATTCTGCAGAATCTAAGATAATTTTACTATAGCATTCCATCTAGCGATATTGGGAACAATCTCACATATGTATATTAAACATACATCTTTTCCTTTGCAATTTAGCCCCCTTTTTGCATCCAGCCTGATCAGAACAATGAGACCCCCACACACACACACACACACACACACACATATATATATATATATATATATATCATGCCCTTTACATGAGATGTCACATACATAACATACAACCCACAAAGAACCCCAAAAACATTTTGCCCCACCACCCTTACAAACATTCCCACATAAATCTCACCCTTTACCGACATTTGCAATACATGCTATGCCACAATCTCTAACTTTCCATCTATTCCCAATACAACAGTAAGAGAACCCCCCCCCCCCCCCCCTCATGATTTTACATCTCATTCATTACAAGAGTAATTTCATATATTACCTTCCCATACATATGAAAAAATACATCCAAGGCAAGTACATAAAAGGAAATGACCCCCTCAAGACATCTGATCGCATATACCACCCTTACATAATAAAGAACCCTAGGGGGCCCCTGCATACATTCATACATTTAGACTTGCTTAAATCATGATTGATTCATGTTGTGGTTATACTTTGCTCTTGCTCATTTGGAACATGTTGTTTGGCATGTGGGCATTCTATCTCACACCCAGAGTTAAGAACATCCCCATGTTTGTTCATTAATAGCATCGCCCCACACACACTAATCTGGATGGGCCCCCATCTGAGCCTCAAACAAGGATACATGGAGGGGGCATTTATAACAACCCAACCTACATAAAATTTCTACCCGTTCATACATAATAAGTACATTTTTTCCTACATACTTCTTTGACAAATTTCTCCCTTGTCCATCCTTAAAACTCCAACAATAGTTCTCCCAACAAAATAAAAAACTATGCAACTAAAACTCAAAATTTAAGAAGCTAAGTTCTCCTATAATGCATCTATGATGGGTGGGGTATTTCCCCTATGTGATATGCTTTTATTTTTACTTTTATTTCTAAGGTTTAAAGAAGGGTCATTTCTAGGAGCCATTGCATCCTTCTTCTTTTTTTTTCACTTTAACCATGGTAAAGCTTTCATCTAATTCCTTCGTTTGATGGATATTAATCTTTCCTTCCTCTTTTGAGGAGAAAAGGTGACTTTTCGCTCTTAGAGATTCTGGATCTTTATGAATTACTAAAGCTCTCTGTTTCTCAGGATATGAGCCCATTTCTTATTTATTTTCTGGACAGTGGCTTGAAGCAGTGGGGTTTGATTCCATATTCACCGCTTTCTCCTCTTATTCCATCTTGTTTTTTTTGATAGATAATTAACAAGTGACTAATTACCAAGTAGAAATTGCAATAGGGAGGCAAGTTTAGAAATACTACAGGTTGACATATTTTTGAGCCATTTGAGAAGTTTAAGAAAATTTCATTCGGTAGCTCTTCATTCATATCCATTTCTACTAATACTCTAACATATACTATTTTGGTATGTTAGAGGTTAATTTGCCAATGTGAAGAGGTTTTCAAATTCAAATTATAGTTTTACTTAGACCTATTAGATTCCAAAGGTGAATCAGGAAGTTTGGAAATTTAACCTAAATTAAATTTTTAGCTATCTCTTTTAGCTCATAATGAAAACTCATGAAGAGTGACTTGATATAAAATGGTCTATTAAAAACTACATATGGTCCAGAATTCAAGACTTCCTCCATATCTTTAGTATTTTTTAATTTGAAAAAAATCCACCCACTAAGATGTTGTATAGCTTGGGCACTTACTTTCCATTCTTCTTCCATAAATTTTTTTAATAAGAAAATATCATGGGTTTTTTGTCACAAAATATCCTATCAAGTAGTTTTTCCAATGTTCTATACCATAGAGTAAGTCTTTATTTTCAAAGAAAGCATTACTAGGCTTTTTAGAGGAGAGGTAGGATAATTTGGTGGTATTTGGCAAAGTCCTATTCACTAATAAGAGACTACTCCATAGGACTTTATTTTTCCCAAATATATTGGGGTGTTCGAGTGGGAGAGGAGTCTCCTTGGCCTCCATATTATGGGTATATTCAAGATAAGTTTTGTGATTATTAGAGTAGGAGATTAACAACCTACTTCTACCTATCTCATTACCCTTATTGTTTGAGATTTCATCATAATTTAGAAGGGAATCCTCTTCTTCATTTATATTATAATGCATATTGTTCCATACAGTGTGTGTTCCCTCATATTTGTCGCTACAATTTGAAAGCATTCCCACCAATTTACCAACACAATTTTCTACATTGTGCATGACCATAGAATCGACACAATAGTTTTCATCTACCAAATGAAAATTCATATCTCCATCACGATGATTAGCCTTCACAAAAGGCATATCACAAACTCCGCTAAAGCATTTTTAATCTAGAAAAGAATTATTATGCATTTGAACATTAACATCACGTGAACTCTCATTAAAATAAACTATAACTCCATTTTTATTATCCTTTGGTAAATATTAATCCGGGTCAATAGAAATTTTACCAATAAGGTTTTTTGCATATCTCCAACATCAATGATGAATTCCATTACATCATGATCACTTTTAGAACAAATTTACAGTCTCCTTATTCGATTCTGCTTCAGGGAGGCCTTACTATGGTTCTAGAGCTCCGTAAATGGTGCCTAAAAGTTTGGGAACCTTTTGATTGAGTTTAAGGTATTGTGAGTTATGTTTTCCCTTAATGGGTCGAGCAGTCTCATGGTGCCCATTCTAGTTGATAATTTATGTGGTAAAATTAGTTTCTAATGTCCAGAAACTTTCTCTACCACAATTCTTCTTAGATATGATCCTTTGAAGGTTAAAAAACTCCATAATTGAGGAAGTTTCTTGAAGGGATTTGAGGGGATTCGGGGAGGAGAGATTGAGGAAAGAAATCAGCATCCTTTAACCCTTGTAAAAAAAGATATTATGTAATCAAAGTGTTGTTAATTTTGATGTGGTTCCTAGGTGTTTGTTTATTAAAAAAACTTATCGAGAAAGCATATTTGTTCTTTAAAAGAGTTAGTAAAAAATAATTATCAATTTTCAAATGACCATGGCTTTGGGAGAAAATATGTTAGAGTTTTGGAGATGGAACCACTTACTGCATTCGAAGCTAACATGTTGCATTTATAAATAAGTTGGAAGCTTGTGAGAAGATTTGAAGAAGTATGAAAGAACTTGACACTTTGCAAGCACAAGAAATGATGACTTTAAACCAAATTAATTAATTGAAGGAAGACATTGGATTTTAAAACATATAGAATGTGTATTGGTCTAACCCTATTATCTTCACACACAACCATCTAAATTTGAGAAATAAGAAAAATGTTTCTTATATAAATTATGGTAGTATGCACCAAAATATTGGCCATGATCCAAAAATTTTTGAGCACAATTTAATGGGGTATAAGAATGAATGAGGGTCAAGCTCAAATTATCAATACCAAAAAGTATAAAAAAAGTTTCCTATAAATATCAATTTGTTGGCACTTCTAACTAAGATAGAGTGAAAGAATGATTTTCATGAATACTGAATGGAGAAGCTTATGACAAAGTTGGAAATTTCAAACAAGGAAATGTAGAGTATAGAAATTAGATGAGCTAGAAAGTGATATGAAGGCCATTGTGAAGAAATGTTTATCTATAGTATTTATAAGTGGAAAAAAGTTTGAGAAACAACATGAGGAACAAACTAAAATAGATGAAGATATTATTGATAGCACCGTGATTTTCCTAAAAGTCATGGCTCTCACCATGGCTGATTCAAAATTCATTGAGACTAATACTATGATATTTTATGAAGCAACAACATACATTAGATTCATTACCTTGCTTATATTTTTAGCTATTAATAATGGAGAATGTGAAGTCGGAGAGAAAATGAAGAAGAACAAAAGTAGTGGGAAGAAATATGTGAAGGAGAATGATGCCAAAAATAGTCTTCTTTATTATTTACCTCTTCCACAAAGATTTAGGAAGGGGAAAATAAATGAATAGTTTTAGATATTTTTTAATATTTTTTTAGAAACTAAAAGTTAATAATCTGTTTGCTGAAGTATATCCCATATATTCAACTATATAAAGTTTATGAAGGATGTTATGGGTAGCAAGAGAAAATTAGATATGGATAAAATCATTAATATGATTGAGAAATATAATACAATCATTTAATGAAACCTCACAAGAAAATTGAAGGATCCAAAAAGTTTTACTATACCATGTACGATTGTGAAGCACACATTTAGCAAAATATATTATGATTTAGGATCACGTGTCAACTTGATGCCTTTATAAATAGTATGATGATTAAAGCTCAGTGAAATCACTCCAACCTCTATCTCAATTCAAATGGAAGATCAATCGACTATGCATCTAATGTGTATTATTGAAGATGTATTGATTAAGATTGATCTTTTTAATTTTTTGCATGGATTTTATTGTGTTAGATATGAAAAAAGATCAATATGCCCCATTAATCTTGGGATGACCATTTTTAGTATCTAGAGAGGCCTTGATTGATGTGAAGAAGAAAGAATTTTCACTTTGAGTGGGTGGAAAATATATTAAATTTAACCTTTATTAAGTGGGTGAATAGTTTAGATGATGATGATGAAGGTCATTGGAGGATAGATAATCTTTTCTACATAGCAATGCAATAACATGTCAGCTTTTGATAGAAAGATTTTGTAAAAGACTACTAGCTCGATAAGGATGAGAGAGATGACATAGAAGAAAATATTTAGTGCTACAAAAATGGAGTAGAAAGTGGTAAAGATGATTATCATGAAGTTATGATATTCTTCAAAGTTACGACTTTAAATAATGGCTGAGAAGGAAACTCTAAAGATAAAGAAAAGAAAATGAATTGCCTAATTTCTTGATGCATAATCACAAAGAAAATGAAAATGAAAAATTAGAGATTACACATAAAGTGAAAGCAAAATCTAAACTAATGCTTGATAAAATGGAATATGAAGAAATGGTTGAAATGAAAATTTTGGAGATTCTTAAGGAAGTTGAGAAAAATGATGAAGCAATGATGAAAGTCATGGCTTTCAATAGTACAATGACTTTGGAGTTCTAGAAGCTAAAAGAAATACTTGTGGTTCCTCAAAATACTATGATATTGTGTTACATAAAGTATGCTCAAGTATAGCCCAGCACAATGCCATGATGCTCAAAAAAATTTCAGCTTTAATAGATCAAAAATCACCTAGTGAAAGAAGTTCAAAAAAAGCAAGTCACATGGATGATTCAATGTCAAAAAAAAACCAAAAAGAAAAGAGTAAGTGAAGAAATATACTGAAAGAAAAGCCTAGGCAGCCAAGATCACCAATGGAGGTATGAATTCAATGATGGTTTAGCTACCAACATTAAGTATAATATCATTGGGAGGCAACCCAATTTTTTTTCTGTAATATGTGATATAATAATGATATGTAGGTAGTCACATAAAATATAATGCAACATTCATTAATTTTAAAAGTCATACAGCTCAGACTCTACTATGATTCTTTAACTAACTACAAAAAGGAATAATCTCACTATCTTGGAATACTATGAAACAACTAGTCATAACAAACATTTATGTACGAAGAGGGAAGTCTATATATCCTATCTAAATAAAGGATGGATTGCTAGAGGATGAGCATCTATTTTAGTATGTGAGTTTGTTAAGTATGTCATATATCAAATAATACTAACCATTTGGTATGATTTTTATGATGTGTTTTACCTAAAAGAAATATTTAATCGTAATTATTTTACAAAAAAATATAATTTTGGAGGATTTTGATGAATAGTTTAAAATTGATATTTTTTAGTATGAAATAGAGGTGTCAAACGGGCTGTCCGGCACGGCACGGCCCGTTTTTCACGAGCACGATCGTGCTATCATGTCGTGCAGGGCACGGCACGGTTTGTATATAGGCGGGCACGGCACGGCCCATAGGCACGGCAAGGCTGTGCCGTGCCGTGCCGGGCCCGCTCGGGCACGCCTTGGCCATACAGGCCAGGCGGCATGGCCGGGCAGGCGGGAGCCGGGATGCCGGATCGGGTCACCGGAGTCCGGGAGGCCGCACGGGCTGACCGCTGACGGACAGGCAGATGGCAGATTAATTTTTTTTTATTGTAAATTTTTTGATTAAGTAACCGTATAGAGTATTAATTATTAAATATAATTTTTTGTAAAAATTATAAAAATTAAAATTAAATAAAACAAACAAATATTAGAAAAATTTTTTTTTATCAAATTCAATTTAGTTTAGCTTTTTTTATATTTATAATTTATTAATTATATATTAAAATTTAAAGTTATTAATTTTTAAAATAAAATTTAAATTGTAAAAAAAATAAATAAATACATTATGTTAGTAAAAATTAAAATTAAAAAAAAATAAACTACACAAAAGAAAAATTACCAATCATGCTTTTGAAACCAATGGTCCGAACAAAACAAGTATAAGTTTCAACACAACGTATGGTACAAAGTACAAACAAAGCGTATAAATAAAATAAATAAAAAACATCGAAAAAAAAGAGCAGATGAGCATCAATCGTCAAGCGGCATATCATGAGAATCATCAGCAGCAACATCAAGATCAGTATCATATGGATCATCATCATCAGCAATCAGCTCCTCCGCCATCGTAGTGGATGTGGATGCAACTGCAGTGTCTGTCACAGTCCCAGCTTCAGCACGATCACAGATGCTAAATCTCGATTCCTCCTAATCCTTCAAACATGCCAAGGCCTCAACCATATCTGGACGTAATCTCGATCTCCTATCCGAAATCACATTCACTGCAACAGAAAAAGTAGACTCCGATGCTACGCTCGACACCGGAGGAGTCAGTAGATCCCGTGCCATCCTAGATAGCACGGAACATGTGGACTCATATGATTTCCACCACTGTAATAAATCAAGATTCTTATTATCAGAATGTGATAGGATTGAGCAGTAATCGGTATCTAAGTACCGAGACAGCTCGCTCCTATGTGATGGTCCACCCCTACGTTTCCCCCTCGCTAGGTTAATGGAATAATCGTCATCTCCAAACAAGGTATCAATGTCCGTAATCACAGTCTCACCACCACCACCACCATACCTAGTATCGTAGTATGTGAACAGGTCTGTCAACTTCTCGTAAATGAACCCTTCAGGTGGCTCTTCCAGATTCATGCACGAGGAAATGAAAGTCAGGGTGTTTTCAACCCCTTCCACCTTAGCCCTAGGGTCCATGCATGCTGCGAGGCAATAAAGAGATGGAATGGTGGACCAGTACTTCAGGTACTTGGTCTCCATCTCTGCAACCATATGGCTAAGCGTCGGGTCCACTCGATACTTCCTAAACATGCTACTAATGTTGCATATGCACAGGAGTGCAATGCAAGTGGTGGGCGTATAAACCGACGGACACATGTCCGTCGTGTCATAAAATATATTCAGGAATTTCATAAATGAAATTCCTGAAGCCCAGTCAGTGTCGTCAATAATAAGTTCGTCACTCTTATTATTGACGTAGTCGGATATCACGTGTTCGTATCCAACACATGATTCCAACATCAAGTACGTGTAATTCCAACGATATCTCACATTCGATTGGAATTTCTTCTTCTTAAGATTCGTAGACAAACAGAGACTACCAAACTCTTGTAGTCTGCGAGGAGTGCGAATATACTTGAGTGCATTGCGTATATTTTCCAACGCGGGGGAACACACCTTCATACCCGCTTGAACTATCAGGTTAATCACATGACACATGCATCTGACATGAAAGATCTCTCCTAATGGTGCGTCTCTAATATTCCTAACATATTGATCGCTACTCCATTATTCGCAGCATTATCGAAAGTGACACTAAAAATTTTATTTTGAATTTTATATTCCCTAAATATTTTCATCATACACTCAAAAATGGCCGGGCCATCATGAGGATGAAGAATCTCAGTGAATCCTAATATTTTTTTATTTATTGTCCAGTTAGAATCTACATAGTGACTCGTGAGACATGCATAAGAATAATCATCGTGACATGTCCATATATCGGACGTCATGAACACCACTCCACTATATGCCAAAAATTCCTTAATTATTTTTTGTTTTTCTAACTTATATATCTTTAGTATGTCACTCCTAGATGTGGACCTAGGAATCCTACGATAGGATTGTTGAAAATAAGTCTGCATGATGCGCACTACCCTCGGATCTTCCGAAAATCTGATCGGAAGACCCATCAATGTGATGAGCCTGGCCATGCCGTCCCTACCTAACTCGCTGGAGTATACAAAGGGAGTAAACTTTGAGACTGAACTCGATCCAGTCTCAAAAAATATAGTGCCAAGTTAGGTTTGCCTAGGATCTAAGGGTCCATGTTTTTTGGTGCATATTTCGGCATGCCTCTTAAGGTGCCCAGTCCCACATGTACTCTTGCATGTTAAAAGTCTCATACAATATTTGCACTGTGCCATTTCAAGTTCCTCACCCCTAACATTTACTTGTGTTATGATTTTAAAATGTGTCCAAACTACAGAAGTCCTCCTAGTTTTTTATTTTTTAGAACTTTGGGTTGAGACGACAGGAGAAACCAAAGTTTCAGCAGCCGCAGACATCTGTGTAACACTAACATTTTCATTTTCCAAATTTAAATACGTGTCAGGTGTATTTTTCATTTTTTATGTTTTTTATTTTTTCCTAAGTTTTTCTAGAGAGAGAAGCTTTAGAGAGAGAAAGTAAATAAAAACGTAAAATAAATTACCCGGTAAAAGCAATGAGGTCAGTCACGTGCAAGATGCACCGCAGGAAGCTCTGATGTTCAAAACTCAAGTTGAGTTTCACGAAAATCCAAGCCGAAATCAAAATCACGAGGCCCGAGAGAGAGATGCACGGTTTATGTGAGAGAGAGAAAATATTGAGAGGTTTTATGTTTTTGAAAAACATAAATGTTATAGGGAGGGAGTAGATTTTATAGGCTAAAGAATGTTTTTTTTAATAAAAAAAGATATTTTTTTATTATTTTATTGATTTTTTTTAATATTTTTAAGGGGCAGAATCACGAGGACCGTTGGATTCTGCCCCCTAGCCGTTGGAGGCGAATCCAACGGCTGAAAATCTGTGATGTTTGAATTTTTTTTTTTGGCCGTTGGGATTGGTGGGATCTAAGGCCGTCGGGTATCGGCAGTCAGGACTGCGGGTCGGGTCCAATCAGACCCGACCCGCGGTCTTTTTACCGGGGGGGGGGGGGGGGGGGGGACCAGGGGATGGCCGGACGGGTCACGCCACGCCACACGTGACACGCCGCCAGCGCCATGCATGCCTGCGTGAACCGGCACGGGACGGACCTGTGGCGGCGTGCCGTGCCAAGGCACGGCACGGCACGGGCTGTTCTTAACCCGGGCACGGTTTAAAAATGTGCCGGGCCGGCCCAGGCACGGCCGAACCGTGTCGTGCCTCGTGACGGGCCGTGCCGGCCCGGCACGTTTGACACCTCTAGTATGAAATATGTGACTTGGTGGAGTTGAAGATTAGAAATCAAATGAAAAGTAATGCAAGTCATAACATCTAACATGCTATGACTTAACAATACCTTTGAATACTTATAAATTAGTTTTAGATTCTATTCTTCAATGAAACTCTACACATAATCATTGTTATCTTTATACACCATGATAATACTACCTTATTAATATAATCCTTTTATTATGTCATACATTTTCTTGGCTATGAAGATTGCTTGGAGTTGTAGCTAAACAGCTCAAAAAAATATCATGGCTATGACAATAATGTCATGTTGCAGCAACCAAGTGCCATATTAGTACTAAAAGCTATAGCAACTTCCAGTGTTAGTGAGTTTTCTTTTCCCAAATCACATAATCCTCAAGCTAAAGTTGTAGCTCTAATCTAGGGTCATGACTTTTGGCTACATAATATTACATAGAGCCAAACTCAACCGCAGCCAATATAACCTCCATGACTTTTGACTTAAGAGAGAAACCAAAGTCAAAGTCATCATTCTGCATTATGAATTTGTATTTAGAGACTAAATGCACATGACATGATAATATTCCAATCTCTTGACTAGTAGAGATAAGAAAACAAAGTCATCTCAAATTCAGTGTTCTTACTTTGTGTTATAAAAACCAAATGAGTCATAATGACTTTCCCAACATCATGGCCATCAAGCATAAGAATGAGACCATAGTCACCACTCATACCTAGTTCCATCACTTTGTGTTATAGAATTGAAATGCCAAAGCCATAATTTTCATTCAGTACCATGACTTTCAATTAAATATTCTCACACCAAATGCTCAAGTATATAAGGAAACCCCTAAAAAACCAAAAAATAGTCCAAGTAAGACATGAGAAAGATAACTCAAAAGGAACTAGAACTCTATTTATGAGGAGGTGGGTACACATTCTCTAACCCATTCTAGAGGCAAATCAAAGTAAAATTAAGTAAGTTTTGAGGAAATTAGTTTTAAAAATTAGATTCTCCTGAGTGTTGAAATTGGGGACCCAAAGTCATGCAAGATGAATTTCTACTTGTCTCATATATTATTCTTCCTAATTTTAGTCTAAAAGATAATTTATGGACAGTGTAATATGTTTATTATGATGGATACTTTATTTGAAGTTTTAATATGATGTTATGTTATTATATTACTTGGTTATGGATAGTTTGGTAATTAAATATAATTGAGACTATAGTTTTGGTTATTGGTATGTTCATATGTGATTTAAGTGGTATACAATGATAGGTAAGTCATGAAACACACTCATACATATGACATGAATGGAGTAATAATCCCTCCAACCATAGTGTAGCGACAAACTCTTATGTCAAATATAAAATTCAGCTATATTTAATCATAATGCGTATGGTGCTTATGAAATCAAAAGAACTAATGATTTTATAAGCCACTCCTGATGGTTTCACACTCAGTGTGTGAGTTGCCTATCATTTTTTGGGATATTAATAGGTAAACCACCTGTAGGCTTGGATGATGCGAGTCATATGGTTGTGATAATTATATTAGCTACAATTAGTCAAATAGATTCTACCAATAAAACATGAATCACAACATATGTTAATTGTATGAGTATGACACTGACAAAATCAAAAGTACAATTTTTTTATTACCACATTAATTCTCATTGAGAAAGACACTAGAGATCAAAAAATAAATATGTGTATTTGAAAAAACTATTAAGAGCAGTTAGTGAATTGTCTAAAAGGTGAGGACTTGAGAATGTCCTTTTAGCATAGATGATGTATCCTTTTTGTGGTAAATTATCAAGAGTATGGCTATGAGTTGATCATCATTAAAAATAACTCAATAGTTGATAATTACCTTATTATCCATACTTTATTATATGACTGAGCATAATCACAACAAAGCAATTTATGAATAACATCATTTAATAAAAATATAAATTATTTATATAATATATGATTTACAACTTAAATCCTATATATCTTACATACTAGAGTAGTTATTAATTATCATTGACTGATCTAATATTTCATGTGCAATCCATGTACAATAAATATCTAGACTAAAGATCTAGTTTATTACTTGTATGATTAATATATTTATGGAATGATCTTGGAAGAGATACTCATGCCCAACTAGCTTTTGGGATGCACATAACCATAACATTTAGATGTTGTAACAAAGTCACAAATTTAATCACTTCTCATTCCATGTCTATCTTCTACTTAAATATCCACTTGGGTGGATCAACCAAAGTCCGCACTTGGTTTTCATATATGAAATCCACTTTTGATTTCAAATATTCAATCCATTTGTTAGATTTTGAATTATGCAAAACTTCCTCATAAGTTGTTGGTTCGTCATCTTTTATGGGAAATACATCCTTCTATTCACGAATGATAAATCCATTTCTTTTTTGAATATTGTTTATTTTACTTGACCTTCGCAAAGTGCCTCTACTTGAGCATGATCAGTTGCTTCTTCATTCATTTGGATAATCTTAGACTAAACTCTTTCTATAAAAAACATCATTCTTTGAAAAAAATTTATTTTATTCCAAAGGGTTGTAAAATTGATATTTAATCACTTACTTGGGATATCCTACAAACAAATACTTGTAAGATTGAACTTCTAACTTGTCTATCATAATCTATTTCCAATATGCTACAAAATTCCATATTTACATATGACACAGATAGGGTTTCTTGTTACTACACAACTCATATGTTGTAACATCAATTGACTCTGATGGTACTCTTTTTAGTATATAAAGAATAGTATTAAATGAATTACCAAAAAATAATTTAGGCAATCCACTTGGCCCATGATAGACCTCGCCATGTCTAATAGCTTCAATTTCTCTTGTCAACCATGCCATTGTGTTGTGGCATTTAAGGTGAAGTCCACTTGGATAATATACTATATTTTCTAAGATAATCAAAAAACTCTTGGCTCAAGTATTCATTAGATTGATCTGATTTGAGTGTAATGACTCTTTTCCCAATGGTGATTGGGAAACATCTTCAAAATTAGTCTCTTTGAATTTTCTCATTCTATTAGTTAGACAATATCTTTCCAATGCAATGGCTTCCTTGATAGTCATGGCATGATCAAGTAGTGTGTCTCTGGGGAGAATGGTGGCTTCCAATTTAGCCATGTCTTTCATTCCTCTACCATAACTTTATTTTTCAATGCATCAAGATCTCCTCCCTTAGATTCCAAAGTCTTTATCATTGCTACAACCATTAAATAATCAAGGTTTCTTGCTGTGCTATTTCTTTCCCTTTTATTTAGGGTTTATCTTCATATGATTCTTCATTACCTCCAAACGTGATGTGCATAGTTTCCTCTTGATTTGTCTTACTCTTTCTCATCTCAAATTTTTACATCTAATCATCAATTTCTATGTTGTGATAATCTTCTGCATTATTTTATGCTTCATCTCCATAACCAATATATTGAGGATATCCTCAAATGATGGGGTGGATGTAATATGAAGACTATCCCATGGAATCTCATCATTGCTTGATAATTGATAGCTTCTTCACATTGATAATGTTGTATATGTAATTTGTTTTAACTTAATAATCTATTTTTATATTTTCATGTAAGTGCATGAAAGGAAATATTAAAAGCCCGTGGATGCAGCAGCAGCACAATAACGGAGGTCCCGCTGTCCGGTCAACGGGCCGAAATTTTTGGAGCAGAGCCTGACCTGGTCCATGATCCGACCTGCTTCGGTTAAATGAACCGGCTGTTTATTTTTGTATAAAATGATTTGTATTTATTTTGCGGGCCGCTGTTGTTTTTTGACCCGGTTGAACTGTTTATCTTCTCCTCTCCCTCTCTCTGCGCAATTTCGTGACTGCTCCGTGCTGCATACTGTAAGACGTTATTTCTTGGTTTTAATCTGTAACACATAAGCATTTTCTGGTGGAGGTAGCTAGTCGTACTGAGCGACTAGCGAACCACGTTATTTGCTGTGTTGATTTCTCGTTTTGATTCTGTCATGGATGCTTGTAGATTGGGAATATATATTACTTGTTTCTGTGTTTTCTTTGTTTTATGTTTCTTAATCTTACTACCCATGGAAGCGCGATTACCCAACAGATAACTTGAGCTTTACATGATATAATGATTCCTATTGATAGAGTGGTGGTTAAAAAAATGAAATAATAACACAAGAGCACAATAATCTAGAATCCAAATAAGATAACAAGACAAGCAAATGTAGATTCAAAAAAATAAGTTAAATATCATTATCAAAATTATTAATAATAGAATTATCTTTTTTCAAGTACAATTATATTAACTTATATTGACTAACCAAACAAAAGAAATCCTCGATGATGATGCCAATATCTTATTGTGACTTTGTTATTCTATCAAATTTTATTAGTTAGATAATATCCCAAAATCTTATTAGTAAGGATCTTTCATTAACAAAGATTTACAAATATATAAGTCATAAAAGTAGTATAGAGGACTTTTATCATTATATCAATCTCGCATAGATTATATCTATAATTTGGTCAATCAATACTAAGACAATATTATTATAGTAGATAAGATAATTTGTAATTTTGGTAAGACTCTTAGATCCAATGGTTTGTCAATTTTTATCTGTATGATGCATATTTATATAGTTTGGATTATATTTAGTTTGGAAATAAAATGAAGGTTGGGTTATTATCAGAATGCATGTGTCCTAATGGCATATAAGGTGATTACTCCTATTTTATTATTTTTTCTTACTAATTTTGTTCATAATTCAAAGGAGCAATTAATAATTTTTGACTAAATATATACGAAAAATTCCCTAGCTAAATTAGCTAGGAAAATTGATATTTTCATAAAATTCTAAGAAATTAACTACAACAATAATATTTTTATTAATAATGAATAAAAATATATACAAACACATTTTTTTTAATTAACCTTAAGTCAAAGCAGTGCAGAAATTAATCTGATACAATAATGTCAATAGTAAAAAAGCAAAATAACATTGGTATATAATCATCTAAAACAAAATCATCATCCTTATCATTAGCTGGTGAATTTGTGCTTGGCTCTCCTGCATGGGTACTCTACTGGAACTCGATGTGTTATCTATCTCATTAAGGTTGCTAATTGTGTCTCCATATAGGTTATCTGCTATTGCATTGCATTTTTATTTCTTTCATCTATTCATTCACTTCTTTCATTTTCTGCATTTATATTTTTTTCCTTCAAAAAAGTTATCTGAAGATCCATAGAACCCTCAACTAGGTGAGAAGCAGCTGTCATACATTCCTACACGAGTTCTTATGATAAAATAGAAAATAAAAAAAACTATGCTAGATATAAATAAATTAAATATAATATTTTTTTATTCCATACTTAACTTTCAACATTTACTGTATTAGGGCACCAAAGTAGTGATCACTTTCATAACAACTATATAGTTTTTACTCGCTTGATTCTACATGGAAAATTGCTCTTTTTGATACATATAAAAAAAGAGCCCAACGAACACAACCCACTTGTTGCACACACTACACCATGGCTTCATCAAACACACACGTGGTGCATGTCTAGTATATCAAGCACACATGCATGTTCACTGAACCAATCACACACTATGCCCTTCCATGTAGTTATGCACCATGGCTGCACATCCATGGTACCACATCTCATGTCATCACTGCCAACTGGATAATGCACCCACTAACACTAAGCCAAATGCTGGCACATGTGCGTCACACGTCATCACTGCATTGGCACGTGGTGTGCCATGGCACATGGACCATCTAGGCAGTTCCAAAATGATGTGGCAGGCAATCATACTTTCAGAAGGATCAAGAGCAATTAATCAAATAGTTGGAACATTATTACCCATAGTTTTTTTTTTCATTCCTCCATTTGCAAAGTGCGTATGTTCTTTGCCATTTATTCAAGAAGGATGACACTAGTATCAAAGGTTTTGATTATGATGAAGTTGAATCGGCCCTTGTGTCTCCCATGATTTTTCAATCATCCACAGTCATATAATGATCGTGGAAGTGAGACTGATTATCAAAAAGTAAATCATTAGTAAAATACAATTAATGGGAACAAAAATAATTGTTTTTAAAAATAATTATTTATTCTATGAACATTTTACAATTTTATACACATCACATTTGTAATGGATAAGAATAAATCAACATTCTACCATTATTATTTCTTTTAAGATGTGACATTAAAAAAAAAGAGGGGGCTATCCTCGCCACTAGCTGCTACTTAAAAAAAATGGATTTTACTAGTTAAATGAAATCGTGATTATTTGACTTACTAGCAAGAAATGCAATAGTGTTTAGAATGAGAAGAGGGGGCACAACACATCTAGAATGGGCATTGGTAGTCGCCTATATTAATAAGTACATGAACAAAAGCAGCATCGCTAACAAAAGGAACTTGAACGTACCCCCCAGCTAGGGCATTTTTTAAGTAGTGCAACAATAGAAAAACATATGCCAGCCCAACCCCCGCCCGGTAATACAAGTCATGTGTGCCGGCATAGTGTATGAGTGGAAGTTATTAGCGTACCACGTCACCTGGAATGTAGTTTCCAAGAGCATGCCCATCATGTGATGGAACTGAAAGAAATGATGTCTTTCCTTGTTCTTCACAATTCTAATGTAAGCAAAGTAGTAGTAAACCATGGAGAACCATGCCAGCAACCTCATGATTGCCCTGGGAATGAAGTAGATCACATCTTCAAACAACTCATAGCATTCTGTGAAGCGGTGAGTGTAATACCCTGTGTCTGATATTTAGAGAGCAATTAGGTATGAAACACATGCCAGTGTTCTCCACCGCCACTCTGGTTTTTCCCTCAATACCAGATACCGCAAGCTGAAGAACTTATCTTTGTATGAACACTCACACCACATACCTCTTTCTCATGTACCATAATGATCATAATATTAATCACATAAATTAACATAACAATATATTTGTCTCTACCAATTTATGATAATATATGCGTGTGTCACTAATGTATGACCTACACACACACACACACACACACACACACACAAGTCATACATTAGTGAGAGAAAATATTTTCATCTAATAATGATAGATCTCATGCTATAAACTTATCAAATGCAAACTTCCTGATTTTCAAAGATAAGGCAGTCGAAATATTAATCTTTCACATAACACAGATATCACATTAATCATAAGACATAAAGTTTATTATCTCTAAAAATTTATATCTAATACCATACAAAAAACAAACAAAAATTAATAGAATAAAATCAAAAAACAAAAATGTATAAAAGCTAAGACCTTATATAAATAAAGGACTAGTCAAATTAGGATATTAGATGAGTTGATTCATGGTTGCTCCAATTCATTATACATAAATACAAAAATAAAATAAAACATTAAATTATAAACCATGACAGAATGAGATGTAGCCTTCCTAATCCTAAGATATAAATGATTTCAAGTAATTTATAAATGAATTATAAAACTAATTTTAACATAAAGATAGGCTAGAATCCATATTTTTCTTATCTTGTATGGAATTATTAATGTCTCTTTAAGGATTTCTAACAAAGGAGGTAAATTAAAATTGAATTTAATTATTTCATATCTATTATTTTCATCACTTCTTCAAAATTATTTTTCTTAGTAATATTCATAACTTGGAGATTTTATCACAAAAAAAAATCTCTTAAAAATAATCGAATACATATGAAGAAATTGAACACTGTCAAAAAAATACTATAAACCTCAAAAACAAACAAAAAAATAATTTTCACTTAATTTTTTCATTATGTTTTTTGTCATTAAACTAACCAACTAATTAGATCAATGACATCCAAACTTAAAAGATAGGCCAGAATCCTAATCTTATCATATATTTTTTAATGAAGAAAGTTCAATTCAAGAACATAATAACTACCATTTACCATGTAATGACATAAATTCAACTATTATTTATGTTTTGATATGTTTTAATGATGAAAGTTTGTCACCTAATAATTTTCGTTAACTTTTCAAGTGTCACCTCAAATCAGTTGAAAGCCATAATAACATTGGTACAAGTCAAGGAAGAAGAAAATATGTATAAATGAGATAGCTTATATGTGTCACTTTTTGATTCAATCTTCCTATTTTCAATTCCTAAATGCATATCACTGATTTTTATGACTAAGTTTATCATCGAAATAACTTATCAAAAAGAATTATCATCAAAACATAAGTAAAAGTTGAACTTCCATCATTATATGGCAGATAATAGTTATTAAATTCTTGAATTGAACTTACATCATCATAAAAATATACAGAAATCTGACATATAATGTTATGGGCCAAGACACGTGACAACATCAGGTTGTCGATGTATGAAGATCTATTGAACTATCAAATTCCATAAATGATAGTTCCAATAGAGCAATAATTTTTTGTGAATGATGCTTTCAACACAAATAACCAAAAGAGGAAATTTAGCTCTGTTGAACAATGATGCAAGACAACCTAGGTAACATCGATGATAAACCTTGTTACAAGCCATGATTGAAGGGCATGAATTACCTGACATATGCAAATTGCAATAAATGCTAATCGGATGAAAAACATTGTGTGAACAATAAATGAAGATGCAAAGGTCGTGTTTACATCTATCTAGCCATGAATTCATCGATTGGCATGCCATATAGCAAACCATATATCAAATTACGATAGTCAAGCATGGAATTATGGATTGATACATACAAACAGGGAATGAGATTGAAGATTATGAAAGTATGCATCCTCGTCTCTGAATTAGTTGTTATCTCCATCAAACTGGTAGTGGCAACTTGCAATGCTCATGACTTGGTGCACGAAAAAAATCATAGGCAAGTTTTAGGTTTTTTTTATAACCATATATATATGTGTGTGTGTGGTTAAAAATATGTATGAATTTAATATATTTTTATGAATATAATATGAAATAAATTTATAGGCATAAAATTTCATATTATTTGATATATTTTATAATTTATAAAAATCCTAAATTTACTTAAAGTGAGAAGAAGATCCTAAAAAAGATATATGTATTATTTTAATAAGAATGGAATATAAAAAGATTATATTACAAATCTTACTCAATAGTTTAATCCTTATAAATTTCAGTAGAGGCAAAAAAAATTTTGAATTCAAATCAACTTAGGATTAGTTTGATAGTGCTTTTCAATAGTGTTAATAGGGCTAAAAATTATTTTATGTATTTTTAGGACAAAAAAAATATCATTAGTAATATTTTAAATTTTTTTTTTGAAACACAAAAAATACTCGAATTGTTCTTTAATAAGAACTTGGAGATATTTTTTTATAACGCATGAAGTGTTCTTTTGATAATTCAAATCTTTTTGTGCATAAAAAAAAGATTCCTATAATCATAAAAATATTTTTTTAAGTTTTATTAATATAAATATTTACTTGTTTATTCATTATTTCATATTTTTTGTAAATAGATTTTTTATAATCATATAAATTACAAATAATAATTTTAGGTTTTTATTAATACAAATGTTTATGTATGTTCATTTATTAATTCAAAAATTTTAAAAATTGTTTATAATTATATAATTAATTATTTTATGTTTTTATTATTACAGATATTTAAATATCTTTATTAATTAAATAAAATATTATTTTGCAAATATTTTAAAAAATTTTATTATCTTATAAATAGTTAATTTAGGCTTTATTAATATAAATTTTTATTCATATTTATATATTTTTATAATTATTTATTAATAATATCTTATTTTTATAAGCATATGAGGAGAATGCATCTTTCAATGATCCCTCATCCATATACCATGACAAACCTTTAATATACAAAATTATATCAAATATTAAAACAAATAATGTATAAAACAAAACAAAAAATAATTCAGTATAGGCTTAACAATGGAAATAATCGCGAGCTAAATAGCTAGGAAAAAATCCCTAGCCAAATGCATATATTTTCTGAAAATAATAATTTAAGGACTAATTACTTGCTATAAATATAAAATTATAAAAAAATATTTCTAGATCAAGATTCAGTGAAAAATTTTTTCTCGGACTAATTAGCTAGAGAAAATCTATCTCTAACGTTGTTGCTAAATTTCTCATCAATCTTTGTGCTAAAATCAACGACAAAATTAGCTAGTGACATTTTTCCATCATAATTTTTTATCTCTAATCCATCACAAATCAATCACAAGTCCATCATTGGGGAAGGCCCAATAGTTGACTATCTCATTGTATGCTATTAAAACACAAATATTTTCATAAGTATAATCTTTATTCTATGACTAAGCTTAATAATATCTAATTATATAGATAAGGCCCCATACATAATAAAATTTTCCAACCCTAGAATCGAAAAATCTTACCAAAAATCTTGTCTTATTCTTTTAACTAGAGTAGTAGTTGACTCATCATTGATTGATCAAACTACATATATAATCCCTATGTAATCAATATCTAGATGAATATCTATTTTACTACTTGTATGATTATATACTTGTAGGACTAATTGGATAAAAGACTTTCATCTAATGAGAGTTTTAGACATTACCTAATCCTTAAAATTGGGTAACATAGCAAAGTCTCTATAGCCACCAAGAATTTGTGTTCTATAAGAGAGCTACTTTTGTTGTGGGAATTTTTTTTCATTATGGTTTTTCTACTCTAGGGAACATTTAAAGAAATAAAAAAGTCATGATTTCAACCTAGTTCTCTGATTTCCAGCTTAACAATTCACAACTAACCTCAAAAAATAAAAAATATATATTTAAAGTATTTTCATGGAGGGTGAGGTAGAATCAGATTTAGAACCAAGAGCATTCAAAACCTTAGGAAGCATGACTTCCAATGCAAATCCAATGTGAATGCAAGCAAGAATTAGTTGGGAATATGTTTTGTGACTTATACGTATTAGGGTTATCAATGGGAACCCTATCTTTTATGAGATGTCACACCAAATATTATGCTAAATTGAGGCTAGGGTTCATTTATTATACTTGGGTTATGATGATGTAATTATATAATAAAGGTAAGTTCAATTATTGTGAGTATAATTCTTACAAAGCTAAAAGTACAAACATATTTATGACTAATCCATTATTCATACTCTATAAAAACTAACTTTCAATTGATATGAGGGCTATATAGAATGTCTAACTTAGGCATTTCACTATAGTATGGGAGTAATGTGTTTGATGTTGCAAACAATGATATGTAAATCATGAGATACATCCATGTAGAAGTGTTTCATATAGTTGTGACAACCATGTAAGTCATTTCCTCTTGTACAATTTCTATTAGGCGAGATTCATGGTAAGATATATGTTATTGACATGAGTATGGTACTTAGCAAACTAAAAGCTTATATACAATTATTACCACACTCATTTTCCATCTTTATGATATTAAAGGTTAGAGAATAAAAATATATACTCAAAATAGTCATAAATGACAATTGATATATTTACAAAGGAGTAGATTTTTGGATAACCCATAATTAGAATGATATGTAGTTTTGGTGATGAAATATCAAATGAAAAACTATGTGGAGAGCATCCTTAGTAGTGACAGTCCAAGGATGACAATCACCTTGTCCAAGGGGACACTAGGGCATTTTCATATCTATCTATCCTTCATCCAAAAATCAAATATAACATTGCCCAAATATTAAAAAATATTATCATTCATAAGAAAGTGAGTCAACCCTAGAGTTTAAATATCTTTTCGAAATCCAATACTCAACTTGAGTAGTAGTTGGCTTATTATTGGTTGGTCATATTGCCTACACAATTCTTATGGAATCAATATTTGGACTTAAGTATATTTTTAATACTTATACGAACCATATAGTAATGAAACTCCATTGGATAAAAATAATCAGCCAACAAGTTTTTAGAACTATGTCATAAATAATAAGTTTTGGTACTAAAACAAAGTCAAAACAAAAATGGTGAAATGAATAGTGTAGTAGGCTCTTCTCTTGATTTCACCATGATTGCTTCATCTTCATATTATTCTTCAAATTCATGAGCAAAGTTATAATCTTTTTCATTTGGTTTACAACCTCATCAATCTTCTTCATCAATTAATACATTTTGACTAATGACTACTTTCTCATTTTTTAGGTTATAAGATTTGTAACCTTTGGAGTCATTATCATGGTTAATGAAGATGAATATCTCACTTTTGCTATCTAGCTTTCTTTATTTGTCAAGCACATGCACATAAATTATACTTCAAAGACTCTTAGATATTATATGTCAGGATTCCTTCCACTTCATATTTCAAGTGGTGTCTCTCCTCACACACTTCTTGTTGGAGATACTTAGACAAGCAAACCAACCCAGTAACAAATTCAGCCCAGAATGGTTTTGATATTCTTTCATTTTTTAGCATATTTTGTATCATCTTGAGTATGATTCTATTATTTCTTCTTGCCATACCATTCTGTGGGGGTATCTGGGAATGATGAAAAACTGTGAGATTTTAATTACTTCATAAAACTTATGAATTCTTTGGATGTGAATTCTCCTTCTTAGTCAAATCGCATAATTTTAATCTAAAACACACTATTTTTATCCAACATAATCTTGAGTTTCATGAATGCAACAAATACCTATAATGTTTTATTCAATAACTAAATCCAAGTGTGCCTTAAAAATTTTTCTATAAAGATAAGAAATAGTTTATTTTGCCAAAGGAATTAGGCTTGATAGGTACATACACATCTGATTGAATGAGCTCAAATGACCTTCATGCTCTTGAATTTGACTCCATAGGAAAGTTGTTCTAAATTGCTTTTTAATAAAATATACTTCACAAAGTTGATCAGAGTGATAGATGTGGTGAAATACTCTCACCAACACCTTTTTTTGATTTTAGTTCTAGTCCTCCAGAGTTTAGGTGTCCAAATATTAGATGTCATAGTCATGAAGAATCATTATAGGATGCCTTGAGACACTTCCCTACATCATTTTGTATGTTGAGTAGCAACATTTTGTATGTTGAGTAGCAACATTTTGTTTCTTGACTTGGGCACCTTGACAATCAAGTTTTTGAAATTGTTTCTTATAGAAAGGTTATTATTGTTTAATTGCCTATCAAAACCTTTGTTTTCATCATGGATATTAAAAAATATTTGAAATAAATTTAAATCTTTTATTTTTAATGCATATAAAATTCTACCTTGGAGTCATCAATAAAAGAAACATTTCTACTCACTGATTCATCAAGTTCAATGAACATTTCTTTTCAAACATTTTCACTCAATGATTCATCAAGATCAAAGAACACTATAGGAGCTATTGAAAAGCAGTCTTTTTTCTCATTTTCATTGCATTAAACTTTCTTTTTAAGGTTTGAAGGTGAATTCTTTTTCTTTTGTCTTCTCCTTTGTAAGAGACTTAGAGATTCTCCCGTGTTTTATTGAAAGATGCAATGCTCAAGATCTTCTAAAAGTCGTCATCTAGAGATTTGGTGATGAGGAGAAGAAAGACCCCATGTCCCTCTTTATTATGTCCTTCACACAATCATTTTGCATTGAGTCTAAAAATGAATCATCCTTTAACACATCATAACTTTTTTCCACGACCCCACAAACAATATGCATTCCAAAGAGTAGCTTCTTCTTGATGCTCTAATTTTCGAAGTTGTTACCCTTAAATGGTGGATCCTGGAAAAATACGATACAGCTATTAGACATGTCTAAACTAAGTAGGAAACTTAAAAGTCTGTCTGGTCAATGCTTGTCCATCATTTTGATAGTGAGCTTCTATTAATTTTTTTTTGAGTTGAAATTTTCTACAAGCCTATCTCAAGTATTTCTATAAACCAGAAGTACCTTGATCACGTTTTGCCAGGTATTCTTTCTTACACCATATACAAGCTGCCCTACCAGTTTCATTTTCCTCTAAATCAACTAATATCTTATAAGTTTCCCAAACAACATACTAATACTTGTTATGAGCTTGAGGTTCAGATATACCTTGAATTTCTTTTACAATTGGAATTGAAGAACCTTCCGTAACAATAAGAGAATTCTTGAAAGGATGTTGATTGGATTTACCAGTACTTTGTTCATTTGAGATGTGATCATCTTCAATTTATTATATTTTTTGTTTACTGCTGGATTGTGCCATCTGCATTGCCATTAATTAATATGATATGTTAAGCATAAATACATATGAATATTTCAAACAAGCACGCTCTACAAAACTGACTGTAATACATTCAGCCCACTCATGCGGCCCAACCACAACACCATAACCAATACTCAACAAAAATGACTGAGACACATGATAATTTTAATTAATCACTCAATTCTCGTCAGAAAAACAAACCAAAAGGCTGGTGGCATCTGAGACACGGTGGAGGCAAACTAGCAGTGCGACGGAAAATAGTTGGACCTTATTGAACACGGTGGAGGCTCCATGCATTTATGGAGCCCATAATGAATTTAATGTTTTTTTTTGTTGCATGTGCTTACATGATCATGGAAATTGATAGATAGTATAGAATCTCTTATGTGATCCATCATTTTAAAAAAGAAAACTAGCTTTTTACATAAAACTTTATGAAAAATATTTTTTGTAGTCAGGAACTATAAAATTATAGACACTTACAATACCAAATAAATGACCAACGAATAACTTCATTATAAGTTATATTAAGCATTTCACATGGTTTGCTTCATTTTGAGTAGAACATTATTACAAGATGAAATAAATACTATTAAATTTAGAAAACACACATTATTAATTAAGTTGTTAAGGACTTTTATTTAAATAAAAAACTAATAATAATTTTGGACCAGATCAATAGTTTCGTAGCCACTTCTTGACAACCTATATGTGAATTCTTGTATGAATATTCTACTTTGTCACTTCTACATGTTGAACTCAACATCAAGATAATGGAAACACTCATTTGCTTTTTATAATTGATCTTTGATCAAACATCAGGCAATCTACATAGACACATATTTCAAATAATAATTCCCAAGTTTATGGACTAATGACTAGTATGTAGTCCTTATGAATAATTAAACAAGAAACAAAATTGGCATAATTTTTTTAAGATCATATGAAGTACGACTTTCGATGCTATTCAATGAAACTCACCCCAAAATAAAAATAATTATGTTTTGGACCCTCTTTTTTTAACATCATAAGAACCCAAAAAAATACTATTTATAATTTGGGTTTCATTTTGAGCCCCCAAAAACCAAAATGCAATATTATTCATGTATCATTAAAAAATTTAAATATAAACTTTATTGTTTTTGAAAATATTATATGTGCGAGGCATATTATTTTTGAAAATATTAAATCATACCGTATTATGTCATGCATAATGTGGTTATTCATAAACATTTTGTCAAAGAACATGGAAGGCTCCTCAAATTAGCATAATTTCATGGATGTAGCAATAGGTGGAAAGTTTTCTAGTTTAAGGCCATATGAGGAGAGCAATAGTTTATAAATAACCTGGAGGACATTATGATGCATAATAAATATCTATATTTTTGACTTGTGCCTCAATGTAGTGGCCAACTTGGAAATGAGCTCCATGAAAAACATGAGATCTATCACCTATGGATTATTATTTTTTTTTTAAATATGGTTTGCATTAATAATCATTACATGTTGCATGAGAATTATTATTTTAGGGTTCAATTTTAATAAGAATGCATTGCACAAAACAACATTTTGCTTCATCTAGTCATTTGGAAATGGGTCAATGCACAAAGAAAAGAAAAATAATAATATTCAGAGAACACTTCAAGAGACAAAGTTTATGAGTATTGGTGATGATAAGTGTACATGGTCCACAACTAATCACAAGTAATACCTTCACATAGAAGTTGTACTTGCTTTTGTTGGATATGCCCAAGTTTGGGGTAAATCAAATTGTTTTAATTTTGGTTTAAATTTTTCTAGTTATATTTGGTTCTGATAATTATGTTAATTTAAATTTTAAATGAGTATTGATCATCTCATTTAATGGGGTATAATTAACACTTAAAATAAAATAAAACTTTTTTATAAAATAACTTGATTTGAAAACAAGTAAAATGATAAAAACAAAGACACACTGAAATAAAAAGGAGAATTTAGATCACACATTAAAAAAAAATTCAAGTCATATGGATTTTGATCTTTCAGAAATTCTTTTTGTGTGTGCAGGTGTTTGCATTTGTCGGGTTTCTCTTATGTAACTCAAAACAATAAGCTGTGAAACATTTTTTATATTTCTTTTTTTGGTTAGACTTTATAATATATATAATGAGAGGTAACGTTTACTTCCTATCTCTTATATTTAAAGACTTGTAGTGGACGAACTAGAATTCATGTGGTATTCCTATGGTGTTCATGCATGGTTCGTGTAGTGGATGTATGGTGTTTGTATGTTGTTCATGAAAAAGTATTCATGCAGAGTTTATAATGTGCTCTTGATGCTCAGAAATTATTCGAAGAACACCATAGAAGATAAACGTCACAAAAGGTGTTTTTAATTTTAATAACCATTTAAATTTTGAATGGTATTATGTACTTGGGATATTTTAAATTGTATGTTTAATTGTGTAAATATTCTACTATTTTTGGTATAGTATATTTATTTGTAATTTTGTGTACTTGTTGTGGTAATTTATTGTTATATATACATACATACATGCATACATACATACATACATATATATATATATATATATATATATGGGTAAATTCATTTATGCATATTTTTATATATTCCAGATAGTTTAAAATATATTTATATTAATATATTTTGGTCAAAAAAATTGCAAACCTAAAATATTATTTAGAATATTAATATATTTGTGTAAAATTTTAATGGTGAAAATTAAAAAAATTTAAAAGTGCCAAATTAATAAATTTTGTTGGACTAGAGAAAGGTTTTGATTATATTCTTGGTTTTAAAGCTAAATCTCAGTCAGTCTACAATAAGTGGTTTTAGAGGTTGAGTTTTTTGTGATATTTTTTTAGTCATTGAATTATTTTGTCTGTGATGAACAAAGAAAATAATTTACTCTAAATGATTATGTTAGAAGTGTCAAACTATTCACCTTGGAATATAAACATTATGGATCTTTTGATGGTGAGGGACATACTTGAACTGACTCTCGGTGACCCATAAATTATATTATAAGTGAAATAAATTATTATATAAGGCATCTACAATAATAAGATAATGGAATGGAAAAACAACTTTCCACCATGTCTCTTCTATCACAAACATATATGAGATATGAAAAAAGTTAAAATCAATGTATGAGATTAATATATCAAGAAATAAGACCATGATAATATGATGCTTAGTTAAGATGCAATATTAGGATGGTTCTAATATGAATGCTCGCTTGAGTCTTTATCAAGCATTAATTAACAATCTAGAATCTAAGAAAATAGTGTTTGATGATGAGGTGAAAGCATCTCTGCTCCTTAGCTCACTTTACGAGAGTTGAGTGACATTATTAATTTTACTTAAGTACCTCAACACCTAATAATATCTTTACCATGATTATCATTACCAAAAGTTTGGTAAGTGATATTATGAGATTGAGAGTTCTCTAGATGTCCTTATTTCCAAAAAAAATGAGAGGAGAAGAAGAATAACTTCAAAACCTATATTAGGAGAGGGAAGTGAGAGTTCTTTTAAAGGGAAGTTCACATGCAAATATATGGTGAAATATTACTACTATAATCAAGTAGGAAACTTCAAGATGGACTATCCTAGGTGGAAAAAACTCAAGAGGAACAAAGGAACGTATATGAGGTTGGAAGTATGGCTAGCACTTTTGTAGTAGAGGGCAACATTGTTTTTAAATTAGTGTTGAACTATATGACAAAGTCATTTTAGAGATTGATTGGGTGGTGGATTCATAAGCCACCTTGTATGTCACCATGAACCCTAATTGGTTTGTGGCATTTTCTCTTGGGAACTATGGATTAGTCATGATGGATAATGGAAGGATATCAAGAATAATGAAAATCAAAGATATTTTTATGGAAACAAACATAAGATATCAATTGCTTCTCATTGATGCCCAATATATCTCAGATATTGGAATGACCTCTTATCCATAGAAATATAGGATCTTATGGGTCATGTGGAGAAATTTAGAGAAGACTAGTATAACTTGGTAAAAGAGTTGCTAACTATAGTGAGAGTTGAAAAGTAAATTCTCTTTATATCACTCAAGTTGTGATTAGCTTAAATTAGGTAAATATTTGGAGAAAACTTAAAAGCATTGACTGTAAGATGCATAGACTCAAATACATGTGTGTGGATGGTCATCTTTCTCTTGGAAAGTAGTCCACACTTATTATCCAAATAAAAAGCATACAACTATGATATTTTTACCCCCTCCATTGAGGAGATCGATGATAGTTGATCTAGATTCATCGGGTGCTTGTTTCTATACAATCATGAATTTTGAAGAAAGCCCTAATGAAATAGATTTTAATATAGCTACTCTTGAGGATCATACTTACCAAAAGAAAGTTTATGAGTTGAAAGTAAAAGTTAATACTTTTACTTTGGTTGCTTTCTAGGATCAATTGGATTAAGGGTGAGCTAATGGCTCGGAGGGAAAAATTGAGGTCTAGAGTTGCCATTCGACTACAATTAACTTCTAGAATATCCTTTTTTGTATGAAGAATGAGAAATGTTTATGAAGTCTACATAATAAATATAATTTTTTGTGACTTGAATTATTTAAATTTAAACCAAGAATATGTCTCGGTCTGCTGAAATAGGGCTACAAGAAAGTTGTTGGGCAAGTCTGGATTTGGGCCACACCAAGATATTTTATTTTTGGTTTAAGGTTTTTTTGTTTTATTTGGTTTTTGATTTTATGTTAATTTGAATTTTAATTGAGAGTATGGGTGCTCTAATTTAATGGAGTACAATTAACATTTTAAAAAGTGATACCTTTTTTTATTAGTATAACTTAATTTGAAAACAAACAAAATGATATACACTAAGACGTGCTAAAATTAAAAAGGAGAAGCATGATGACATGTGATTAAGAAAATTCATAAGGCACTTGGTTTGTGACCTTTATGAAATCTATTTTGTGTGTGAGTGTTAGTAATTGCTGGGTTTTCTTCTACAACTCAAAATTTTATTTTATGTATCATTTTGAAATTCATTTTCTTTGGTAAGATTCTATAATATAATTGAGAGGGAGCATTTACTTTTCATCTCTTTTGTTCGTAGACTTGCAAAGGAAAAACTAAAATTCATTAAATATTTACGTGATGTTCATGAGGGGTTCATGTGATGGATGTGCACTATTCATGAGGTTTCCATGAAAATATTGTTTGTATAGAGTAGATGTTATGCTTGTGATACTCAAAAATCTATGAAATGACATTAGAAAAATTAAACATCACAAAAGGTATTTTCAATTACATTAACCAAATAAATTTTTAATTGTGTTATGGACATTTGAACATTTTAAATTGTATGTTTAATTATGTGAATATTCTATCATACATAGAATTCACAAAGTGTAAAAGACTTATCGAATGTGAGGAGAAGAAGGAGAAAATCAGATTGACATTCCTTCTTCTTTACTTTCAACTAGGTTCAAAAACAATCCTATGAAAAATTTTAGCATTGACTAGATGATTTAAGAGCAAGCAAGAGATACAAGATCAAGGCTAAAACCTAAAGTTGAGGGGTATGACTTTTATACTCAAACCTTTAAGGTAGATTTTGGAGGTTAAATTTAAATAGTATATGAAATAGGTTTTGTATCCTATATTCTTGTGAGGACTATTATTGAGTAACGAGATTCATGATATTTATTCTAATGTACCTCATGAATTTTTTTGAAATAATAAACAAAATTGATGTCTGTGGTTTGTTTATTTTGATTTATGTGATGTATAAATATTTTGATTAATATGATATTTGCTTTATCTTGTAAAATGGACTTGATAGAATTGATGATTATATAGTATTAAAATTAGAGTTTGATTATTTGTGGGTTTTTGCATGTTGTTTTAATGAATGATGATAGGTAAACTATGATGCTCCTCACGCATTCAGTAGGATAGAAGTGACATCCCTTCCAATCATGATGGAGATGAACTTATATGTCTAAAACTAAAATTAAGATAAATTAATCATTGTAAGTATGATACTCATTAAGTTGAAAGCACGAATGATTTTAGATGCCAACTCATTATAT
Source organism: Sapria himalayana (assembly GCA_029783825.1). NCBI lineage: Eukaryota > Viridiplantae > Streptophyta > Magnoliopsida > Malpighiales > Rafflesiaceae > Sapria > Sapria himalayana. The sequence goes on from JAREIK010001718.1 coordinate 1,959,043, forward strand.
ATGTCTAGAAGAACTAACCCTTAATTGATGTGAGTATTTTATAAAATATTCTTCTAAGGGTTTCACCTTTAGTATCAAAATTATATCATTATTATGAAAAATGATGACAAGTAATCTACATGATACTTGTGAGTAGTAGTGGCTCACAAATTGGTGACAACCCCATGAGTTGTTTTCACTCATTTAATTCTTCTAATGAAATTTGAGATAAAGGATATATTAATCATAAAGGTTTTGACTTGTGAGTACGACACTTATGAAGCCTAATACATAAAGGTATTGACTTATAAATAATTTTTGAGTAGAGATGATTTATTATCTGAGTGGTAAAATACTGAGAGAATAAAAGGAATCATCATTAGGATGAGCTCAATAGTGATAACTACCTTGTATGCCAATAGGACAAAGAAGCATCCTAACAATAACCCAACCTTCATTCTATTTTCAAATTAAAACACAAACCAAACTATTTAAACATCAATCATATGAATAAAAATAGGAAAACCATAGGATCTAAGAGTCTTACCAAAATCATGAATAATCTTATCTACTAAAATATTGTTGTCTTACTATTGATTGAAAAACTACAAATACAATTTATGTGAGATTAATATAATAACAAAAGTCTTGTATACTTCTTTTATCACCTATATACTTATGAATCTTTGTTGATAAGAGGTCCTCATTAATAAGCTCTTGAGATACAATCTAAGTATACAAATTAGATAGTATAACAAAGTTTCAACAAATTTTTTGCACCATCATTAAGGGTTGCTAGATTACTTAGTCAATGTGAGTTAATGTAATTGTACTTGAAAAAGGATAGTTCTATTTTTAGTAATTTTGATAATGATATTTAAATTAATTTTTTTTGAATCTACATTAGCTTGTCTTGATTTCTTATTTGGATTGTATATTATTGTGCTCTTGTGTTATTATTTCATTTTTTAGCCACTACTCTATCAATAGAAATCAAAATATCATGTAAAGCCCAAGTTGTCAATGTGGAGAAGCTTATCAATTTTTGCAACGAAGAGATCCCATGAGTTAGTCTTCATATTACTTTCAAGTTTCAACCCATCATTCAAGGATATCCTCAATGTGTTGGTTATAGAGATGAAGAGAAAAAAATAATGTAAAAGATTATCACAACATAGAAAGTAATGATCATATGTAAAAAATTGAGATGAAAAAGAATGAGAAGAATGAACATGAATCTATGCACAACACTTTTGGGGGTAATGAAGAATCAAATGAAGATAAAACCTAAATTAAAGGGCAAGAAATAGCACTAGAATAAATCTTGATTTTTATCAAGGATGTAGCAAAAGTAGAGAGTTTTGTGTTTTGAGAGAGATCTTTATGCATTGTAGAACAAAGTCATGATATGAAAAATGAAAGATGTAACTAACCTGGAAGCCACCATGCTCACCAGAGACACAATACTTGATCGTGCCATGACGCTCAAGAATGCCACAGATTCGTAAAGATTTTCTAGTAGAATTGGAAAATTTCAAAGGGACTAATTTTCAAAGGTGTTACCCAATCAACTTTGGAAAATGAGTCATTACACTCATATCAGATCAAGCTAATGAATACTTGAGCCAAGATTTTATTGATTATCTTAGAAAAAATTGTATATTATCCCATTAGATTTCACTTTACATGCCACAACACGATTTCATGACTGAAAAGAGAAATTGAAGCTTGTTGGACATGGTGAGATCTATGATGGGCCAAATGGATTGCCTAAATTCTTTAGGGTTCATACACTTAAGACTATTCTTTATATCCTAAAAAGTGGACAATCAAAGTCAATTTATGTTACACAATATGATTATATCTCCTTTGTGAGTTTCCTCCACACTATGAGTCCATACGTACTTTTTGACAAAACTCTCAAAGTCTCTCTTCCATTCATCAATATCTTGCCATTTGTCATGTAGTCTAAATACATCTTTAGAGATTTTAAGGTCATATAATTTATTGTCCCTTACAATCCAACTATTTTATTTATAATTTCTTTATCAAAACATAGTAAAACTCCTTGTACATAGCAACTATTATCTTGCATATCTTATAGATTAGAGTAAAACACTCATATGATTCTTGTGTACCCCCATTCCATGTGGCTGCATAATCGGTATTAATTTCTCATCTTTATCATCGACTAGAAATGCATGATAAATTCACTATATTCTCACTCATTCACTAAAAATTTTTTGGCTAGAATATAAGTCATCCATCTCCTTCCTATTTTGTAAAGAAAATCAGTTCGAGCACCATGACTTTGGAGGAAGCCTCAATTGTGGATTATTCTCACACTTGCCTTTGGCCTTGAGACTCACCTCATTCTCTTCTCTTATCACCCTCAACTTTAAAATCAATATCTCCTTCTCCATAGTAGTTTAGATTACTAAAAAATGAGTTTAGTGAATTTTGTTAGAGTGGATAATAAGAAGAAGAAATGAATTTTCAAAATGATTAGTGTTAGCACTTTATATATGATTAGGGTTAAGTTATGGCTAATGAAAAGTTTTCCATGACTTTGCTTGTGACCATGACTTTGATTTTAAAAGGACTGTCATGGTATGGTTTGAGTGTTGTAACTTTGTTTTAGTGTATATAAAGTACAAGTATTTGAGTGTATGTGTATAAATACAAAATATTATATCACATAGTACAAAAAGTAAATTCATGGGTTGCCTCCTAAAGATCATTATATTTAATATTTTTAACTAGACTAATATTAGATCACTGATTTAGTTAGTAATTTTAGTAGTTTAGGAAAGCTTCTTAATATAATATTTCTTTTATGGTTGTCTTCCCAAATTATTTTTCAGGATCAAATCATCTATCAGAGTCTTTCCTTTGGGATCCTTTTTGGATGATGCTATAACTTTGTGAACAGTTACAATATCATTGCATGTGATCACATTAATAAAACTAAAACTTATTGTGGAGTCATAGTGGTATGAATTTATCTCTAGATGTTTTTTTCATGACTATGATATAAGTTGCAGCTTCTTCTTGAAGCTTATGTTACTTCACTGTTGCAACTTCATCTACTGTCACAACTTAATTAATTCTACATGTCACAACTTTTTTCATTACGATAAATATTTCTTCATCTTCTTTCATATGTTCAATAAATAATCTCTGCCCATTCGTTCTCTTCTCACAAATCAATGATCAATATTGGAATTTCCTTCAATTATACTTCAATAAAAAAGATACTTAGACAATAGGGTTGGCTTACTTGCTTGTGTATGAGGATATTCCTTTAGTATATTGACAATATTATATTTGTTTGTTGGATGAATGTTAGATTAGTATGAAAATGTCCTACTAGTTTTTTAGCATGTAAGGTGGCTATCATTCTTGGACTATCACTATCAAGAATGATACCTTCATAGTTGTGCCCTCAGTATTTTACTACCAAGATAACCCATATTTTCATTCATATGTTGTTAACACATTCTACTTCTTTTAAGCAATACATCAATTGTCCTTGGTAACTATTTAGGTTATGCATTTCTATTCTTCGACCTCTAATATCTTAAAGATGCAAAATGACATGTTAATAAATACATTAGGTCTTTCAATTTTGTAAGTATCATAATCATGATAATTAATATATATCTTTCCATAAATCTCACATATATAAATCATATAAGAAGAAATTACTCGTCTGGTCATCACCTCCATACAAGACTCCTACACTTGTGTGTATCTTGTAACATACCTATTAGTATTTGCAATAGCAAGCATATGACTCACACACTATGGTAAAACCCTTAGGTAGATATTCTACTTAATTCATACATCACTCGATAGTTAGCTCTTTTAGAATATTCATAATAGATTGTTCTTAAAAATATTTCTACTTTTGGCTTTATAAGTAACATACTTGCATAATTAAACATACCTCAATATTAGGTTTTTACACATATTTATCTCATACATTAAGAATATAAATGACTATCATTTCATTTTTATCATACCCCATGAGTGTGTCTCATGACTTACCTCCTTGGACAACACACATAAACCTACAATAAAATAATTTCCTAAATTTTAGTTTTAATTAGAATCCTTTTTCATCAACATTCAAATAAATATTACCGCATACATAAATATTATACATTCACATCATCATAACACAAGTACATCAAACTAAAGCTAGTTCCTAATTTAGCCTATCATTTTGGAAAATTTTATGTAAGATATTTGGAGTGACGTCTCGTATAATTAAGGGTTCTGAATGATAGCCCTAGTGAGGATCTAAGTCAAAAATTTTTTCCGAACAATTATTCCTTGTGTTCACCTTGGATTTGCCCATAATTAGGGTTTAAAAGATATGCCACCTAGGGTGTTCATGTTCGGCTTGAATTTTGTTTCTCCCTCTCTCAAATATAATGAAATCTTTAAAGTATTACTTTTATATTTGAGATTTCATGTGATTCTTTAAGCTGGAAGTAAAGATGCTACCTTGATGTTATGATTTTATTATCATTTTGAATCTTCTTTGGAGTAAAAAAATCATAACATCAAGGAATGTCATGAAAAAAGTAATTCCCTATAAAACACAAAGTCATGGTGATAGGCATATCATAAAATAAGATAACTTCTTTTTGAAATACAATATCCTAGTACTAGGAATGATTATGACTTATGCATTTGTATCTAGAATGCAAAGTCACGAAGCTAAGAATGTACATGGCTTTGTTGTTTTTATTTCTAAAGAAAAAAGTTATAGCAACAAAATATGCTATGATAGGAGCAAATGCTCTCTATAACACAAAGTTATAAAAAAAATATTACAACAACTAAATTTACTTGGTATTTTGGCTCTATATTGATTAAGTCACAATGTTAGAAAACATCATGACTATTTATACTAGTGGCATAGAAGTTTTTGGCAATCATAATATGAAAATAAGATCATGTCCATTATTGTATTTTCAAAATAACGCAGCTATGATCTAAGAAAATATAATGACTTTGAAGATAGTGTTACATAGTGTAAATAATATAATATTAGTAAAATATTAATGACATATAAAGATAAATTAACTTATTTTGTAGAATTATAGCCAAGAAAATATGACACAAATACTCTATAGGCTTGTCGAAAGTATAACCAAGTCATGAAATTGAAAATATCATGATACTTCATTTCTTTTAACCCATCTAAGTCATCATTCTACCAAGTTCACCAATCTCATTCAAAGTAGGTTAGATCTTATTAAAATTTATCAAATTTTATCAAAAAAGACAATTTAGTGAAATCTTGTCTTTTAACACTCAAATATGAGCCAACACTTCAATAATTGCATGCCGAATAATCCAAAAAAATTAGTATGTGCCTACATGAAGTGTTGAACAAGCTTCCACACTAAAAGTGTTACTCTTCCTCATCAATCAATGAACAATAAAAGAAATATAGTATAATATTACAAAGGAAAATAACTGTATAATGTATCAAATTAAAGAAGAAGGTGGTAGTATAATTAGCTGTGAGGATTAAAATTATAAAATGAGAATTTCACTATGGGTGGCTCAAATTGGGGCATGGATATGGAATATTTCTGACTTTCCCATATTGTTCAATATTCATTCCATTATTTTCACAATCATACTATATAATGCATATTGTTATCTTCCATTGGAGTTCAATAAATCTTCAAATGGACTTAGTTCAAAGTACATGTTCTTCTAGTTCTTACTGCACTTACCCAAATATCTATTATCTATAATGCATATTACCCTAAATTTCTTCATCGCAACTATTAATTATTTTATACAACTCACTTGTTATGGACTCAAAGAGATTTCCAAATGATTTAATGCTTCTCATCAGTGTGGTCTTCACTCATTTCATCACCTCTTACAAGATCTTCATAACATTATTTTCAAATTTCTTCATCGAAACTATTAAAAAGTTACTTCTTGTTGAGATGAACCTCTCACAATGCATCTCATTGCTCTAAATTATTTTTGTCTTCTTCTTTTCTTCACACATACTCTTCTCACTTATTGTTTGTGCTTTCAAATTCTATTAATAGAATTAGAAAGTAAATAAGATAATTAAAGCATGAACTATTCCTATAAGTTGTTGAATCAATCTTGGCATCCTTAATAGTTTTTTTTGAATATATTTTTATTAATGAATATTTTTTAAAAGTATATAATACAATTAATTTCAAATGTAAAAATGATTTTTTAATAGTTATCTATCACAATTCAGACAAAAGTTGGTCACAAAATAATGACATAATTATAGATCCATCACAAATTTGTGATGAATTTCTCATTCCGCCATAAAAATAGTGATGGAAACATAGTTCTATCACAATTTTGCGACTGATTTGTTACAGATATCTATTAAAAAATTCATTTTTATATTTTAGTTTGTATTATATATTATTTTGAATATTCTAATATTTAAAATTATTATAAACTATTTGAAATTTTATTATTAATAAGTGTTGTGCTATATTGTACAATGTTTTCTTAATTTTTAAAATTTGTAATATTTCAATATTTTGAATTGTATATATAATCTTGTACTACTACATTCTCTTAAAAAATAATAAGTATCAAAATAAATGAGTATCATTAGAATATATTTTATATATCCCCAAAATGTTAATGGTAGTGTATCTAATGGGATTAAACTAGCCTTGGCTCGAACACCCATATTTATGGAAACAAAAAATTAATACTTATATTAGATCCAATTTATATATATATATATTTGACATGTATAGTTTCATTTGTATTTTAAGATATTGGGAGCGGGGGGGGGGGGGGGGGGGGGGGGGGTGGTTGTGGTGGTACTAGTAAATAGGAATGAAGGCCACATTACTTCAATTTTTTTCTCCTATGGTAGTAAATATACTTTTTATTTTTGTAATGAATTTCAATAGCCCTCGCCCCTCTCTCCTCTCTCTTGTAGCTTACCCCTCGTCAAGCTTTTTGTCTAGCTAAATGGAGCTTGATGGGATTTTGTCCGAGCTCCTGGATCTCAAGTTGAGCTCCTAGAGATACTAGAGCTCAGGTCGAGCTTTCATGGAGCTCCTGAAGCTCAAGTCAAGCTCTCGTTGAGCTTAGGTCGAGCTCCCGTGGAGCTTAGGTCAAGCTCCAGCAGAGCTTAGGTCTAGCTTTCGTGTAGCTCAAGTCGATCTACGGTGGAGTTCAGATCGAGCTCCCATAAAGTTCGACAGGAGCTCATCTAGCTTCTGTGGAACTCGACGTGAGCTTGACCTGAGCTCTAGTCGAGGTCTATGGGAGCTCCAGTTGAGCTCCTGGAGATTATGTAGAGCTCCATGGAGCTCTTCGAGCACCTATAGAGCTTGATGCGAGCACTTTGAGCTCCTTGAGCTCATGCAGCTTAGGTCGAGCCCCATGGAGCTTGATGACCTCCAGTGGAGCTCGACGAGAACATGTCGAGCTCTAGAGCTCAGGCCTCATATCGACCTCCATGGAACTTGACAAGCTCTTGTGGAGCTCAATGAGCTCCCTTGCAGCAGGCCGAGCTCCTAGTCGAGTTGCATGAGTTCCTAGCATAACTCTTGACCGTGTTAAGAAGTGAAGATCGATAACACATGGTCAAGGATTGAGCTGGAAGCAGGTTGCACGGAAAGAAAGGAAGATGTTAAAGGAGAAGAGTATCTTCAAAGCAAAGAAGTCTTTTGGCGTGTCTTAAAAGCAAAGAAGTCTTAGGTGTGTGTGTGTGTGTGTGTGTGTGTGTGTGTGTGTGTGTCGTACTCTACAATTTTCCTCCTCTTTGAGTGTTTTCTCCTAGCTTGGTATCGCCCCCAGACGTAAAATTTATATCCGAACTGGGTTAACAAATTTGTGTGTCTTTTATCACTTTCACGATTGTTGTATTGTTGTCCATCTTGATCTGATCTATTTCCTAACAACTAGTATCAGAGGGAGGTTGAAGGAGTCAAGATGGAGGGAAAATTTCCAGTTGAATGGTTCAATGGTTCCGACTTTAGATTCTGGCAAATGCAGATGGAGGCTTACCTGTACAGACCACTTGCAGAAAACCCCGAGAAGACAAGTGATGAAGATTGGAAAGTGCTCGATCGGAAGGCAAAGAGCACAATAATCTTATCACTCTTTCGGAATGTCGCCTATCACGTGAAAGGAGCAAAGAGCACGAAGGAAGTTCTTCAGACTCTTGCCGACATGTATGAAAAACCCTCAGCAATGAACAAGGTCATGCTGATGAAGAAACTATTCCGGTTGCAAATGGAAGAGAGAAAATCGGTGGCCGATCACCTAAATGACTTCAACCAACTCACCACACAGCTGGCGTCTGTGGACATCGTGTTTGATGATGAGGTAAAAGCATTAATTTTGCTCTCATCTTTACCTGACAGTTGGGATGTGGTTGTTACATCGGTGAGTACTTCATCTAGGAAGGAAAAGATAAAATTCGATAACATCAAAGACATGATGTTAAATGAAGAAACCCATAGAAAGCAGGCGGGTGGGTCGACTGGCTCTGCACTTCATACAGAGTCAAGAGGAAGATCCGACACATTGGGAAGATACCATGGAAGATCGAAATCCAAGGGCAAGAACAAAGGCAAGAAGGAGATGGTATGTTGGAACTGCGAGAAGCCCGGACATATGAAGAGTGAATGTCGGGCATCAACGAAAGAAAAGGAGGGCCGGACAGCAAACGCCATGACGGAGATCACGGATGCACTCTTGTTGAGTGTGTACAGTTCATCCGATGATTGGGTCGTGGATTCAGGGGCCTCGTTTCATTCATGTAGCAACTAGGACAACATGGAATCATACACTTCAGGTGATTTTGGTTTAGTTTATCTTGTGGATAACAAACCCCTGAAAATTGTAGGAAAGGGAGATGTGCAGATAAAATCCATGAATGAGTCATACTGGACTCTACATGATGTGGGGCACATACTAGGACTGAAGAGGAACTTGATCTCAGTCGGACAACTGGATAGTGACAGATTCCACACGACGTTTGGAGATGGGAAGTGGAAGATCAGTCGAGGAGTAATAACTTTGGCTCGAGGGCTAAAGTGGGGAACACTCTACATGGCAGGTGGATCAAGCACAGATATCTCCCTTGCAGGTACAGTATCACAGGCTAACTTGTGGCATAATCGATTGGGCCACATGAGCGAGAAAGGAATGAGTGTGCTGAAGTTGAAAGGGCGGTTGCCCAAATTGAAATCGGTGGATGTGGGTATTTGTGAACATTGTGTGTTCGGGAAACAGAAGCGGGTGAGCTTCTCGACCACAGGAAGAACTCCAAGGAAGGAAAAATTGGATCTTGTCCACACCAATTTGTGGGGGCCAGCACCGGTGTTATCTCTTGGTGGATCGGCGTTCTACATGATATTCATCGATGACTCCACTAGAAAGGTATGGGTGTATTTTTTAAAAATAAAATCTGATGCCTTTGACACTTTTAGGAGATGGAAGACACTAGTGGAGAATGAGATAGGTTTGCGAGTAAAATATCTCAAATCGGATAATGGTGGCGAGTACAACTGTGAAAATTTCAAGAATTATTGCGCCGACCATGGAATCCGGATGGAAAAGACAATTTCGGGGACACCTTAGCAAAATGATATTGCTGAGAAGATGAACAGGACATTGAATGAGCGTGCCAGATGCATGCGACTGAAGAGCGGGCTGTCAACCATGTTTTGGGTAGATGCAATCAATATAGCTGTCTTCTTAATCAATCGAGGGCCTTCTATCCCGCTGAACAATAGGATACCGGAAAAGGTCTGGAGCAGTAAGGAAGTGGATCTTTCTTTCTTACGCACTTTTGGTTGTTCAGCCTATATTTTGAATGATGATCGGACTAAGCTAAATGCTAAGTCTTAAATGTACATTCATTGGGTATGGGACTGACGAATTTGGGTATAGATTTTGGGATGATCAAAATCAGAAAATAATTCGCAGTAGAAATGTTATATTCAATGAGGATGTGATGTACAAGGACAGTAAGGCAAACCCGAAGGATGACAAGAAGGAAGGAGAATATGTTGATCTGGATATCTCAAATACTGGGATTATGAGACCGATAGGATCAACGGAGATAGAATCAGTGGGAGTTCAACCGGACGAGACCGAACAAATAGAAATAGAGTCAAAACTAACATCGGAGAAACCGATTGGTGATTGTAGCACACCCTTGGCATTGGGTCGAGAGCCTAGACAGAGAAGGGCCCCAGATAGGTACTCTCCTTCTCCTCATTATCTCCTTTTGTCTGATTGTGGGGAACCTGGGTGTTATGCAGAGGCGATCAACAATGATCACCAGAGCAAGTGGGAACTTGCAATGGATGAAGAAATAAACTCTTTAAAGAAGAATGACACATGGGAATTGTGTCGGCTCCCAAAAGGAAAGACGGCCTTGCATAACAGATGGGTCTACCGGATCAAAGAGGAATCAGACGGAAAGAAGTGGTACAAAGCGAAACTGGTAGTGAAGGGATTTCAGCAGTGATACGGTATCAATTTTACGGATGTCTTTACACCTGTTGTTAAGTTGACTACTATTCATCTAGTTTTGAGCATGGTAGCAACAGAGAACCTGGAGTTAAAACAGATGGATGTAAAGACGGCCTTCCTTCACGGAGATCTCGAGGAGGAGATTTACATGGTGAAGCCAGAGGGATATACTGAGAATGATCAGCAGGTCTGTCGCCTGAAGAAAAGCCTTTATGGATTAAAACAGGCTTCGCGGCAGTGGTACAGAAAGTTTGACAACTTCATGCTGGAGATTAATTTCTCTAGATGCAATGTTGATCATTGTTGCTATGTGAAGAGGTTTGATGACTTGATTATTATTCTACTCTTGTATGTTGATGACATGTTGATCGCAGGATCAAATGTAAAAGAAATTGAGAGGCTCAAGGATCAATTGTCAAAGAGATTTGACATGAAGGATCTTGGCGAGGCAAAACAGATTTTGGGTATGAAAATCACAAGGGACAAAAGTGCTGGTAAGTTATGGCTATCTCAATCAGATTATATTGAGAAGGTATTGTGCAGATTCAATATGAAAAATGCAAAACCAGTTGGAATGCCATTGGGAAACCAGTTCAAACTATCCGACAGTGATTCACCACAGACTGACTCCGAACAAAAAAAAAGATAAGAGTCACGCCGTATGCCTCAGCCATTGAAAGTCTGATGTATGCTATGATCTGTACACGACCAGATATAGCACATGCAGTGGGAGTGGTTAGTCGTTTTATGAGCAATCCAGGAGTGATGCACTGGGAAGCTATTAAGTGGATTCTTAGGTACCAGAGGGGTACTAAGGACCGAGCATTGGTGTTTGGTAAGAGCAAGCTTACCTTGTTTGGGTTTGTTGATGCTGACTTTGCAGGGAGTGACTATGACAGAAGGAGGAGCACTACAGGGTATGTGTTCACATACGGCAGTACAGCCGTATCCTGGGTCTCAAAGCTGCAGAAGATCGTTACATTGTCCACGACGAAAGCTGAGTACGTGGCAGTTACTAAGGCGGCCAAGGAGCTTGTTTGGCTGCAACATTTCTTGGGTGAATTAGGGAAACCTCAGGTAGATGTGGTTCTTCATAGCGATAGCCAGAGTGCAATCCAATTGGAAAAGAATTCTGCAATCCATTCACGGACAAAACACATCGAGATCAAGTACCACTTCATCCGACAACTTCTGAAGAAGAAGGCGCTGCAGCTGGAAAAGATCAAAGGAGAAAGGAACCTTGTTGACATACTAACCAAGGAGGTTACGTTGGAAAAGTTGAAGCTGTGCTCAACTTCAACTGGCCTTGATGATTAGCGCGGACAAACCTGGTGGTACCAAAAAGAAGTGGAGGAAAGCTGATCAATCTTTAAGTGGGAGATTGTTAAGAAGTGAAGATCGATAACACATGGTCAAGGATTGAGCTTGAAGCAGATTGCATGGAAAGCAAGGAAGCTAAAGGAGAAGAGTGTCTTCAAAGCAAAGAAGTCTTTGGCGTGTCTTAAAAGCAAAGAAGTCTTTGGCATGTCTTAAAAGCAAAGAAGTCTTTGGCGTGTCTTAAAAGCAAAGAAGTCTTTGGCATGTCTTAAAAGCAAAGAAGTCTTTGGCGTGTCTTAAAAGCAAAGAAGTCTTTGGCGTGTCTTCAAAGCAAATAAGTATTAGGTGTGTGTGTGTGTGTGTGTGTGTGTGTGTGTCGTACTCTACAATTTTCCTCCTCTTTGAGTGTTTTCTCCTGGCTTGGTATCGCCCCCAGACGTAAGATTTATATCCGAACTGGGTTAACAAATTTGTGTGTCTTTTATCGCTTTCATGATTGTTGTATTGTTGTCCATCTTGATCCGATCTATTTCATAACAGACCGAACTCTTGGTCGAGCTCCTAGTCAAGCTACAAGAGTTCCTGTTTGAGCTCCATGTAGCTCCACGAGACGAACGATAGGCTACAAGCCATGAGAGAAGGGCGATGGAAGAGGTGCGTGAGCCATGTTACATTGGAGAGGGGCGATGGAAGAGTTAAGAGTATTTTTTTCCATTATTATTTTTGAGTGCGCCAAATATCAAATAGTTATAAGTTTGGTACATTTTTTTAATTATTAAATATTTAGTTTCTTTTATCAATTATCTTCTTGAAAGGGGGTAATTGTACATGAGTATATTGAATTGGATGATTAGGCTCATGGCACTGTGACATGTTGTAGGAACTTGCTGGAACAAAGTACTTTTTTCTTAATTTTTTGTGTTGTTGTATCATTAATTTTTTTTTGAAATTCAACGTGACAATGAGTATTTTTATATTCAAAGTTAATGTTGAACGTTTGTTTAATTTAAAAATTAGGTAACCAATAAAAAATAAAGTACATTAAAATCATTTGAACAAATTAATTTTCTTTGATAGATTGAGTTAGAGAATTTGTATAATAGATGCTCGCATATAATAAAGTGGAGATGGGTAGAGCAATTACCGAATTAACTATTGAAAGAGTTTTTATGAGATGCAAGAGAAGATAATACCTTTTATGGAACATATGCAATTTAGTCAACAACTTAATGGATCAAGATCTTATGCATTTTAAGCTTGGTATTGACTTCTTTAATGTTGGTGTGTAAAACATAAATGTTTTTTAATAGTTATGCTTCACTTATATAACTTTTATTTTTGTATGGATAATGGTTAATGTTTTAGCATATGAAAGACATTTCTAATTATTGAATTTTAATTTTCTTCTAATTTTATTAAAATATATCAAAATATATTCTAATTAAAAATAATATTTAATTTATCAAAATTATATAAAATATAACAATATGACAAAAAATACTAGTGACAAAATTGTCACAAAATGTTAGTGATAGATTTTTATCACTAATCCATCACAAAATTGTCAATGATTTATATCACTAATCTATCATAAAATATTGATGGACTTTTGTCACTAATCCATCACCTATAACTAATTCATCACAATTTTGTGATGGATTTTTGTTACTATTTCCTCATTATGTTATGATAGATTTGTGACTTTCATTTGTACCATCACAAAATTATGACACAATAGTGACAAAAGTCCATCAAAAATATGTGATGGAATACTAATAAAAATTGTCACAAAATTGTGATGGAGATAAGTAAAAAAAATCTTATCACAATTATGTGACGGAAACACCTTTCATCATCAATGAATTTTTTTGTGACGGAATTATCTCTGTCAAATTTTTTTAACGAATTTCCATCATAAATTCATCATAATACCTTAGTAATATTACTAAGGTACTATGCATTAACTTTATTTTTGCCTTCAAGCACATCTTTGTATATTCAACCTCCAATTTTATATTTTTCAAAATATTGAGAACTTGTCCCAATTCATCTTCTTGTTTAGTCAAAGAAAAAACAAATTTAAGTAGTGATTCTTCATCAAAATTTTCTCTGCTTCATGTAAATGGTGAAGACTTCTTACCCAACATCAGTTAATTCTTCCCCTTCAAGAACTACATTTTTATTCTTGTCTCTTTCATTTCCTTTCTTCACACCCACTAATATCAAAAGTGACATCAATGGCCATAATTCATCTCTATATTCATTCATTATGACTGTTTTGGCTCGATATAATATCATAATCAAATTGGGGTTAATACTTTGGCTGAAAAATTTATCCTTTTTAAAATTGTGAAATGACTACTCCAAGATCTTCCCCACATGTATCTTGTATCCTTTCATTAGAGTGAGAAATAAGATTGTCATATCTTGCTTGATTGCAGAGAGATGGAGAGTCAACAACAAAATAAAGCACAAAAACTATAATGAAATATTGCTCTCTTCTATGAGTTCTACCCACTCTAGATGTCCATATGTACTTTTCAATGAAACACTCTGAATCCCTCTCATCTTGTATATCTTCTCAGTTGGAGTAAAAATCTTTTATAATTGTTACATTCTCCCATTTCGTGTACATGCTAAATAATTTACAATTTTCCCTCTCTATTATTAGCTAGAATGATGGAATGAGCTAGACAATGCCTTCACTCTCCTATAAAACTCTTTTTTTTCTAGAACAAATGTCATACACCTTTTTCCATTCAGTAATAAAAACTAGTTCTAGAATCAGGACTTTGGAAGAGATCTTGATGATGAATTAATTTTATCACTTGCTTTTGGCCATGTTCATCACTCTTTCCCTCGAGACAAGAAAAAGTTATAACTTGGATGTATGAACTAATTTTCAATGTCTTAAACATTTCAAAAGCCACAACTATTTGATACATGAAAAAAATCAAAGACAAATTTTTGATCATTCCTAGCACCATGACTATTTTATACAAAAGAAACACAAAAAAAAAGCCATGACTATTCCTTATTTCACTACCATTTGATGCAAAAGAAAGATAAGAGTCAGCACCATAACCATTTTAAGTACCAAGACATTATATTTTAGTGACAAAATACACAAGTAGTGGAAACTTTCTAGTACAATGACTTTTTGTTATAGAAAGATTGATAAGAATTCTCAAGTCACAATAATTTCCTAGAGTCATGACCTAGAGTTCAAGAGACCAAGGCTAAAGTCATATTATTTTCCCAAAGTTCTACTTTCTACTTAGACAAATGCTAGATTTATGGAGTATAAAAGCAAAATATCACAAAGATCTAAGAATCTTCAAAAATAATCTATTTTTCTTTACTTACAAGACCAAAATCAAAGCACATAATATAGCACTAGGAGAAATTTTCATATTGCATAGGGGATTGATGAGAAAGTAAAGGAAGCAAAACAAAACCTAAACCATAGAATTAGAGGTGCAACTATCAAACCTCCTTGTCTATGGTGGATTATAAAAATCAACCTAAAATAGTGTGGGATTAGGGTTTTATCATAGATTCTCATGAGGTATGTCATTGGGATCCCAAGATTCCTAAGACTTTTTTTTATATCCCATTTGAATATTTTTTTTTAATATCAGGCTAAATTGAGATTTAAAGGTTATATAATTATGATCTATGTGATGTATGAATGATTTTTTGAGTAATTAATTTATTTGATTTATATTTTGAAATTATTATATATAGAAATATTAATAATATAGAACTTGAATTATAGATTTAACTATTGATGGTTTTGTGCATATTGTCTTGGTAGAGATTGATAAGTAAACTATGAGGCTCACTTATTCATATGCCAGGAAAGAATTGATAGACCTTCTGACCATGATATACAAAACAAACCTATATGTTAAAACATAAAATTGAGGTATGTTAGACATTATGAGTAAGACATTCATGAAACTAAAGTATGAATGCTTTTACTTGTTATTTCTTTGTAAATATCTTAGAAGAATTAATCCTTAATTAATATAGACATTTGATAGAATATTCTCCTAATAGTTTTACCTTTAGTATGAGAGTTGCAACATCACTATGGAGAATAATGATGTATCGTCCACAAGATATCTATGAGTAGTTGTGATTCACAATGGTGGTAAAAACCCTTTGAGTTACTTTCACTTGTATGATTCCTATTAGTGAGATTTGAGATAAATTTATATTAATTATATGAATATGATACTTAAGGAACCAAAATTGCAAATGCATATAAATCACATTAGTTCTTGGTCTTTATAATATTTGAGGCTAGAAAATAAAAATTATATATACGAAGTAATCATCAAGAGTAGTTGATGAGTTACATTAAAAAGAATGAACTTATGAATAAAATTTAAGCAGAAATGATTTTGCATTTCAATGGTTAAATACCAAGGAGACATATATTAGGAAACTATTATTGAGATGAACTCAAAAGTGATAATCACCTTGTATATCATCAGGACAAATAAGCATTCTAATAATAATGTAATCTACATTTTATATCCAAACTCAATATAAATTGATTAATTTGAATATGCATCATATAATTAAGTGGAAACCCCTATGATCTAAGATTCATAACAAAATCCCAAAATATTTCTTTTTTTAGAATTGTATTATCTCATTATTGTTTGACCAAACTATTGATACAAGCTATGTGAGATTGATATCTAGATAAAAGTTCTCTTTAATGTTTGTATGATGCATATACTTATAGATTTTGTTAATGAGATCTTCTCTCTAATGAGCTTTTGAGAGACTATGTAACTAATAAATTTAGAGACTATAACAAAGTCATGATAATAATTTATAAGTATCTGAGTGTGTGATTGCATAGAAAAATAGTTTATTATATCGAATAGCATGGCTTTTTAAAAAGTCATAGAATTGTTGCTTACGGTGACCTTTAATAAGGCCACAACTTGTGGTGAAGTTGCATCTTCATGAATTTTTCTCTTGATACCATTTGTCATAGCTTTGGAAAAATGCATGTCATACCATTTTTCACCAATATCATAGCTTTGTCTCTTTCCTCAATTTTTCTCATTGTTTCATTAAATAAAGTTGTGGCTTCCTCAGAAGTCATGAAGTTTTTATTATTATAGCTACTAACTCCTCATCTTTTTTTTGATGTTCAATGATTATTGTGTTATTCCTAAAATTTTGCTAGAGGTATTTAATGTTCTACTTAAAATTTCCATAACTTTCAGATGTCAAACATTCATGATTTCTCATGTTTGGATGAAAGTGCCTTAGTCATTATTGTTGGGTTAGAATATATATTGATTTCCTCAACTTGATACACATAATCAAAATTAGTCATTTCATGGTGTTGAAAATATCAATTTCTCCAAAACTAAGTTGTTTGTCATTTTAGACTCTAAATTTATCGAAAATTATGTTTAGTTTCACCTCCATTGCTACTAGTCTATCCAAATCTAGTACTCTAGATTTCTTCCCTTTAAATGTTCAATTATTTAGAGTTTTGTTGTTATTCTTTGTTTGTTCTTGGGACAGGAAATACACTTTCTTATTGCAGACATCACCTCAATAGTTCTTTAAATCAATTCCATTCAATGTATAATTTATCATGCTTCTCTTGTAAAAATTGACTTATCTTGCTCCTTAATTAGGAGGTGATTTGATCTGGGAAGAAAAAAGTTACACAAGTTTATCTTAACTCACTATTGATCCTCTAGATAAGTAGTAGAACCAGTTCCATGTATTATTTCTCAAAGAAAAAAAATGAAAAGTTGTATCCTTATCACTTCCAAGCTAACTCTGTTTATCTTCACCATATCACACAACTCTCAGAATGTTATAACATAACTATTTGAATATTCTAAAATTCAATAACCAAATAGATATTGTTACACCATGACTATCATACTAGGCTTAAACTTAAAGATGTTTGCTTATACTTGTTACATTCAAATCCTAAAGTAACTATCTATCAATTTTAGCCACCAATAATCTTCCAAGGTATTGATATGAAATCGACAATAAACTAGATGGACTTAAAATCCAAGCGGAATTAAATGAAATAAAAGAAATAATTCTAAACCATTAAGAAGAATAATTTCTTATTGGTTAAAGATTCAAGAGAACGAAATGAAGGATAATGGTAAATCTTTGAGAAATACAAAGAAGTCGATTAGGAACCTAATGGCAACGAACACCAATAGACCCACTAATACTAAACTTACAAAGACTTCACAAGTAATGCAAATCAATCACTTACCTAATGATTGAGAGGCAACGAACCTTCCGAGAACTAAACCCGAAAACCCCGATTTTGGAGTGTTCCACACAAGAGAGTTATTCACTCACAAGCACAAAACAATATAGAAAAAACTCAAAGAGTGTTTGTATATTTCATCAAAGGGGTGTACTTACAAAATGAATTACAATGGGTTTATATAGGGAACAAACTAGCTAAGAAATAGAAATTACAACTTCATATGTACTTAAATGAAAAACTATAAATCTAAGAATATTTATTTCAGCCAAGTAACATAAAGTCATCTCAATTATCTTTCAAGATTGGTCCAAGCCGACCATTGTTCAAACAAGTGGAGAGAAAGTCATAAAGGAGCCATTAAATATTTTTGCCAATGCAACATTTTGAAAATAATGTATCTCCTTCATCTAAGGTCCAAATTGAACACGGTTTCTTGCGTTGAATAGATAACTTGATGTAGTTTGTCTAGTTAAATTTCAAAGCATTCCAACAGGGATTCGAATTTTGGTGAATTTTCAAATTTAATTAGTCATTGCTGCCAGCACCACCTTTTGGAAAATATTTGTCTTTCTTTCAAATTCACCAACTTGATTTTCCTTGTTTAAGGCTTCAATAATAATTTGGACTTGTTTTTGAAAGGCCTTAGTATGACTTCGAGTGATTGGACCGAGCGGTAGTATGATTTGGTCTTGAATCTTTGCATCAGTCACCTCCTCTTGAAAAGGTTGATCCTTCAACCTTGGCTCCGTTTCATCTCCTACATCATACAAACTTAAATCAGCTACATTAAAAGTTGCATGAACATTATACTCACCTGGTAATTCAAGTTTATAGGCATTGTCTCCAATTTTTTTCAAGACTTTAAATGGCTCATCTCCCCTCAGTAACAATTTGGATTTTCGTTGCTCCGGAAACCTTTCTTTGCGCATATGGAGCCAAACCCAATCCCCAGGTTGGAAGATCACTTGCTTGCGTCGTTGGTTCACCCTCCGAGTGGTTCGATCATTCACCTTTTCCAAGTTTTCCTTTACCTTGACATGAATTTTCTTTACAAACTGAGCTCGATCCCTGCCATGAGTGTTCTTTTACTCATTGCTAGGCAATGGCAATAAATCAAGAAGGGTTAAAGGATTAAACCCATAAACAATTTCAAATGGACTCATGTTAGTAGAAGAATGCATAGATCGATTATATGCAAATTCAATATGAGGTAAACATTCTTCCCAATTGGCTAAATTTTTCCCAATAACACTTCTTAGTAATGCTCCTAATGTTCTATTAACTACTTCAGTTTGTCCATCTGTTTGAGGATGACTAGAAGTAGAGAATAAGAGTTTTGTCCCAATTTTTCCCCAAAAGCCTTTCCAAAAATAACTTAAAAATTTTGCATTTCGGTCCGAAATAATGGTTTTGGGAATTCCATGCAAATGAATCACTTCTTTGAAAAAGAGATTTGAAATATGTTTTGCATCATTTGTCTTAGAGCATGCAATAAAATGAGCCATTTTGGAAAAATGGTCAACTACCACAAAAATTACATCTTTGCCTCGTTTGGTTCGTGGAAGGCCAAGAACAAAATCCATAGATATATCAACCCAAGGTGTATCTTGGATAGGAAGTGGTGTGTATAATCCATGAAGGCGAGACTTTGATTTTGCTTGTCGACAAGTGATGCACTTTCCTATGTACTTTGCCACATTCTTAGCCATTCTGGGCCAATAGAAATGTTCCTGCAATAAATTACAAATCTTGGTGACACCAAAGTGTCCCATTAAACCACCCTCATGAGCTTCAATAATTAAAAGATCACGAATAGATCCACAAGGTATACAAAGTCGATCGCAATAGAACAAATATCCATCATGCTTATAAAATGTTCCATGTCCCCCCATTTCACATAAAGCATAAATTTCCCCAAAATCTTTATCATTTTCATATAATGCTTTGATATGTGAGAATCCAAGAAATTGAGAAGTGGCAAAAGAAATCAAAGCGTACCTTCTAGAAAGGGCATCAGCTACCACATTCTCTTTACCTTTCTTGTACTTGATAGTGTAGGGAAAAGTGTCGATGAAAGATACCCACCGAATGTGCCTCTTACTCAATTGACTTTGTCCTTTCAAGTGTTTCAAGGACTCATGGTCGGTGTGGACAACAAACTCATTTGCTCTCAAGTAGTGTTGCCATGTCTCAAATGCTCTCACCAAGGAATAAAGCTCTTTATCATAAGTAGAATAATTGAGCATGGCACCATGAAGCTTCTCACTGAAGTATGCCATCGGCTTCTTCTCTTGCATAAGAACCGCTCCAATACCTATACCTGAAGCATCACATTCAATTTCAAAAGGTTTATTAAAATTAGGTAGCATCAAAATGGGTGCATGTGTGAGGTGATACTTTAATGTATTGAAAGAATTTTCTTGAGCACTTCCCCATTTAAAAGGGACATCCTTTTTGATAATAGATGTTAATGGGGCTGCCAAAGTGCTAAAATCCTTCACAAATTGGCGGTAGAAGCTCGCTAGGCCATGAAAGCTTCGAATATCTGAGACATTTGATGGTGTTGGCCATCCTTGGATGGCATTGATTTTTGAATCGTCCACCTTCACTCCTTCATTATTAATAACAAAACCCAAAAATATACAATGGTCTACACCAAATGTACACTTTTGAGGGTTAGCAAACAAATGCTCCAATCGTAAAACATTTAATACCTCACGCAAATGCTCAATATGCTCATCAATATTTTTGCTATAAATAAGAATGTCATCAAAGTAAACTACAACAAACTTTCCAATTAAAGGTCTAAGAACATGATTCATTAGTCGCATGAATGTACTTGGTGCATTAGTTAAACCAAAAGGCATAACTAACCACTCATATAATCCAAACTTTGTTTTAAATGCAGTTTTCCACTCATCACCTGGTTTCATTCGAATTTGATGGTAACCACTCTCTAAATCAATTTTTGAGAAGATGCATGAACCATGTAATTCATCTAGCATATCGTCTAACCTTGGAATAGGATGTCGGTATTTTACCGTTATGGCATTAACGGCTCGGCAATCTATGCACATTCGCCACTCTCCATCTTTCTTTGGAACCAAAAGTACTGGAACTGCACATGGGCTCATACTTTCTCGAACCCAACCCTTTTCAAGTAACTCTTCGACCTGCCTTTGAATTTCCTTAGATTCTTCAGGATTTGTTCGGTAAGCTGGCCGATTGGGAATGGAAGCTCCTGGAACAAAGTCGATTTGATGCTCAATTCCTCTCATAGATGGTAGCCAATTCGGTAACTCCTCCGGAAAGATATCTTCAAATTCCTTCAGGAGATCATCAAAAACTTTGGGAAGAGAAGAGGTTAGTTCATTAGATGAAGAAATATAAGCTCCCTTGAAACGTAACAAAAGTAATGGGGTTTCCACACTTATTTTTTTTGCCTCTTTTACCCCTACCAATAATTTCTTTTTTTCTTTTTCCCTCTCCTTTTTTTCTCTCAACTCTTGGGAGTATTGTTTTTGAATATATGCCTGGTCTTCATGAACCTCTTTCGGAGATAGTGGTTTAAGGACCACTTTTTTTTCTACCATGATCAAGTAAAAAGTGATTGTGAAACCCATCATAGGAAACTCGCCTATCATATTGCCAAGGTCGCCCAAGCAAAATGTGACATGCTTGCATTGGGACGATATCACAACATAACTCATCTTGATAATCCTTTATTCGAATGTTAAGGATCACTTGCCGATTGACTTTCACTTCACCACTATTATTGAGCCATTGAAGTTTATATGGCTTTGGAAGGAGCGTCGTTTGAAGTCCCAGCTTTTTGACTAAATAGTCACTTGCCACATTTGTACAACTTCTATTATCAATAATGAGGCTCCATTTTTTATCTCCGATGTAGCATCAACTATGAAATATGTTCTCCCTTTGCTCATCAGGTTCCTCTTGTTTTGGCAATGTGCTAAGAGCCCGCAATGCCACACAATTTAGTCCACTCCCGGTGGAATGAATGCTACCAGCATCATCATCACTATCTTCTTCATTTGGCTTTTCATCATTGGCAGACTCTATGTCTCCCGAATCCGAGATGATCATTACTCGCTTATTTGGACATTGAGTGGAAATATGTCCCCTTCCTTGGCACTGGAAACAAGTGATATCTCGATGTCGGATCTCCTTCCCAACATTCCCTTTAGGCTTAGGTGGTTCAGCCTTGACAAGAGATTTTCCCTTGTCTTCTCGATCTCGATTGCCTTGATGGTTCGGTATGAACCGATTATCCCTTTTTGGCAAGGTCTTTGTTGGATAAGTTTGTGGAAGCTTATCCCTCCTCTTTAGTTGTTTCTCCACTTGGCTAGCCCGGTGGATTAAATCCTCCAAGTCACCATAATTGTGTAGATCAACAATATCGGTAATATCACGATTTAACCCATTTAAGAAACGGGAACATTTGACATTATCACTCTCGTCAACCTCGGCTCGAATCAATGTCGTTTTCAACTCCTTGGCATAATCCTTCACACTTTTGGATCCTTGAGTAAGTTGTTGTAATTTTCTCAAGGCATCCCGTTGGAAGCTTCGAGGTACAAATTTCGCCCTCATAGCCACCTTCAATCGTTCCCACGATCTCAAAGGGCCTTCCCCCATTTTTCGTCGAGTAGAACACAATTGTTCCCACCAAATAAGAGCATATCCAGAAAATTTCAACATCGCCAATCGTACCTTATGCTCATCGATGTAGTTGTAGCAATCGAATATATTCTCGATCCTTTGTTCCCACTCAAAGTAGGCCTCCGGATCCGTGTCTCCTTTGAATGAAGGAATAGAGACCTTGATGTTCCTCATGGGGTCATGATTCATGGAATTTCTCCTTGGTTGTCGTGGAATGTATGGTTCATATTCACCAACAATTGACTCCATCTCATCTTCACCAATAAGATTATTTTGGTTACCCCGCAAAGATTCCTTTTCTCGATCTTGTAGACCATAGTTGATAACATGTGCTCCTTCAATCCGGGTAACTCGGTCGTTAAGACCCCGAATGCTCCCTTGCACGTCGGTTAATTGACGACTAAGTCGTTCAAATAGTTCTCGGATGTTTACTCCGTCATCACGAGCATCACTAGTTCTCGACATTGTGAAATATTTTCTTCACCCACTCGTGTTTACTCTCAACTCAACAAAATGTCACTCACCCCCGTGTTTTCACTCCTCTCTTTAATGATCTCACCACTCACTAATGTGGAAGTTCAAGTAATTTGGAAGTGTTCTCGAAATCAATTGCCAACAATCAATAAGAAATGATTTTTATAAGGAGACTAATAAAGGACATGAAATCACATGAAGCAATGTGGATTTCTTGACTCAATCAAGAAAGCTAAGACTCAATGAATAATCAAAATATAATAATAATAATCTCTTTTACAATAAATAATGGGTTTTTCTATTCTTTTTTTTTTGGTAATTTTTTTACTTCTTTTTTTTTCTTCTTCTTTTCTTTTGCACTTTTTTTTTCAGGAAAGTCCCACAACTAGGAAGTTGGAGATTTCTAACCTCTGATACCAATTTGATATGAACTCGACAATAAACTAGATGGACTTAAAATCCAAGCGGAATGAAATGAAATAAAAGAAATAATTCTAAACCTTTAAGAAGAATAATTTCTTATTGGTTAAAGATTCAAGAGAACGAAATGAAGGATAATGGTAAATCTTTGAGAAATACAAAGAAGTCGATTAGGACTTCACAAGTACTAAACTTACAAAGACTTCACAAGTAATGCAAATCAATCACTTACCTAATGATTGAGAGGCAACGAACCTTCCGAGAACTAAACCCGAAAAGCTCGATTTTGGAGTGTTCCACACAAGAGAGTTATTCACTCACAAGCACAAAACAATATAGAGAAAACTCAAAGAGTGTTTGTATATTTCATCAAAGGGGTGTACTTACAAAATGAATTACAATGGGTTTATATAGGGAACAAACTAGCTAAGAAATAGAAATTACAACTTCATATGTACTTAAATGAAAAACTATAAATCTAAGAATATTTATTTCAGCCTAAGTAACATAAAGTCATCTCAATTATCTCCCAAGATTGGTCCAAGCCGACCATTGTTCAAACAAGTGGAGAGAAAGTCATAAAGGAGCCATTAAATATTTTTGCCAATGCAACATTTTGAAAATAATGTATCTCCTTCATCTAAGGTCCAAATTGAACACGGTTTCTTGCATTGAACAGATAACTTGATGTAGTTTGTCTAGTTAAAATTTCAAAGCATTCCGACAGGGATTCGAATTTTGGTGAATTTTCAAAGTTAATTAGTCATTGCTGCCAGCACCACCTTTTGGAAAATATGTGTCTTTCTTTCAAATTCACCAACTTGATTTTCCTTGTTTTAGGCTTCAATAATAATTTGGACTTGTTTTTGAAAGGCCTTAGTATGACTTCGAGTGATTGGACCGAGCGGTAGTATGATTTGGTCTTGAATTTTTGCATCAGGTATAGTGAGGATTGAAATATTGGATAGCTCATTCTTCACCCCCTAGTAGTTTTCATTGCTACCAGTTCCTTTCATACTCTTTCTCACTTAGCTTTCTATTACAAGATTGTTCTTTTTATTCTCTCAATTTCTAGGTCATGAGATGTTAACTAATTCTTATAACTTTTACTCATATGTAACATTTGGATATAAAAAAAAGAAAAACATAAAAAACATAAAAAACATAAATACAAAATAAATACTAAGTAACATTTGTTATCCAAATAACTAGAAATTAATCTATTTTTTTTACAAGGATAATTCAATAACTCATGTTGATTAATCAAACTAAATACTCACTGATAATGATATTAAAAACATATTATATCTTTGTTATAGTATCAAAATTTATTGATTGTGATATAGTTCCAAAACATAGGTAGTTATTTTTGTCCAATGGATTTCTATATGTATATGGGTCATACAAGTAATAAATATAGTCATAGGCTTATATATTGATCCCATAAAAATTGTGTAGGTAATTTGATTAATCAAAAATGAACTAGCTACCTCTTGAGTTGAGTGAATAGACTTGGGTTACAAATGGATACTTAGACTCTAGGTTTGACTCACTTCCTTATGTATAATGATATTTATTTAGTATTTGGATAATATTATATTCAATTGTTGAACAAATGGTAGATTAATATAAAAATGTCTTAGTACCTCTTGGCATATAAGGTGGTTGTCATCCTTGGATTTTCACTACTAAAGATAACCTCCTCATAGTTTTTCCTTTGGTGTTTCTCCATAGAAATAACATATCATTTCATTCACTATTCATTCACATGTATACTCCTATTTGACAAAATGTCAACTTTTCTTGACAACTTCGAGTGTGTATTTCTATTTTTCAAATTCTAATATCATAAAGATAATAAAATTATGCTAATAATTGTCTTTGTATTTTTGGCATCATAATATTATATTTATATCAATTAACATAAATTTTTGGATGAATCTTACGTACAAACATCATATAAGAGAAAATAACTTATATTATTATCACAACCATATAAAATATCTCCACTTGAATGTGTTTCATGGACTTTATTGTCATTATTTACCAGAACCAACACAAGACTCCGACACTATGGTGCAACCCCTATATTAGATTCTCCACATGACTTATACATCACTTAAGGTTAGTTATTGTAGAATATTCACAATGGATTAGTCATAAATATGTTTGAGCTTTTGACTTCGTAAGCATCATACTCATAAAAATAAAACTTAACTCAATCTCGAGTTTTCACATAGGTTTATCTAATGCATTCA
The DNA here is from genome assembly GCA_029783825.1 of Sapria himalayana. Taxonomy (NCBI): domain Eukaryota; kingdom Viridiplantae; phylum Streptophyta; class Magnoliopsida; order Malpighiales; family Rafflesiaceae; genus Sapria; species Sapria himalayana. The sequence goes on from JAREIK010001718.1 coordinate 1,984,993, forward strand.
TATTAGAAGAGTTGTTACTTCCTTCTTATCATACATTGTGAGTGTGTCCCATTACTTATATTTTACCATCCTCCACAACCAATATATATAAACCTATGATATAGTGAAAATATTAAATTTCAGTTCTAAATAATATTTACATATATCAGCATTCAAACTACAATTTTACTACAAATATAAATAATATAGAATCACATCATCATAATTAAAATATAATAAACCAACCCTATATCCCACTTAAGCCTAACATTAGAAAATAAATTGTCTGAGATATTTGGTGTGGTATCTCGTGGAATTTAGGATTCCCAATGATAGCGCCAATGATGATTTAAGTATAAAACCTAATTACGACAAATAATCATACCACATAGGGTTTTGAGTACTCTTGGCTCCAAATATGATTCCCCCCCTCCCCGAAAAATTTCTCAGTGTTTCTTTTGTATTTTGAGATTAAATGCAAATATTAAAGCTGAAAGTTATGTTGTTGGGTTGAGATCATAACTTTTTTATCTTTTTGAATCTTCATGTAGTAGAAAAGTCATGAAAACAAAGGATTGCCAAGACATAAGTAACTCCCCTCTAGAGCACAAAGTCATTAAGGCAAGAATGCTATGACTAAGATTTTTTCTCTCAAGATCATGAGATCATGGAAGAAAGAATGTTGTGATTAAGATAATTATTCTTTAGAATTCAAAATCATAGTGGTAAGAATGGGCATGATTGAGGTATTTACTCTCTATAATGAAAAGTCTTTGCTGCAAGAATGCCATGACTAAGAAATTTACTCTCTAGGTCATAACGTCTCAGTAAAAAATATTATCACTGTTAAAAATAACTTGATGTTATGTGATTTTTAGTTTATATTGATTAAGTCATGGCACTTAAAAATATCATGAAAATAATATTCTAGAGTACTTAGTTGTTGTGATATGAAAATAAAGTTGTGACTATCAATGTGTTTAAAGGTAATACGACCATGACTCTAAGAAATTGTCACAACCATGAAATTAGTATTGCAAGTAAAAAGATTGTAATAATTCAATGGTAGAGTCACTGCATACAAAGATTATTATGACTTATTTTTAGAATCATGACAAAGAAAGACTGTAGCAACTATTAATATGCTTGTTAAAGTATCAGAACATGATATATCCCATGAATATAAATATTATAACTTTCCACCAATTTTCTTCCCTCTAGGTCATTGTTCTACTAAGTTAATCAAATTTACCCAAAATACCTTTGATTTCTCTATTATTTATCAAATTCTATCAAAACCACGATTTAATAAAATTTAATTATTTAAAGCTCAAATTAGTACAAACACTTAATGAATCCATCCCAAACAACTCAACATATTTGGTACATGGAATATCAAACAATTATCATCTAATTCATCACAATCTTTTATAATTGAGAGAACCAAATAACATATGTGAAGTCTTCATGATTTCTACTAAAGGATTGAGAAGATGAAAAACTCACTTTATTTTATCTTTTTACTTATGAGTCAATAGATTTTCAAGAAGATATCCAGCATGAAAAATGGATGAAAATATCAAGGCTATCACAAAAATGACACATGGAAACATGCTCAACTTCCAAAAGGTAACAAATCCATTCATGCAAAATGGATGTACAAGTTGTACAAAGATTATAAATATAAAGCTAGAATTGACAACAATCCAAAATAAGTAGAACCTAGAACAAATAGATGTGAAGTCTACCTTTATGAATAGAGTAATAGAAGGTGTCTACATTCAGCAACCACCAAGCTTTGAAATCAAAGAAGGAGAAGCCAAGGGTTTAAAGTTGAATAAGAGATTCTACATACTGAAACAAGCATCGATAACATGGAATAATCGAATCATTTTGATATATCAAAATGATTTATTTGATATATATCAAATAAGGTGTCATTTTGATAGTATGTTTATATGTGAATTATTTGGACCTCACTAGAAGCAACCCAAGCATGTTAGAAGAATTCGAGAAAACAATGAATAATGATTTTGAAATGACATATATTGGGTCAATGGTGTATTATCTTGGCATCCAAATTCAACAAAAAAAAATATGGAATCTTCATTTCATATGGAAGGTGTACAATTGAGATTTTCAAGAAGTCAAAGATGGATAAAATAATCCAAGAAGAACAATTGTGGAATGCATAATCAACCCATCAAAATATAAAGAAAAAGAGATAGTAGATCCAACACTTTTCAAAAATATAGTTGCATGTTTGATGTAATTGACATGCATAAGGCCCAATATTTTATTTAAAATTGGACTTGTGAGCCACCACATGGGAGCTCTAACAGCTACACATTTCAAATATGAAATAAGAATTATTTATCTAAAATGTATAATTTAATCTTGAACTATTTTATTCATTTTCTAATGAATACAAGCTAGTGGGATATATTGATAACAATTTGAGTGACATCAATGATCGAAAGAGCACAATCAATTTTATGCTTTTTATGGGAGATACCACTTTCTTCTTGAGGTTAGAGATGCAACTAGATACCATCCTCTCTACATTTGAAGTGAAACTAACAATGCTGTTGCTACCTTGTGCAATTGTCATGCAATTTGCATCCATAATTTATTGAAGAAATAGAGCATGCCATGAGAAGAGTTGATGATTATTTGTTTTGACACAAGTCAATGATATCTTTGGCTAAGAAAGTTGTTTTTCAAGATCAAAGTATGCATATTGACACTCATTACCACTACATAAGGGATTGCATAATAAGAAAGGAAGCATGTTTGAAGTATGTGAAGTCATATGACCAAATCTCTGAAATTTTCACCCAGCCACTTGTTGGGTCTGTCTGAATTGAGTAAACTGAATTTTATTTGGTTTGTAGTCTTATTTGATTATTTTAATTTTAAAAATAACTATGTATTATTATTTTAAGTCTGCATATTTTATTATTTAATTACTATTATTTTTGTTTATTTTTATCTTTTTAAGACAATAACATGAGATTATTTTCCATGTTCTAAAATTCAAAAAAAGGAAAAAACTAAAAAACATGACATTCCCATTTTTCTTAAGACACATGTGTGGTGCCTCTTTTGATGGGGTGGACTACCCCCATCAAACAAGTTTTAATTTTTTAAAAAAATAATGAATGTGTGTGCATTTTTTATATATTTAGAAAGTATTTTAGTTTCATTCAACAACATTTATTTCATACAGAAGTTGACTATTTTTTTCTTCTATATTTCATATAAGTCTTCTTTGGACATAACATATGCATGAGCAAATTTTCTTCTCAATAGAAACTGAGGGCTACTAATATACTATTGCTGCTGATATTATGTTGCTACTATGTTGTTGTGTTTTTGTTATGATGCTATTGTGATGTTGATGTGCTCCAAGTGAACTGTTGTACTGCTATTGCATTATGCTTTTAAGGCTGCTTAAAAAAGAATATAATAATTGCTTAGTTTCTTCTCCTCTATCTAGTAATTAGAAATATTGAAATATGTCATTTCTTAGCCATGGAGTCAACGAACTAAATAATTAACCTAAAGAATAACATATAATAAATTTCAAACAAATCTCCACAAAAAATCATAGTTTATTTCATTATTTTGAAATTCAAATTTGTAGGAATTATGTTTTAGAAAATTAATTTTAGCTCAAAATGAAATTTTTGGATGTTGTGTTTGATGGAATTTAATATGTATGAAGATATTTTTAGCATATATTATTTATATTAGAAGTATATATTAAACTTTGGGTATTATTATGCATTTTAAATTTTCTGTGATATTTTGAATTATGACTCTATAATTAAATTTTGAATTTGTGGACTTGTGCATTTAAATTCAAAATTGATTTACTTGTTTTAAATTACATAAAATTTCTAGATTGAATATGTTCCCATAAAGCTGGATAACCTAGGAAAAGTAGTCCATGGCATGACCAGAATCATGCTTGAAATATTTGCGAGTTAGTCCTAGCATGGTTTGGGTAGTTCTAGGTTAGGGTTTGTGGCCCACATTCTACAAAAGATGTCAAATGACACTGCCTCTCATGTTGCCTTTGGCCTGGCTAGCCAAAATAGGCTATCCTGGACCTAACTTAAGGAAACATGAATATTGCCAGGTTTAGTCTAGAATGAACTAGGCTAGCCTCGAATAAACCTAGGTGTAACTTTAATATGATTCATGCTAGCCTAAAATGAACCAAGCTAGCATGGAATGAAGCAGGGCTAGCCTAAAACAAACCAGAGCTAGCCTAAGTTCGAGCCATGCCTAATGCATGGGTATGTAGAGTTTGGCACGACCCAACCTAGCCTGACATGAATTATGCAGCTAGTGGGCCGACGGGGATGTGTCAAACTACCCTTTTTTAGAGTAGTGTAAGCATGACATAACATGTGCTAAAAATCATGTCATGCCGAGCACGTCATAGTGGCCTAGCTGGAGCTAAAAAAAAACAAGCAGGCTAACCAAGCTTGGCCTATTAGATACCTTAACTAAATTTTATTTAATTAAAAATGACACTTTTCAAGATAAAATTTTTTTATCTCAATTAGCTTTTTAATTTAAAAATGTTCATTGTTCCAAACAAAACCATTTCACAATGTTTTTAGTTCTTTCAAATTAATCATTGAGTGACCCAACTTCCCTAACACCATTGAAGCAATAAGATGTTGTCAGATTGTAAAATTCACTTGGCATCATAAAATGGGGTTTATGGGGTATGTGGAGATATAAATTTTTTTAGCAATAATATAAGCCCATGTTTAGTAGGTAACATATAATAAATGATTATGATTTATTTGTATTAGTTTATGTTGAAGTTTAAAAAATATATATTTTATTTTAACTTCGACACTCCCCCTTGTTGAAATATATTTGAGTCCAGGTAGGCTTCTAAAGTGTTGGTGCTTCTTCCTTGGTAAAGACATTGTTAGGATATGAGTAATTTGTTCTTCTATACTATAGTAGACCAAATTTACTTCCATTTCTTTTATTACTTCCTTTATGAAAAAAAAATGTTCAGTGAAATATGTTTGGTTTTATTGTGAAGGAGTGAATTGTTTGCTAAGGTAATTATTGACTTATTGTCATAAGATATGGATGTGGTTTTTTGATCTTTTTCATTTAAGTCTTCGAGTATCTTCCTTAACCAGATTACTTGTGAGGTAGCCAAAGAAGTAGAGACACATTCAACTTTAGTTGTGGACATTATCATAGTTGATTGCTTTTTGGATACCCATGAGACTGCTACTATCCTGAGACAAAAGGTATATCCTGGTGTACTTCTAAAATTATTTGGACATCCTTCCAAATCACTAATGCAATATCCAAATAGTTTTATATTCATTGTCTTAAAATATCTAAACCAAGGTATATAGTATCTTTAAGATATCTTAGGACTTATTTGGCAGCTCCTAAATATATATGTGTAGGATAAAGCATGAATTGAGATAATATATTTACAGAGTAAATGATGCAAGATCAAGTTGCTAAAACATACATAAGACTCCCAATTAGGCTTCTGTATAAATTCTAATTAACTTTTAAACCTTTAGTTAATTTTAGTTTAAGATATGTTAGTAAGGAGGTCGATACTAATTACAAGTATATATTCCAAATCTTTTTAAAATGTTTTGTATGTAATCAGTTTGAGTAATAAATACTCCAAAATTATCATAAGTTTTCTCAAGTCCTAGGAAATGATGAAGTCCTAAATCAAAGATTTCATATTTTTTCATCATATCCTTTTAAAATTTGTTAATTAAGTTCTTATTATTACTAAAAAGTTATATCATCCATGTATATAGTAACTATTTAAAATAGCAGTAATGTTACCCTTTAATAAGTATAATATGTTCATTTGAGCTTCTAATTAAACCATGTTTTAATAAATAGGTATTTATGCATGTATACCAAGCTAGTAAAGCTTGTTTAAGCCCATATAATACTTTATTTAGTTTATATATATATAAATTTCAAAACCTTTTACTATGAAGCCAAGTATTTGATCCACATAAATGTTTTAGAAATATTGAATTTATATCTAATTGATATAAAGGATAGCATCTCTGACCAACCTAGACAATGTTTCTAGTTGGGCTACTAGTTCAAAGGTACCAAAATAATTTGTTGTTTATAGTCGGGCTAGTAGTGCAAAGGTATCATAATAATTTGCCAATTCATAGAGTGTTACCTTTAGCAATCAATCTTATCTTGAAGATGTGTTTGCTATTATTCAACTAATTTTTTAGTTTGTATATCACATTTACTCTAATAATGCTTTTATTATTAGCTGAATTAATCAAAGTCCAAGTTTTATTTTTAACTATTTGTTAAATTCTCTCTCCATAGCTAATATTCATTCATGATGTTGTACAAACTTCTCAAAGTGTTGAGGCTCTACTATCATGGAATTATATCTTTCATAGATGTCTTCAGTAATCTATATTTGATTCATATAGATGGTGAAGTAGGTGAATGAGGCTCAGAAAAAAAATTAGATGTGGAATCAAACTCGTTAAGTTTCATTTTATGTGCATCTAAAATTATCTAACTTTGAGTTTGGTTCATTTGGCTCATTTTCAATTTCAATTACATTTTCAAAATTAGTGACAATTTTTAATGACATATTCACTTGTTTCCAGTTAGTATCTTCATCAAATAAGATATTTTTATTGAACTAAAATATATTGTTTTCAAGTGTATATAGTTTGTAACCTTTGGAGTTCAGATTATAACCCACAATGATCTTTTGCAAGTGGATTCTACCTATTTTTTTTTCTATTTTGTTTTGGTACTTGGAAGTAACACAAACTACTAATAACTTTTAAGTAATGCAATTTTGGTTTTCTCCCGGTCTAAGCTTGAATATGTGAGATTTTTTAGAGCATATATAGGACATCTATTAATTAAGTACACAATAATGTTTACTACTTCTTCCCAAAAATATTTGGGTAAATTTTTCTCGTTTAATATAGTTCTAGTCTTTTCTATAACTATTCTATTTCATCTCTCAATCATATCATTTTGTTGTGGTTGAAAGAATTCACTTTATATGTCACTTCTAATCCATTTAAGTAAGTTTTCAGGCTATCTTTTAAGAATATTCTGAAAGTTTACAATGAACTTAAAAGCCTCACATCATTCTTGTACAATCACCTACAAGCAACATAAATAGCTATTGCTTGCTAGAGATGGTATTTACATTGGTCCATAGATATTAATATGTACAAAGTCAAGTAGATATGGAGCTTTCCAAGCAAAATCCTTTGGAAAAATATGCCTAGAGGTTTTCTCCATGGCACTTACATCACAAACATATTGTGCTACCTTGATTTCAGAGGGTAACTATCTGTCACATTTTTATGAGCAATAAATTGTAAACTCTTATAATTCAAATGTCTTAACCTTCTAAGTCATAGACTTGAGAGATGGTACACTTGCATTTTTAATGCAATGTAGAGGTAATGAGTTATATTAAGAGAAAAACTTTTATTCTATATTATTTCATATTTCCAATATATGAATTCTAGAATATTTATCAAATATGACACAATATTTTTCTTCAAAGACAAGTTTATAGTTTATCTAGATCAATTGGCCCATACTTTATAGGTTTTGATCCAAGGTTGGAACATGAGAACATCATCTATAATCTCATCTCCCTTTGAACTTAAAGTTGAGTGTAAATTCATTAATAAACTTTTGTATCAAGACATATAATTTGAATAACCGATGTCCAAAAACTAAGAGTTGAATGATTTAACAAAAGAATCTATAATGAAAAAGGAACTTCCCCAAGGGGTTTTTCTTTAGCATAGCAACTTGTTAATGACGAATGAGTCTACAATCCTTCATTTGATGACTAAAAATCTTATAATAAAGACACTATGATTTTTTGTATGATAGTAGTCCTTTTCTGAATGGTCACTCTTCTTACGTTTATTACTTTAATATGTAGAAGAGTGGTCATCTGTATTTAATAAGTATCGAGAATTAGAAAAAGTACTTTTGTTCTTGGCCATTTATTTTTCATTTTGAGCTCCATTTTCATTTCTCTAGTGGATTGGTTGAAATTTGCTTGTTGATGAACCAATATTCATTCTAGACTAAAAGACTCCTCCAGTTGATGTTTTATTATTTTTATGAAGTCTTTGTTCAAATGATGCACTAGTTGAAATTTTGTATTAGTTTTTCTTGAAGTTTAAACAAAATATATTTTTATGTGATGGATCAATTTGTTGATAACGAGCCTTGGCCTCTCAGTTTGATGGATTTGGGCTCTACATCACTACAATACTGTGTATGCTTACATAGTGGACTATAACTCATCTGGTCCTCTGCTCATCCAATAAATGAAAGCGTGTAGGGTTATTGTTTTAATAAAGCCTTTTTTCGACTCTTTACCATTTTTATTTATTAAGAATATATAAGCATTGTTATTATCAGATCTTTTTTTATGTGAATATCATTTTTAATATTTGATGCTACTATGCTCGTTCTCTATCCTTTGGATCATCTTCTTCTTCTCATGATTTTTCTTAATCTTTACCTCTTCTGTTCTATATTGTGATCCTTGTTGTATCAAAGAATATTGATCTAAATACAACAATTGGTATCATTGCCTTGTATTAATCTGAGATTGAAGTTATTTTAAAACAAGTGTTCAAAATCTTCGACAAATTAAACATTTCTCAAAGTTTATTGTTCTGACCTAAACATATATTCACAAATCTTTTATATCTAGTGTAGATCTATTTAGATCGAAAGGTTTTGTGTTAAATAAATACCAATTTCTATAAGATCCCCAAATTTTCTGCTCAAATTTCTTAATAATTTTTTGAACAGATTGACAACCAAATATCTAAGTTCAACAAGCCTGGGGTCTATCCCTATACCCCTATTCGATGAAGAAAACTTCGACTACTGGTTTGTTAAAATGAAAATATTATTTATATCACAAGATATATGAGAGCTTGTAGATTCTGATTACATGGAACAAAAAAAACCTCTCTTCTCTAGAAGAAAAAGGGGTGTTAAAAGAACTAGAATTAAGAAAATCTAATACCAAAGTATTGTTGTTCATCCAATAAGGTGTCCGTAATGTTATTTTTCCCTGGTTGTTGGGCTGTACTCAAGCCAAAGAGACTTGGAATCTTCTTAAGTAAGAATTCCAGTGAGCTAAAAAATTTCGAGGGGCACTTCTACATTCCTTAAAAATAAATTTTTGAGAATCTAAGAATGAATAACTCAAATTCTCTCACTGAGTTCTCCACTGAGTTCTGGATGTGGTTAAGTAGTTAATAAATACATGAAGAAACTATTATAAAAACTTAATTAGTTAAAAAATTATTCATATGCATGCCTGCCAAATTCGACCATACTATGGCAGTAATAGAGGAACTAAAGGACTTGTCAAACTTGACTAATCAATAAGTCATCAGCACTCTAAAATCTTATGAGAGTTGATTACTCAAGATGAGAGACACAAAGTGTGAAAATAGATAATCAAGCAACAGAAGCACAAAATAAAAAGAAGCCATCTAGGTATGTTTCCAAAAAATAAGTCTAGAAATAATAATAAAAGTCATGCTTCTTATGAATCATCAAATACTCCTCTAAGGGGTTCACATATCTCTTGCAATATATGCAAGAGAACCAACCACACCAAGAAAGAGTGTTGGTTCAGAAACCAAAATCAATGCCTAAATTATAAAAAGTTTGGGCACTTTTTTAAGGATTATAAGTTGAAGCACATCATATGTGCTAGTTGTGCAAAGGAAGTACCCTCTGCAGAACACTTATTCTATGTGTCTGAAACCACAAAAATTTTCTCTCCGAATGTATGATTCTGGACAGTGGTTGTTCAAATCACATGTCTCGAAATCATAATATATTTGTGAATTTATAGTCATTGGTAAATTCCCAAGTCAAACTAGGAAATGGTGACCTTGTCCAAGCAAAAGCAAATGGTAAAGTCACTGTCTCTACCCCAATGGGAGATAAGGTCATAAGTAATATTCTGCTGGTTCCAGTATTGGATCAGAATCTCCTCAGTGTGATGCAGTTAATGGAGAATGAATTTAATTTGGTATTCAGAAATAATTTATGTAATATATTTAATCAAGAGTCAAAAACAAAACATGGCATTAACCATGAATACTGAACAAAATTCAACTCTATGACATGTAAGGTTTGACCACCTAAACTATACAAGTTTTAAAATACTTTTACAAAATCAACTTTTAAGAGGGGTGTCTTCTAATCTAAGCATTTCCTTTTCAGTTTGTGAGAAATTTGACATGGGTAAGCAGTCCATATAGAGTTTTCCCAAAAGCACTACCTAAAGAGCATCTCAACCACTAGAGTTAGTTCCTTGGCAAACAATAAATATTTTTTATTGTTTGTTGTTGATTATACCAGGGTGATGTGTGTATATTTCTTGAAACACAAGGCTAGAGCCTTTGACTATTTCAAAAAGTTTTATCCCTAACAGAGAGGCAATCTGATCTAAGTATGGAAACACATAGAACAGATAAATGTGGTGATTTACTCTCATAGAAATTCAAGAATTTCTATGAATAAAGAAGAATTCAAATACACCTAACCACCTCATACTCACCACAATAGAATGGTAATATGGAGAAGAGAAATATGAGTGTGTTGAAAATGATCAGAACACTCTTAAGTAAAAAAAATATATAAATACTATTGGGCATAAACTATAAATACATTAGTTTATTTGCTTAATAGTTGCACAAAGAGGGCATTAGAGAATCTCACTCCATTATAGGCTTGGAGTGGGAGGAAACACAATATAAAATATTTAAAAGTATTCGAGAGTATTTGTTACTCTCACATGCGGAAACCTTTTAGATCAGAATTAGACTCCAAGAGTCTAAAATATATTCTAGTTAGATACAATATACAATCCATGGGTTAAGACTGTATTCACTAGAAATAAAAATATATCTGGTGAGAAGAGATATAATAATTGATGAGAGTAATAAATGAGAAGTAAATATGCAAAATTCTAGTGTGCAAAATATTAGAATACAAGACTGGAATCTAGAACTTTCAGTAGATGATAACAATGAAAGCAATCCAATGTATATTTCAAGTTATCATTCAGAGTCTAAGTCAAACATAGAAGAACATGATAAGTTTGTTACACCTGTCAAGTATAAGTCATTAGATCAAATATACTAATAATGCAACTACTCATCAGTTGAGCCCCTCAACTATGAAGAGCCAGTAGGGCATCAAGTATGGGTGGATGCTATGAAGATAGAAATATCTATCATAGAAAAAATCACACTTTGACATTAGTATACTTACCCCAAATTAAACATAGAATTGGAGTTAAGTGGCTATTTAAGAATAAAAATCAACTAAATACCAGTCAACCCTTATGTAAGGCCAGATTAGTGGCCAAGGATTATTCCCAAAAGGCTCACACAAATTATTTCAAAACCTTTATTCCTGTAGCAATATTAGAACTGTGAGATTCTTAATAGCCTTAGTTGGACAAAAAGATTGGATTATATTCCAACTTGATATAAAATTTACATTCTTGAATGGTAATATGAAGAAAGAAATTTATGTAGAACAACCTCTTGGGTAAGGGGCTGAGCATTGTGTTTATAAATTAAACAATGCTCTTTATGAGTTGAAATAAGTTTCTCATGCTTGGTATCAACAAATAAACTCATACTTGTTAAATCAAAGATTCAAACGAAATATGAGTGAGTCAACACTTTATATTAAAAAGAAAAAAATTCTGAAATATTGATTCTGCCAATCTATGTAAAAATTATGTACATAATTTTTACAAGTAATAAATCTGAACTAGTTGAAGTATTTAAACATGATATGCAATATAAATATGAAATGATAGGCTTAGGCACCCTAAAATACTTCTTAGGACTTAAAATTTTTCAATACTCAAGTGGTATATCAGTATGCCAAACAAGATATATCCAGTCAATACTAAAAAATCATGATATGAATGAATGTAAACTAGTTTCTACACTACTAATTATAAATCAGAAGTTAATATCTACACAAGACATAATAATTGATGATAAATTATACAAAACTCTAATTAGTTGTCTATTGTATGCATCTACCACACGACCTAATATAATGTATGCAATACACATTTTATCTAGATTTATGCATACACCTATCCATATACATCTTAAGACTGATAAACGAGTCTTAGGATACCTTAAAGGAACTTTAGACTTAGGTCTAAAGTATTCTAGAATTATATATACAAACATAACTTGGTATGTTGATAATGATTGAGGAAGATATCTAAAAGACTATCAAAACACTTTTGGATACATCTTTATTCTATGAACTACGATTGTATCTTAGTCATCCAAGAAACAATTCATAGTTGTACTATCCACTACTAAAACTGAATATATTTCTGCTTCAGTAGCAACTTAATATGCTTTATGAATGAGGAAGTTGTTGATTAATTTGGATAAACCTCTAAAAGAGCCAACTGATATATTATGTAATAATCAGTCCACTATATCCATAACTAGTGATGTTGTAATACATAGCAGAAAAAAATATATAGGGCTTAAATATTATTTTATTAAAGACACGATTTAGACTAATGAAATAAAATTAATTTTTACAGATTCGAAGAATAGTTGCCGATATCTTCACTAAGTCACTGCCTGAAGATAAACTAGTCTACCTAAGAGAATAGCTAAGGATTTGAACCAACTACATCAAATGAGAGAGAATGTTGATAATGGGCCTAGGCCTCTCAGTTTGATGGACTTGGGCTCTACATCACTATATTACTGTGTATGCTTACATTATGAACTATAGCTGATTGGGTCCTCTATTCATCCAATAAATGAAGCACGTTGGGTTATTGTTTTAATAAAGTTATTTTTTGATTCTTACCATTTTTGTTTATTAAGAATATTTAAGTATTCTTTTTATCAGATTTTTTTATGTGAATATCATTTTTAATATTTGATGTTATTATGCTTGTTCTCTCTCCCTGGGATCTTCTTCTTCTTCGCCCAATTTCTCTTCATCTTTACCTCTTCTGTTCTGTTTTATGATCCTTGTTGTATCAAGGAATATCAATCTAAATACAACACAATTGACACATATTCTCAAACTTGCATAATTGATTAATTTATTCTATGTTACACTAACCTTTACTTTGTATATAAGTGTTACATTTTAGAAATGTGGATGTTTTTTTTTTCTATTTCCTTAGAATTTTCTCTCTTCTTTTTCCTTTTCTCTCTGCAAGTTCATACAAAAATCTTGATTGTGCTTCTGTATTATTTCTCACAATTAATTTTTAAGTTTTATTACTAATGATTTAAATTATATAGTTTGAATTAGTTTTCGTCAAGTATAAATACCTCCTCCCCTTCTTGTATTGTAGATCACAAGTAGAAAAAAAAAAATCACAAGCACTTTTTTTATTTTTAACACACCCTAGGTAATAATAGGGGCTAGGTTTGCATTTATGTGCAATGCATCATAACTACCAAGGCTGGCACTAATAGTTGTCACAGAAAAAATACTATATGATAATCATCCTAGCCTAGCTTGATTAGGTTTTTGATTTAGCCCATGCATGCAAAAATGTCTGTGCAGGATCAAGAGGGTTGGGCAAGGTCAAGGTGCATTTGAGAGGGAGTTGAGCAGCAATAACAATCACGACAAGGTGAGATTAGCTCAGTACATATTTTATTATTGATGCCCTTTAGTTAGACAGACTTGGCAATGAGAATTTAAGTGTTGTGGGCAATGGAGGAAAGCATATTTTCATTTTCCATCATATCCAAGAAAGAAGGAAAAGATAATGCTAATTAGCAATTAACTCTATGATACACTAAGTAAAATTAACAACCATTGATAGAAATTACAAACATTTTCGAACTTTCATAGTGCCTAGTGGTACAACTGAGGGATGTGCCATGTGTCCATTTACATGACCACGTGAGATTATAAAAGATGCGCATGGGCATGGGCTACTTAAAGAAAACCCCAGTTCTAAAAACAACAATCATTAAACCAAGATTATTACTCAATTTTGTTAATTTTCCTTATTAAATTTTTTTGCTAATTACCCTCACCTCATTGAGTTGATTCCTTAATTAAATAAAATCATAGGTGTCTCACGATGCTTGTCCAGTTATTTTTCAAAAAAAAAACACAAAAACATTTGTTTTAGGATAAGCTTATAACAACTTAACAAGACACAACAAAACCAAAGAACAACATTAGTTATCTTATAAAAAGGAGCATTCATATAATGAAAGCTGACAAACATGCAGATCAGACAAGAAATCCTACATTTTCATTCCAGAATGCCCTTAATTAATTTCCCATCTCGATCTTTCATTGTCAATGGGTAAACCGGTAACAACGGGTAATGACACTGCAGCCACGGGAGTAGGGATTTGCTTTCTGCCTCTTATTGCAATTATAGTAAGAGTGACCTCGGCGATTGCATGGGATGGAGTTGGCCCTAAGAGCACTGTAACTAATGAACTTTGTCCTTTGAGCCATTAATCGGCGATTGGTCTCAGAATCCATCATCATTTCGCTATCGATCTCGAGATCAAAACAATCACCTTCATGGCATCCGCCCATGTGTCCGACCTGAGTTAAACCCCAACTAGCTGCATCGTCAAATGAATGTGTTGCCGTGGCAACTAGAACCGTCATGACCAACATGAGAAAGATCATCATATTCTGGAAAGCCATTTTGGGCATGTAAATTCAAAATAGGAAGAAATGGAAAGTTTGGGTCCGCACCTCCCCTTATAGAGGAGCAGAACCTTGTACAGTAAACCAAAATGAAGATGGGAATTTTATGATTTTATCCGGATAAAAAAACGGAGGAGAGAGAGAGAGAGAGACGGTTTGCTTGAATTCAGGGTATTGAGCGTTAAATGATGTCTGTTTTTGACTGATAAATTAGGATTTTTGTTTCTTAATTTGGGTTGGAGTGAGTGATGGACAATGGCTCGCAAGGACAACTCAAGCTGTTTTTGTAACTGTTAATGGTCGGTAAAGTATTTCCCCTACCTCATCGTGGCACATTGGATGGAGCGAATTTGCTTGCTTCCTGTTATGTCGATGCGATGCCCATGTCCTGCTATAATGTTTACTTAATCATCGGTGGGAAACGACGGGGGAATGGGTTTGATATATATAGACACACACACATAATGTTATACATGATTATGTACATTTATATTCAACATAATATATGCCTAGGCTCACACGCACGCGCACACACACACACACATAATGGTATACATGTATGTACATTTATATTCAACATTATATATGCCTAGACGCTCACACACACACACACACAAAAGAATATACGTGTATGTACATGTATACCATTAGATGTGTGCAAGTGTGTGTGTGTGTGTGTAAAATATCTAATTATTGAATGATTCACTTGACATGTGCTTTAAATTAAAGAAATTCATTGTAAATCAAATTGTTAGTTGAATAAATTGGATAACCAACATATGTTGCAAAAAATTTGATTTCATTAATATTGATTTTGAATTTGGTGATATTTAGTATAATGTCACATATACTAATAGATTGCCAAAACAATATACAATGTCATATATTGTTCACTTCTAGTAATTGTGTTTTAATATAATTTCAAAACCTTTGTTCCCATTTGAAAATCATATATGCTAAAAGATTTTTAAATACATTATAATTTCAAAGAGATTCGCACATCACTAGTGTTGCATGTGTATATACATTGCAAGATAAATTTTAAACTATATAATATCAGAACTATTATTCCAACCGAAAACCCATATTTACAAAGTATCAATGTACCAAAACATATTAAAACAAATGAACATCACTGTTTATGTAGTTTGTCTGTGTGTGTGTGTGTCGGTGCATTATAATTAAATTTAAAAAATAAATAATGTCAAAACTAGTATTCCCTTAGGAATATTATGTTTATCAATTATCAATGTGAGGTGATACTATATGGACTTTTAAAAGAATCTAGAAGAGCCTAAAATATTATTAATAATCTCAAAATGTTCGACAGAATTTTACTACAATTCTAAAAAATTCCATAAGCTTGAAGACACTCTTCCATTCTAGAATATTTTAGTGATTTCTATTTTAAAAAGATTGTAACGACTAGTATAATCTTGACCCTTGAACATGGGAAGCTCACACTATATAAGGGGACCAAAAACATATAAGGGAGTCATCTCCATTATTGTACTTACAAAACATTCAAGTTTTATTTGTAATATATTTTCTCTCTTTTAGTATATCTTTTTCTTACTAAGCTTGTGTGTTGGATCTTCTTGGTGTAACTCTTGTGAGAGGTAAGAGTTGGCTGACTTTGGCAATTTTGGAAAAAAAAATTTCTAGTCTAAGACCATACGTATTATACTAAGGCTTGCGACCCATGACACAAAGACATATTAAACGTGCACATCAATTTTCTTGTGTGATGCATTTACATTATAAGTAGTGTGTACAACAATTATTCACCAAAAAAAAAAATCTCATGTCAACATTTATATATGGTGAATAATATTGATCCTCAAACCCTTTGTTATCTATAGCAAGAATGCCAATATTAATTTATAGAAATATCAAATATTCAAAAAAAAATGTTGGATTATATTATATACTACATGCAAATATGTAAGTGTCTGTGTGTGTGTGTGTGTGTGTGTGTAGTATATAATTTATTTTATTAACTATTTCTTTAACCCTCTGTTTTATTTCTTTTATTTTACAAATATGTTGAGAGATTGAATACATGACATTGAGATAATAACAGGGTCCTACAGCCCATTTAGTAGGCCACAAATTTTTTTGAGCATGACCCGATCTAGTCTGAAGATCCGGCTTATTTCTATTTTAAGTAGAACCCTAATTTTTTTATATATATATTACATTCATAATCACAAGTGTGTGCTATATTCTTGTTCTATCTCTCTCGCTCTCTCGATTATGTATTGAAATATTATGTGTTAATAAATCTGTAAATGTTTTATACTTTTTTGTTGGACATAGCTAGTCATTTTGAATGGCTAGTGAACCACGTTAAAATTGATATTTGATTTTGTTGTGTTATGTTCTTCTTCTTGTTCCTTGTAATGTCTTATATCTTGCACAATCCATTGATATTATATTCAGCATAATCACTATATATACATAGATACAAATTTCTAACAATATTTATTTATTTATATTTATAAATGATTGTATATGTATGTATATAGATACTGTGAAATCCCAGAAAATAAATAAATAATAAATAAATAAATAAATAATATAAATTTTTTCTGGAAAAAATAGGTAAAAAAATAATTTTGTAATAAGAAAAATAAACTGAAAATTTTAGAACCTCAATGATAAAATAAATTTCGTTATTGAATATATCTTGGAAAATATAACTACTATGATAAATTTCGTCAAATTCTGAGAAATTCAGAATTTATACAAATATTGATTGATATGAAAAAAAAAAGAATTTAAACTTTATGTAGACAAAGAGAAAATAAATTTCAAACAATATAAAAGTTTCTAAATTCCAGATGATTATGAGGAAAAGTACGAGAGAATAGGTAGTCTCATATGCACAAGCGAAAGACAAGACATGTATTTTAGATGGAAGGATTTATTTGATGGTTGTTGGCTCAAAAAAAGATGGAGAAGATAAATTAGAAGAAAGTCAAAAAAAAGGGATAAAGAAAACTATTTTGAAGATGCAACATTTTTCAAAGAATAAAAAGAACCAAGGACAATCTACTTTGAAGTTGGGAAAGAAGTGTCTAATACCACAAGATTCGAAAGTCTAGAACATGGTAAAATCATTGAAGGGACTCTTGAGAATATAAAAAAAGTACAAAAAAGTCAACTACTGATTGATGATTTATTGAGTTACAAAGACAAAATGAAGACCTTTATAAATGATTATCAGATAAAAAAATATGCCGAAATTATTGAATAGAAGGAACTCATGAATTTTAAAAAAGTTTTGACGATAAAAGTTGGATCTAAGAAGGAAGGAGTTGTGATGGAAGAAAAAACTAACCTTGATAAAATAGAAGATACAAGAGGATATTGTGACATATCCCATAGCTATGACACAAGTACTATATAGAACAAGTACATGATAGTGTGACTTCACATAACATAAACTTTATTGAAGGGAATTGCACTCAAAGATGCTGTGATAATTAATAGAGTTATGGATCCATCAAAGAACATCCCAAAGGAAGGAACCTAATAGATGACCCTATATTGAAGGAGAAGTTTGGAAGAAAGACAGAAGACAAATTATATGGAGAAGTTAACATAAAAAATTGAAGTTATTGATTGAGAATGGAGATCAAAAAATTAGTCAAGCTAAAAGTGTTAAACATAACACTGCTTGGGAGGCGGCCAAAAATTTATTCTTGTATTAATAAGTTGTACTTTTATTTATTTTTTATGTATAAATTCCACTTAGACATTTGCAAGTTCACCAAAATAAGTAACAACACTCAGATGTTTTCATTACATTCATTCAAGACTAATTGAGTTATGATACTAAACCCCAACCATTACTTCTTTTTGACAAATTCAATTGTGATAGTCAAACTGCACCATCACCATATTTTTAAAGTGAAGTAGTGAAATAGCAAAAAGTGGTAGCTATTTTTTTATCAACCATAACTAAAATCTTAACCCTATAAGAAACCAAATCCAAATTTTTACTAAAACATTATTCTTATTCTTCACCCACAACCAACCAAAAATTTCCATGACTTTTATTTTTGCAATTCTAAGCCAAAATTGATGGAAAAACTTTGATTTCTATGCTTAGGATGAGAAAAAAAAAGGAGGTGATTCGAGTCACTAGGGTAAAGGGAAGTAATACAAGCTAATTATGACCAAGACTTCCTCCTAAGTCTTAGTATTTGAACATATAATTCTGATAGATAGAGGGAAGAGATGGATAATATCTATTGTAGCAAATAAAATTTTTGTGGGTGAGTAGAGATTCAGAAAGTTTATACAACATTTCCATCTAATGTAAAAGAGGAATTGTGATAGATTTTGCACCCACGTGGAAAGAGGTAATGCGATAGTTATTAGGGAGTTCTACTTAATCTTGAAGATATACAAGATAAGAGATGTTACGCCCAAAGAGATTGAGTACAAGTTTATAGGGGATTTATAAATGAATTTTTGGTATTGTTTGGAGTTGTGGATGGTAGAGTTTTCAAAACATTAAAAACATAACTAAATTACAAAGTTATCAACAAGACTTTGATAGGTGGTAAGGGATGTTGGAAGATGGCCATAAAAAACAAAACTAAATTTTTTTGTGAGGGAAAAGTTTAAGGAAGAGAACAAAATTCTATCTTCATGTAGATGGGGCAATCTTAGTTTTTATTTCCTTGAAGAGAGAGTACACAATCTGTATAGGTAAGATTTTGGAAAATTCATTTCTTGACTTCTATAGAAAAGAATTTTTAGGTCATATAATTCATCCCTTTTGATTACTATTTATATCATGCCAAATAATTCTTGACTTTTAAAGATGAAGATGAATGATGTTCATAGATGTTCCCATGACATTGATGAGTGTGGAAAGAGTACTTAAAAGAGATAGATGACATGTGGGGCAAGAAGTGTCAGCCACCCTTGAAGATGACATTGATAGAATGGAATGATTTGGAGAGAAATTTGAGAAAGAATTACCCTCAAATATGAGTTTTCAATAGGTAGAAAGGGAACAAGGAAGAAATATTGACTCTACTACAAAATATAAAGTTAGAAGATGATGAAAGGGAAGTTTGAATGAAGACTGAGCTAATATTCATTCATAGTTCCTTAGTAGCATAATTGAAAAATAAAGGAGAGCTTGTGGAAGATGCATGCAGGAAAATGAAAAGTAGAATAGTTTATTCGTGTTGGCTCAAAAAAATTCAAGGATCAAGTAAAAAAGATCTTGGAAGAAACAATGAAAAGAGTAGAGAGTGGAGTGATGAGAAGCAATGAATCATTTGGGAAACTCCAAAAATCTATCACAAATGAGTAGCAAAGAATAATAAAGGGCATAGATAATAAGATAGATAGTCACATTATGTATAAAGATAATTAATGGATAGAGGACCCGGAGAAGTGCATTGAAAACTAGAAAAATATGTATCTTTCTTAGGGTTTTTTTAGGATTAATTAAATTCAATCAGAAAGAGAAAAGATATATTATTGAACATGATTTCAAAGATGATGGAATGGGCAACTAACAATAAAAAAGATGCAAAAAGACCTTTCACATCCATGCCTAGATTTGAACCTTCTAAAGTCTAATTATCACTAAAATGTCACATCCCACTTTTATAGGTTGTGACCGGTGCTAGGGAATGGGTAGGCTTAAGGCCACCAAAATCCATAGCAAGCCTAAGTCCCATAATTTCTACCGAAAATTTCGGCATGATCTAATCATTTCTATAACAATGATAAATCATATTGACCTCCGTGATCTCCACTAACAAAAATAATCTCAACGGTCTTATCAAAAATATCAAATAAGGTTTCATCAAAAGCAAAATTTATCTCGCTCAACTATTCAAAAATTTTCAATTTAACCAAATAATTAACCCAATAATTAAGTTAATTCACCATGGAGCCTTCTAGAAACTTAGACTCTTACTTACCAAATAAACAAAATAATAATACATTATATTTTTCAAATAAAATATAAGTGATTTAGAAATACTTGGATTCTACTTTCTCTGTCAACCCTGTAAAAGCAGAAATCAACGAGGTGAGATAACTCCGTGAGTACAAATATATCACCATACTTGTAAGGCTATATACTCAAGGCCAGCTCACAATGATAGTTATGCTCAATTAATCAATCACCGTATATAGGTTATGCAACAAATAGCGGCAATATGAACAATAATATCAAATGAGATTTAGAGGTTTGAAACACAGAAATATAATTTACCATTCATGAATCCGTACATTCCTTTTTACCTTTAAACTGGAATCTATACATTCCAACCAAAGATCCGTAGAACGGGCCAAGTTCTACGCCTAGAGTTTTACCACCTCTCTAGGAATGCACTGGCTTTTCCCGTGCCAAAGGCTACCATGTGCACATAGCCTGATGACCTTTTCATCAGTTAGGCTTTATGTGATTCTTACCAACAAATGACATTAACGATTATAAGTTATTGATGATCATACTCAGCATGAGACACAAATGGCAATATCAAAGAATATAGCTGATCGTACTCAGCATGCAACAAGAGATAACACTAAATACAATAAGAGTTAGCTGACCGTGCTCAGAATGAATATTCATCAGGACACATGATTTGTGGCATATGACAAATTCAATTCAATTAATACTCAAGAATAAGGGTCTTAATTATAGTCAAATTACTATGATCAAGTAAAATAATGAAGACAATGTTATACATTTCAAATGTGCAAGTACGATGATATAAATTTACTCACCTTCCTATTAGTCAAGGCTCAGCTAGGCTATTCACCCTGAACGTGTGAGCATTCCCCAAATTCATTTAATATACCAATATTCATGCAAGAAAAAGAAATATAAAGATAATGTCAAAAACATAACGAGTCATACCTTGTTATTCACTACTCAATTAGGTCGTTTATCCATTTCTATTTAATCACCTAACTTGAGTTTTATTTTTTTTTTCAGATTGGTCATCAATTAGTATTTTGCTCATATCTTTCTCTATAGACGTCGAAAAGACCGGAAGCCAGTGGCTAAATTTTACTAACATTCATATCTTTCCAATGATATCAAATTTTCTCTATATGATTCGTCCATTAGGTCCTATGAATTTGTCCAAGTTGACCTTCAAACAAAAATTCACATTCAATAATTTATACCCTTAATTCCACTAATTACCACCTCAATTTCATTCTAAATACCTTTTTCTCCAAATTTAAACATACCAGACCTAATTCATACCTCTTAGATCACATTCTATACATTCAAAATATAATTACAACCTAGCATACACATTAGAACAATTAATTAATTCCAAACAATCCTAATTGACCATCCAAATAACAATCATTTATCATTTCAACCCTTTTCCTCCAATACAGACCATGTAAAACCAAAATTAAAAACCATAGAGCTTTTATATACCTTTGGAAGTCTCCCACCATGAAAAATCATAGGTTGTTTCAAAGGGAATTGGTAATTACAAAATTTTCTTCCTTACCCAGTAGTTCGGCGTCGAATGGAGAACCTAAGGTTCTTCAATTTTATTTTTGTTTTCTGCTCGATTTTCTGAGGCCTAATATTTTTAAAAATTAATTCAATATTGAACTTAAGTTCCTACGATTTTTCTTAAGTTTTTCCAAGGCCCTGGAAATTATTAATAATGTCTTTTTGGGTTTTGGTCAACAAAATCTATTGACTTTTCCCTACCCGATTCACTGTTCACATGTTTTTATTATTTTTTTTATTCATGTATTTTCATTAATTTTATTTTTATAACATATATTTGGACCTTAATTTGCTGCAAAAAAATTCTCATAATTCATTTCATTCATTGGTATTTTTAAAAATTTTATTTCGGTCAACTGCTCAGAATTTGAACTTGCCGGGTATATTTTTCCCAAAATTCTTTTTGATTGAGAAATAATTCCTAAAAAATATTTATAAATTCATGATGGACCTTAAAACACCTAAAAATTAAATTCCATGAAAAAAAAAATCATTTAAAAAAATGTTTTGGGTGTTACAAAAAGAGTTTGTTACAAAGTATTGACCACTCCATTGACATTGTGGTTTTTTTTTTATGTAATTAGATGAATAGTAGTGTACTTACATATAAATAGGCTATAAATTATGGACTTAAGTGGAAAGATAAAATGGATGATAGAATAGTAAGGGAAATCATGAAATTTTTAATGTTACAACTTATTTACATTAGCGTATGCCTATTGGGATGTCATGACAACCTTTCTTAGATGTGACTACAAAAAAGTCATAGCAAACTTTCCATATTGTAACTCTACTACTCGGTTATCATAATCATGAAATTTTTACTATGAAATAAATTATTTATGGTCATGACATTATTTTGGAGGCACAACCACTTTAGTTCAAAAATATAAATATAATCATGATATTATTTTTAAGTCATGGAAATCAAGAGCTAAACTAGTACAAAAAGTCATGGTATTTTCTAATGCATTCATTATAGAGCTAAAAAGTACACAACACCAAATTGTTTTTAGTCACCGCACATTCCCCCCCACACCTATGCCTTTTAAAGAATAATTATCTTGGTCATAATATTTTTGGTTGTTGTGACCATGTACTCTAGAGAGTAATTGCCTTGGTCATGTCACTTTTATCACCATCACTTTGTGCTCCAAAGAGTAATTATGTTGGTCATTATATTCTTGTCTCTGCAACCATGTGCTCCAAAAAGGAACTTTCTCAGTCATGACCATTGTTGGTGTCATGGCTTTGTTTCTAGAGAAACATATCTCAGTTACAATATTTCTTTGTCGCCACAATGTTGTGCTCCATAAGTAAGAACATCGAGAGTCACAACCTCAATCTATAGTCATAAATTTTAACTTGAAGATCCACACAACAACCTAACATAACCTTGATGACATAAAAGAGAGACTTAAAGATTTTTAAAAAGATATCGACATTTGGATTTCAGCCAAGAATTTGCCTAACTTAAAAGGGAGTGGATTTTAACCCTCTAATAGGAAAAAAATTCATGCTGAACGCAAGTAATAATAGTTTGGTGCCAAATTTGAAACTTAAATCCTCACACTAGTTATCATTGTGAACCTTTGATTCAATAAAATAATTCTTCAATTCTCTCGTTTGATATCTTTCCCGATATAAGACTAATTAGGGATCTAGGATTAGCATATGTATAAGTGTATGATTATTATGGTTGATAATATTTAATTCTGGAATTATTGTGTTTTGAATATTAATGGATTTAGATGTTAATTAGAATAGAGAATAGGGTTCTATACCTAATAGAATTTTACATTTTAGTAATGACTGACAGTAACCAATAAGTCATAGGACATACTTATGCAGTTAGGTATGCAGAAATACTATTATCCTTATCTCATGAAATAAACTTATGTGGAAACCCTAAATGTATATAAGTTTAATTGATATGAGTAGAGTGCTCACAAAACCAAAAGCACAAACAAATCTATGAATATTCCTTTGTTCTTATTTTAGAATAACAAAGCTTCAAATGATGTGAGGGTTATTATTGTGAACTTTGTTGCAGTGCTAAAATTTTATTATTTGTGATACAATTTTAAATATTCATTGGGCAATTAATTTCATCCAATAAAAATCAATAAGTATATGAGTCATACAAGTAGTAGAGATGAATGTAAGTTAATAATCAATCCTATTTAGATTGTGTGAGTAATTTGACCAACTAATAACTAACTACTACTTGAGTTGAATGGATAGTTTTTTGTTTCAAAAAGATACTTAGACTTTAAGGTTAGCTTACTTCCTTATATATGTTGAGATTTCTTTAGTGTTGAGACAATGTTATGCTCGATTGTTAGACAACGTGTAAATTGATGTGGAATTTCTCATTTTCTCTCATGTCATACAAAGTGGTTATCATTGTTTGACTATAACTACCAATGATGGTCCTCTCATGGTTATCATACATCTACTCCTTCCAGGCAATATGTCAACTACATTGATGACTACATCAAGTATGCATTACAATTCTTTGACTTCTAAAGTCATAAAAGATATGAAATAATATGATAATATTTATGTTTTAAGTTTTGGCTTTATGTGGAGCATGCTCACATCAATTAAAATATATCTTCTTATGAATTTTACCTTTGAAATCAAATAAGAGAAAATATATTGCATGACTATCACTACCTTAGGAAATACCTCAGTTTACATGTATCTCATAACTTACTTATTACTATCCATTGCATCTAATACATGAATCACATTATGGTAAAACTCTTATGTTAGATATTTTACATAATCCCCACATCATTTGAATATTAATTCCTATAGAATATGCACATATGGAATGGTCATAAATTTGTTTGTACTTTAGGCTGCATGAGCATCAAACTCATATCAATTAAGCTTATATAAATTTAGGAATTCTATGTTTAGGTTCATCTTATAAGATAAGTTTAGAAGGACTATATCACTTCCTTTAGATTTATTCTCATGAGTATGTCCCATTACTTACATCTCATTGTCAACCAAATCCAACACATGTAAATCTATGTTGGAGTGGAACCATACATGTCTATTCTAAATAATATTCATCTCTATCAATATTCAAACCATAATATTATAATAATTAAATAATATATAATCATAATCACCATACACAAATATAGAAACCAACCCTAGATCCCTATTTAGCCTAATATTAAAAAAAATTATATGAGCTATTTTATGGTTTATCTTGATGAATTAAGAGTTTTTAATAATAGTCATTATAAGGATCTAAGTTTCAAATCTTATTTTTAATCAATCCTTCCATGTGTTCACCTTAAATTTGACCATAATTAGGGATTCGAATTTGTGTTGCCTAATATTTTTAATCAATCCTTGGCTTTTTTTGGAAACCCCACTAATTCCCTCTTATATATCATCATTGTCCCATTGATCTATTTCTAACTTTTAAGGATAGAAGTCGTTACTTTATCTTTAAGTTGTGACTCTATCATGCCTTTGAATATTTTTAAAGCACAAAGTCATGGTGGAAAAGAAACATCATCACTAAGGTGATTCTTCTCTAGAAATCAAAGTCACGATGACAAGAATATTATGAATGATAAATTTCTTCTTTATAACAATAATTCATGGCAGAAAGACCATGATTAAAGTAATTATTCTTAGGATCAAATAGTTTTTCTGTACAACTCAAAGTCATGATGGCAAGAATGTTATTATTGATTAATTTTTTCATAACTAAGATAATTTTTTGTGCCAATGTTTTCTAGCAACAAGAATTTTTTTGTGGCAACTCAAAAAGCCTAGCAACAAGAATGTCATAACTAAGATAATTTTGCCAATGTTTTTTTGTGGATGAAAATTACCTAATGTTCTGTAACTTTTCATTTTGTAACAAATATATCATGACACTAGAAAATACAAATAATTATTGTATCAATATGATCTTTAGTTGATTGGATGCCAAAATAATGTTGAGGCCATAATTATATTTTACAGCTAATGTGATTGTGATTTTGAAATAATATTATGGCTTTGAAAAAGTATTGTAGAGTAAAAATATTATGAAAACTAGGTGATAGAGTCATTATGTGTAAGGATTGTCATGATTTATTTTATAAAGTTATGGCCAAGAAAGGCTATCACGGCTACTCTGTAGGCTTGTACTAATATAACCAAATTGTGACATTAGAAATGTCATGACTTTCATTTCTTTTCTATCATGAAATTTAGCTTTCGACCAAGTTCACCAATTCTACTCAAATTATATCTAATTTCACTACTATTCATCTAATTCCATAAAAATCATAATAAAGTAAAATTCTTCCATTTTACTCTTAAATGTAGTACAAACATATCAAGAAAACATAATTAAATAACTTCAAAAAGTTGGTACATTTAGTATTAAATAAACTCACATACTAAAAATATTACTCATCCTCAAGTAAAAAGTCCCCTTTCTATCTCTCTTTCTAAAAATATTTTGGAATAGTAAGAAGAAAGAAGAATACGACAACATAAAAAGAAAACAATCACCCACTATATTAGTGAGGAGAATAAGGTGGATGATGTGATAGACCCTTTGCATCCAAATCATTCAATGGGAGTCTCGATGGCTGAAATCTGGGCATGGAAATGAAAGGTTCCCCCCCACATCTCCCTTGTTGCTCATTGCCCGACCCATCATCTTTGAGATCAAACTTCATAATGTACTTTGTGCTTAGTGCAAAGTATATATTTTTATGGTTCTCATTATACTCCTCCATGTCTTATATCCATTATTTGTCTTTATGCTTCACATTACAATCTTACACAATATCTCAATCTTGCATCATTTTTACAACTTATTTGTGATACACTCATAAAAATTTCCAAATGCTCTAGGACTTTCCATCACATTGGCATCCACTCTTTTCATCTCCCCTTCCAATAAAAATATAACCTCATCCTCACACTTGTCTTGGGTAGATTCAAATAAATACTCTTTTTTATTTAGTGCAGCTTTCATAATACATAATGTTGCTCTGCCTTCAATTAGTCATTCTCTTCCTTTCTCTTCACATATTCTTCTGACTTGTTATCTTTTATTTCCAATTGCACAACTAATGAATTATGGATCAAATTTAGCTCTATCTCAAATGGAATCTCTTTATTGTGTGCCTCTAACTTCATATTCATTAAAAGGATGAAGACTTTTTCCAAGTCTCCTTTTCATCTTCTATTTGGGGTTCAAACTACAAAATATTTCTAGTTTATTTTGGTAGTTTATAATAATATGTATGTTTGGAAATAAAGATTATATGAGTTGATTGCATTAATTCTATGTTTCGAAGAGTTTTGATATATAATCTTTAAATTAATAGATTTTTGAGGTATTTAGTAGAGGAGGAAGATCATTGAGTCTTTCATAGTTTTGATATCTATGTTTGATTGAAACTCTCCCTAATTGGTCAAAATAATTTTCATACACTATGACACAACCAACTCGTTAGGACAATCTTTCTACTGTATAACATATTTTCAATAGATATGATATTATCATGTAGTCACAATCCTACTTAGCTTAGAAATTATAAATGACTATGACATTAATTTTCTGTCATAACAACCTAAGTTCTCCATTATAGCTTGAGGTCTCAACCAATTTCATAGTATCAAAATTTTATCTTTAATATGGCTTAGTAGTCTCAAGTTAGAGCTATGACTTTTTTTACAAAGCAATGACATTGAGCTATAAAAAATTATAGAGTCACAACAACTAATACTAAAGAAGTTGTGACAACTATTCAAAGATGTGACTTTTGAGATACTAAATATTATAGAAGACATTACTCGAGTATGACTATTCCTAAGGTTGTGACTCTTACTTCAAAGAAATACATAGTCATGGCTTATATGCTCATGCTAATTACAAATATCATGACATCTCCATAGTATTAGGGCAACATCATATATGAGAGAAGATAATGCTATTGTCATGACCATTCACTGTATTATTGACACTTGAGAGGTATGCAAAAAAACTTTTGTGTTGTGACAATTTCCTAGTGTCATAGCCACAACCAAGATATGAAATGCCTTCTTAGTGTCATGGCTATATCTCAGTGCCACGGCCATATAAAATTCAAAAAGAACTATTATCAATGCCACAACCTCTACATAATATCATGACTATATAACTAAATGAGAAGTCATCTCACCCCCATGGCCACTTCCTAATGCTACTACCTTTTATTGACAACAAAAGGACAAAGACATGAAGTTGTAACTAAAGAGCTGTCACTTTTCAATGAGATAAACTTATTATTGAAACCAAAATTTGGGTGTGGTAATCATCATAAGGATGGTGCTTACAATGTCAAAATTACAAATACTCTTATAAATCAATCTATTGTATACATATTAAAAGAATTAGTTTTCTATTGGGATGAATATTATATAAAATATTTTTCTAAGGGATTCACCTTTAGTGCAAAAGTCATATCAACACTAAGAATGATGGTGACATATAATTTTTAGGACATGCATGAGTATGTAGTGACACACAATGTGATGATAACCCTTGTGAGCTACTTTTATTTATATGGTTCCCACAGGTGAAACTTGAGGGAAGCATATGTTAATAATGTGAATATAGTGCTTATAAATATAAAAATGAAAATACTAAAAAACTATGTCAATCTATAGTTTTTATGATATTTGAGGCCAAAGAATAAGAGTGTGCATATTAGACAACCATCAAGAAAAATTATTAAAGTTTCTTAAAAGGTATGTGATTGTAAATGACTTTCAAGAAATGTTGAATTGTTTTCTGAGGGGTGATGTACCAATTGGACAACTATGTGGGGACATCATTAGGATGGCTCAATGGTAATAACCACCTTATATACTATTAGGGAAAAGACTTATTCCACAACACTCCAAAACTCATTTATATACAATATAATATGAGTTGAGCAACTTAAATAGTATCACATAGATTAAATGGATAAACTATGGATCTAAGATTGTCTAATAATTAATGTAACTATTTCACAAAAAATAATTGTCTCATTATTGAATAACTGAACTAATAATATAATTAATGTGTGATCAATATCTAAATGAAAATATATTTTACTACATATATGACTCATACACTTGGGGATCTTAGTTGATGAGAATTCTCATTAATGAGCTTTTGGGATATTACCTAACTAATAAAATTCAGCTGTGTAATATTGTTATAACATCTACCCATAAAAAAATTATGTATGAGTAGTGCTTCTTTACTAAACTTCTCCTTAATTCTTTCTATTGCTTCTACATTAACATCAGGGAATGTTGGCACTTCTGGCTTCATATTAGTTTATTCTTAACCATTTAAAATAAAATCTATTTTCTCCCTAATTCTTTAATATCTTTCTACACATCCACTAATATTGAAGAGACGTCCATGGGAACTATTCATCTCTATTTTCAAAATTCAAGCCTCCTTCAACTCGACATAGTATCATAATCAATGAGGCATGAATTATATTGCCAGTTAGCTAAGAATTGCCCTCCTTAGATGTTGAGAACTAACTTCTCAAATATCTTCCCACATAGATCTTTTAACATCGTATCAGGGCAAAAAGTAAGATCATCCTTTTTTGCATGATGGTAGAGAGGTAGAGAGTCAGCTACAAAATAGAGCACAAAAGTACAACCAAATTTTACTCTCTTCTATTAATTCTCCCCTCAAAATTTTCTATAGGTGCCCTTTGATAAAACTCACTAATTGCCCTTACCAACAATCAACATCTCGACAATGTCCATATTGGTTGGATGAATCTTTATGGTTTTGAAGGACATACCATTTACAAACCCTTGTATTCCAAATATCTCAATTATAATGTCTCTATCAAAATGTATACAAACAATTCTTATGTAGCACCTCTTATCTTGTATATCTTCAAGATTAGATTAAAACTCCATCATGGCCATCACATTCCCCCTCTATATATGGGTGCAAATTTTATTTTAATTCTTCCTCTCTATCAATTGCTGTAAAGATAGGATGAACTCATCAATCTAACAATTTCACAAAGCTCTTTTTTGTTAGGATAGAAGTCATCTATCTTTTCCCCCATTCTATTAAAAATGTGGGTTCAAGCACTTTGACTCGGGTGGAAGTTATAATGGCATGTTACTTTTGTCACTTCCATTTAGCCTTTCAACTCATTTTAACTTCATCTCTTATCTCTCTAAACTAAAAATGAGAGCTTTATCCTCCATTGTAGTTTTCATTTTCAAAAAATATGTGTTATGAAAAATTTTATTGGTAATGTAGATGAAGAAGTGATTTTGAAAAAAAATTAGAGGTAGTGTGTTTTACAGAGTCAAATTTTTAGTCATTGCTAATAATAAATAATCATGACTTTGTTCCTAGCCATGTAGTTCTTTAAAATTAAATTCATGATGAGTTTTAATGCCACAACTTTATTTATCATGTAAAAAAGTCACTACTAAGTTTGAATACTATAACTTCATTTGTAATAAAAAAAATCATGGTTGAGTTTGAATGGCATGGCTTCTATTGGTATATCTACCAAGTTTCTAAGTGGAATATATACATTAAAAATGAATAAATTATAGCATGTATAAATATTAATCTTTGATTACACCTAAGCAGCATTACATTAATCATCTTTAACTAGGCTAATTTTTTTGACCTTCATTACATTTAGTAACCTTAATAGTCAAAGTAATCTTCTTAGTATAATTCTTCCTCTCAATGTATCTTTTGAAATTTTTCTTTCACATGGTTCCATCTATTAGGTAACATATTTTGAGATTTTCTTTAGTAAGGCCGAGGCTTTTTGTGAAGTTGTGGTGTTGACATTTCCTCTCTAAAATAATGAAGTTGTGGCTGTGGAATAATTAATGACTTCTTCATTAAGCTTTTGTTTCAACAAAGTCGTGGCTTCATTTTTTAAGATGGACATCCTCCTTCATCAATCCCTAGTGTAAAGTCATGATTGTTGTAAATGTCATGACTTCTTTCTACATTTTAACTTTCACTTCTTATTCCTTCTAATGTTTAGAGATAATTATCTCCTATTTGCCTTTCTCTTCAAGTAAATGAAAATCAACAATGGACTTTCCTTCTCTTATGCTTTTTCCACAATCTAAAAAGTTCATTTTATCAATTTGTGTTCTTTAGTTGAGAATTTCATCATTTCACCCTCATTTGTTGTATCTTAAAGGTGGTTTGACTTTGGTTTTTCTACTAGCATGACTTTGAAAAATATCATGAATTTAAAATAATTTTTTTATTCAAGTCTATTACAATATTTTCTATATTTAGAATTACCTCTAATTTATCATCTTCTATATGTTTTTAGGCCCAACAATCATCTAGAAAGTCCTTTCATTTGAAATTCATGTTTTATCTTTTGGCTATGCATAGGATCCTATTTATTTTCCATCAATTTCTCTCATCATCATCTAGAAACTATAGTCTTTTGTATAGGTTGAATTTTACTTGATCTTCATCAACGTGAAGTATACATTTTTTTTCTTGACATCAATAAATATCTATCTAATTGTTAAATATAATGATCACAACATCAATGGGGCATACTATTCAACACTTTATGTACCAATATATCAGGTTCATTTGATATGTATTTAAGCATTTTTGAAAATATTTTACCAAATATCTATTTTAAGAGAATTTGATGAATATTAGTGAAATCAAATTATTTTGGATAAAACGATTGACTTGGAGGAGCATTGACTTGGATGAAAAAAAGTAATGGCTAGTCATGACTTTCCTATGTCATGGCTTGGTTAAATCTTCCACAAATTTATGGAGCTATTGCAACATTCTTTCTCTGCTATAATTTTTAAAAATTAATAATAATAATCTTTATGCACCATTAATCTACTATTGAGTTGACACAATCTTTTTATTATGCAGTATAGTCTTTGTGGCTACAACATTATCATGGAGTTATGACTACACTATCTCTAAAACACAAAATTAGTTATGACAGTATTTTTATGTTGAGGTAGTCAAATATCCTACTAGTGTAATTAGTCATGATAATTTTTAATACCACACTTATTAGATATAGAGCCAAAATATCAAGTTTTTTGAGCCACAGAAATTTGTTCCATTGTGATATTTCATTTAATAAAGTATTTACTTTGATCATGGCACTTTCATTCTACAACTTTGTGCTACAATAAAAAAATATCAAAATCATGGTCATTCCTAGATCCAAGAATTTATGTTCTAGAAAGTGAATGCATTAGTCTTGGCCATTTTAGAGTCATAAAAATTTGCTCTTGAGAAAAGATGAAAGCTATGATCATTCCCAGTACCACATATTTATGTTCTAGATAGAATTTACTTTAGTAATGACATTCCTAGTGTGATGGAAATTTGTCCAAACAAAAGATTAAGTCATAGCCATTCCAAGTACAACAACATTGTGTTTTAGAGAGAATTTGTCTCAAACACAACATCCTCATTGCTATTATATCATACTTTATAGAAGAGTTACATGAGTAATGGTATTCATTCCTACCATAACTTCTTTACTCTATAGAAGATTTGACAAGACAAGTAAAGCATGGGATTGAGATAATATCATGATTCTAGCTTAAAGCATCAAATGATTCCTTGTAGTATGAAAGAAATGCTTAGAAGAATTTATAAAAATGATGTAAGAAAAATTAAATTTCGAGCTAAGAGCAACAAATCCTATACGAATAACATCCAACCTTTACCAAGGGGTAAATCCATGATGAACGTAAGCAATATTTTATTAGGTCTGGTTTTGAGACTTAGATCCTAATTAAGGCTTTCATTAGAAATAATCAATCATATGAGATGTCTATCAAAATATCTCACATGGATTCTTCTCCAATGTTAGACTAAATTGAGATATATGATTTGTTTTTTGTACTTGTGATTGGTAATTTGATTTTATGAAGGTTATATTTGTGGTAATATTGTGGATTGGATGTTGATGGATATGGATATTATTTAGAACTAAAATTTAAGGTTTTCACTATATCATAGGTCTATGCATGTTAGTCATGGTTGAAGGTGATGGGTATGTCTTAGGACAAATACACATAGTATATAAAAAATAAGTGATAGCCCTTCTAATCTTAACATGTAAGATAAACCTATTTATGAAGACCTACTTTTGAAGAAAGTTTAATCATTACAAGTATGGTACTTGCAAAAAAAAAGTATGAATGCACTTACAACCCATCCATTATGCATATTCTAGAAGCATTAACTTTCAAGTAATGTGTGAATTAAGTAAATTATCTAACATAATTATTTTACCATAGTGTGGGAGTCATGTGTCAACCATGACAGATGATGACATATATGTCATGAGAGACATGAAAGTAGAGGCTAGTCATATGGTGGTGTTAGCCCTATGAGTCCTTTCCTCTTGTATACTTCTATATGTGAGATTTATGAAAATATATATATTAATTTTTCCAAGAATAATGCTTACAAAGATAAAAGAATAAACATATTTAGTACCACATTATTTAATATCATTGAGACTTTAAAGGTCAAAGAATAAATATGTATACTCAAAGTAGTCATCAAGGGCGATTGACGTATTGTCTAAATGGAGTTACATATGAATGAATCATGAAGAGAATGATGTGTGATCTTAGTAGTGAAATATTGATACCACGACTACAAAGAGATCATCCTTGGTAGTGATAGTCCAAGGATAATCCACATTATATGACAAAAGGGTATAAATATAATTTTTTCACTAATCTACTATTCATCTGATAGACAATAATAATTAGTTCCAAAAACCTAAGAAATGTCATCTTATACAAGGAATTGAGCTAACCTTAGAGTATAAGTAATCTTCCAAAAACCTAATTCTATTTACTCGACTCAAATAATAATTAGTTCAGTATTAGTTAACAAAACTATCTATATAATTTATATGAAATCAATATCTAAAATTAAGTCTACCTTACTACTAGTACAACCATATATTTTTCAGAATCTATTGGATAAGAGATAATCATCCAATGAGCTTTTGGGATTGTATCACATGAAGCAATAAGTTTTGGCATTGTAACAAATACACATTAAGTTTTTAGTCTAGTTTCTAAGGATCATTAGTTTGATTGGTCAACTTGAGTTAAAAAAAAACTATCCTTGCAAAAAGATAGTTTTGTTTCTAGTTGTTTGAATATACTTATTATTTAGTATTTATATTGTAAGTATGCCTTGTGTTTATTTGTTTTTTGTTTGTTTATTTTGTAATCATTATTAGTACATGAGTAGAAAATATGGAACTAAATTATCATATATGGACCCAATAATTGAGAGAATCACTAGAGCACTTTTTAGTTGGAGAGCTAAGAGAGAAGTTATGGAAAGAACTGACAATAATAAAATCCACCAAGGTAGTGAAGGATAAGTTGTTTAATAGCCCAATCCTCACCATACCTTGAATACTTTTTAGTAGACAGCTATGATGAACTCTTGGATTTAAATGCAACCTATTAAGTGAATTATTTTAATCTGAAGCCATTTTTGATAAATATGATGCAGCAATATGAATATAGTAGAAGATTTTCAGAAGATTGAAATAGTTACATAGTAATTTTCTTAGAGTTGTGCAACATAGTAAAGATGATTGGCATTAACTATGATGTAATATGATTATGCTTTTTTTCCTTTTTCTTTGAAAGACGAGGAATGGACCTTTAGTGCTTATCTAAAGTCTCAATTAAGAGTTTGGATGAACTTGTGCAAGTCTTTCTCACCAAGTTCTTCTAACCTCAAATCACCTATTAACTATGGAGAGAGATGTTTGGGATTGATTGTGCAAGCCAATTGTGCAAGTCAAATAACTTGTGCAAGTGAATTTCAATAAGAGAAACATAAGACTATATATGATTTTTGGGATCAATTCAAACAACTCTTGGATTGATTTACTCAACACTGTTCGAATTATGGTTCCAAAAAATAAACTTTATATAATTTACTAAACAATATGATTAGATGCATGATTGTTGCAACCTCGGGTGGCTCTATAATGGATAAATATTTGAGGGAGCAAATTATTTATTTGAAAAGCTAACAAAGAATAACTATCAAACTCTGAATGATCGAGAATTTGGATGGAAGCATGCTAAAGTATTATAGTTTAAAGATTGACCATAATGAATGCTAAGATAGATGTATTTTTAAATAAGTTTGGGACTCAAAAAAATAATAGTGTGTAAGAAATTTTTGTTTTGTAAAAGCAAAAAACAATAAATTTTGATCTCGTATATCAAGTGAAGAAAGTCTATATTTTGAAAAATAGATGATATTATTTATTATGTCAAATACTAAATAATACTAATTATTTTAGTGATTATGGGTGATATTTTTGTATAGAAAAGAGCTTTATAAAACTATTTCACTTAATCATAGTTTTAATGGATTATGTCAAATAGTAGTGAAATTCCATAGTTTTTGTATGAAATGTGAAACTTGATAAATATATTGAGTAGTAAGTGATTGAAAAGTCATGTAAATTCATAGCATTCTTTATAACATAACTTTATTACACCTCATTGAGCCTATTGGATAGTTTTGGTATCTATTCTTTGTCGAAATTCTATATAAATAGTTGTGATAATCTTCATACACCATGACTCTACTATCTCATTGACATAATTATTTCATTATACAATACACTCTTTTTGGTTATGAACTTTCTTAGAGTGATAAACAAGCTAGCTCATGATATTTTTTATGACTACAATATTAATTTATGTCATAACAAACAAATATTTACTACTGGTAAAAACCATGACAACCTCTAGCAATATGACTTTTTTATTACTGAGCCACCAAAACTAAGGCAAAAGTCATGTCACTTTTCTATTGTTGTGGCTTTAGGTTTGGAGGCTTTTAGAGAGTATTTACTCGAGCAACAACCAATTACAGGGTCATGCCTTTTAGCTCTTTAAAAAATATCAAAGTTGTGGCTCATTTCCAAAGTAAAAATTTTGGGTTACAGAGATGAAATGCACAAGCTATGACAATTCCCAATATTGCTACTTCATATTAAAAAGCCAAAATGCATAGTCACAATCATTCTTAGTGTCATGACAATCTAATGTGCGAGAGAGAAACCAAGATCATGGTTCATACCCAGCATTGCAACGATCTGTTAAAGATATAAAATAAATAGTGGTAGCCATTTTCAATGCTACAACAATCTAAAGCAATAATTAGATAAAAGATATAACTCTTTTCTAGCATAATGGCTTCATTTTACATAGATGAAAAAACCAAAGCCATTACATTCCTCAAAATTATGACTTTGCACAAAATTGCACTCAACCATTTCAGTATAGAAATATACAATTAAGAATTAAAAAAAAAATAATTCTAGGCAATAAAAAAGAGATGAAATTTTTAGATTTGGGGGAGCACAATTTCACCCAAATCTATGAAAGATTCATGGACAAAAAGGCAATGCAAGACCTAATCATAAACCCTGAGAGGGGGGGAGTGAATTTTGACTCCCACTCGAAAGAAAAACTATGGTACACAAATAAGAAGTATGGATTTAGGGTTTGATTCCTACATACTCTTGAGGGCTATCATTGAAAATCCAAAATTCTATGAGACGTATCTCAAATTATCTTGTGTGAATTTCTTCCTAATATTAGGTTAAATTGATATCTAGCACATTTCCCCAATTATATACTAGCACATTTCCTACCAATTAGTGATTTTATCTCATACCTAATGGGTACTTGAACTAATTTAATCATTAGAATATTATGAGCTTTAGGGATCTGAAATTTGAGAATCATGAAGAGATGACTTGCCAGAATGGTGTCTAGTTGAAATTTCTTCTAAGGTTTAATAATATTATTTGTATATTATTTATGGGGACCAAATGAAGTAATGATATAGAATATCATCATAGCAAAAGATGTGAGGACATGGAAAAATCAAGAATGAAATGAATAAGAAGAATTCAAAGGAATCCATTAAAATTTTGTTATAAAATAATGAAATATTATATGATGAAAAGATCAAAATTAAAGATCAAGAAGCTAGATTGAAAATTCCATGACTTTTCTTATGGTATAATACAATACCACATCTTAGGTGTTTTAGAAAAAAAATATTGATATTGTAATTTTTAAAAAAGTCATAGCACTAAAGAAGAAAGCTATGACTAACTTTAGCACCATGGCATTCATGAGGGACACTATGCTTGATAGCATCATGACTTTTATGAAAGGCATAGTTACTTAAAAGATATTTCTAAAAGATTATACAACTCCAGATGGACTGATCAATTATCATAATTGATGAAAAGTTTATAATCAATTATTTAGAATGTATTTGATGAAGCACAGATTTAGGTATAAAATAGGACTTCCATTAGTGATGTCTCATCAATGACTTATTTTTGGTAAATCTTATAATTTTTTGGTAGAACTTAAACATTGAGCATGATGGGCCATTAAGCAATTAAACTATAATATATACGATACAAAATAAAGAAGAAATGTATAGATGAGTGAACCAGATAAATTAAGAAATGAAACTTATAATAATTCATGGATCTATAATGAAAAAACAAAAAGATGACAAAATAAGAATCTAAAAAGGAGATATTTCAAAATAGGAGAGAAATTATTGGTATTTAACTCTTGGATTAAATTATTCTTAGGGTAGTTGAAGTCTCGGTGGTATGAACCCTTTGTAATAATGGTCATGACTCTTTATGGGGCAAACAATGTGAAATTAGAAAATATAGAAAAATTCAAAGTAATTAAGCAAAGACTGAAGTATTACATGACTTCAACAATAATTCTAGAGGATTCAAAAGAAGTAGAAAAAGAATTAAAAGTAGCAATGAAAGTCATGACTTTGACCAGTTCCATGACTTTGGAGAAACGACCTAAAAAAAAGAAATTAAGGCAAACCCCAACACCATAACTTTGGAGATCCATAATGAAAAAACCTAAGCTTTAGCCTAACAAAAAGCCACGACAATTCTTAAAGTCATGGCATTCATGGGGGATAAAAATACCATAATCTAAAAAGCTATGATATCAGATATCATGAAAGAGAAAGAAGGGGATGAGGCCCCATGGAGGGAAATGAAATATGATTCAATACTACAAAAATATTCTAGAAAGAAAAAGAATGTAAAAAATTATATGATGAGCATTGCTTGGATAGTTGAGATCACTGAAAGAGGTAATGATTATTTAATGATCTAGCAATGAATATTAAATGTAGAACTATTTGCAAGGCAACCCAATGATTATATTCTACATGGTTTGATAGAACAAATATATCACCCAATCACACAAATCATTTTGCACCCACAACTTTAGTAATAAAACTCAAACCCTTCAATGACTCATTTATATGTCTACAAAATAAAGTAATTGCACCAATTAGGCATACCATGACACTCAAACATAGTTAAAGCAAATACTTATAGAGTATTGATAGAAAGTACAATTTGTTTATATAAAGAAAAGCAATTACTCAGGAATAAGCAATGACTTTGGTGTAATAGTTTGTTCGATATATCAAATATCAAATAATATAACTTATTTTAATAATTTTGTATGATGTTTTTTACATGGAAAAATATTTTAAATATAACAATTTCACTAAATCATAGTTTTGATGAGTAATGATGAATAATAATAGTAAAGTTAGGTTATTTTTATTTGAAATATGAGACTTGATTGATATGTTGAGTGGTATGGGAATGAAAAGTTATGTAAAGTCACCAATTTTATATGCTACTACTCTGTTATATCTCATTAAGCTTATAGGGTAGCTTTGATGTTCATTCTTTGCTAAAGCTTTATATTATAATCATGGCATTCTTCATACACAATGACTATATCACTCATTGATATAATAAATTTGCTATAGAACATATTCTTTTTGGTTGCAAAACTTTTGTAGAGTCACAGCTATACTAGCTTGTGATATTTTTTACTACTATGACATTAATTACATCATGACAACAAAGTATTATACAAGTGGTACAAGCCATAATATTTTCTAATACCATTGTATTTCTTGTAGATCCCTCAAGACTAAGGCAAAAGTTGTTGCCATTTCTAGGACTATACTTTTTTCTCTTGAGAAAATGACTAAAGTTATGGTTCATTCATAAGATAGTGACTTTGGGTCATAGAGATAAAATTCATTAGCCATGGTCATTTTCTGTATCATGACATTATGTTAGAGAGAGGAAATGCATAGTCATGGTCATTCACAGCATCGTGACAATATGATGCATGAAAGAAATCAAATTCAAGACCAATTTCCAATATCATTACTTTGTGTTATAAAGATAAAATATACAGCTATGTCTATTCCCATCACCACAATAATCTAAAACACGAAAGAGACCAAAAATCATGGCTATTCTCAACACTATAACTTTTTGTTATTGAGACAAAAAATTAAAGTCATAGAATTAATCAAATTTGTGATTTTCAACTTAAAAATCAATCCCATCAATTTTAGTATAAAAGGGCAAATGAGGGATTTACGAAAAATAAGATTCCTAGCCATGGAAAATAGATGAAAATCAATGATTTTGGAAGCAAAAATTTGCTCAAACCGAGGGAAAATCTATGAGCAAGGAATCGATGCAAGGTACATGCATAACAATTAGGGTGTGCAAATTTTGACTCCCACATAGGGGGAAATATGAGGCATGCAAATAAGATGTGTAAATTTAGGGTTTCATTCCTAGACACTCTTGAGGGATATCATTGGAAACCCAAAATTTCATGAGATGTATCTCAAATTATCGCTTGTGAATTCCTCTCTAATATCAAACTAAATTGAGGTTTAGGGCTAATTTATTTCATATTCTGTGGTGGATGCTTAATTAATTGATTTTAATATTTAGATTTTGTTGTGGTTTAGTTATTGATAAATATCGTGTTTATATATAACTATGAAGCATACTCATATGTAATGGTAGGAAGAAAGTAACGACTCTTCAAATTGTGATGCCCAAGACAAACCTATATGTCAAAACTTGATATTAAGATAAGTTTAATTATATGAGTATGAAGCTTATGAAACTAAAAGCATGAATATTTTTATAAACCAATCCATTGTATATATCTTAGAAGAACTAACCCTTAATTGATGTCTAATTTTTAGAAAATATTATTCTAATAGTTTTACCTTTAGCGTAGAAGTTGTGTGTCATCATGGTAGATAATAATAGGTAAGTTATGAGATAGATGTCAGAAGAGGGATTTGTATTATGGTGATAGTCATGCGAGTTATTTCTGTCATATGAATTTTGGTGGTGAAATTTGAGGGATAGAGTATGTTAATTATGCAAATATGGTACTTATGAAGCTGAAAGTATACATATTTTATTACAACATCAGTTCAAGTCTATATAACACATGAGATTATAAAATAAATATATATATATATAATACAACTATCATGGATAGGTTAATAAGTTGTCTAAATGGTATTGACTTGTGAATGATCATTGAGTGTGGATGATTTATCATTATGGTGGTAAAGTACAAAAGGTACAACTATGACGAGATAAAAATTGGGGAGGGCTTAATAGTCAATGACTACCTTATATGTTATTAAGTTACTAGGATATGTACACAATAGTTTAATCTTTATTTTATAACCAAACACAATAAAAACCAAGCTATTTAGATAGGTCATCAAGCATAATATAATAGACCAACCTTAAAATATATGAATCTTCTAAAAACTCTACTTAATCCTTTTAACTAGACTAACAGTTAAATCATTATTAGTTGATCAAATTATCTACACAATCTTAGTAGGATTGTTATCTAAATAAAAATCTACTTTATTACTTGTACAACTCATATATTTGTGGGACTGGTTGGACAAGAAACTCTCACCCAATAAGGTTTTTTAAAATTACCTAATCCTAAAAATTTGACAATATGACAAAGTTGCAACATGTACATATTTTGGCGCAATAATAATGCCCCCATATACTTGCTTGGTGTTCAAATTACTAAATATTTTTGAGTATTTTGGTACTATTAGATGATGTGTAAGTACAAAATAAGATATAATTGGATCAATTTAATGGCTTTAGAGTTTGGGTGGGTTTTAATGAATAATCATGAAAATATTATATTTTTGGAGGTCTTTGGCTACTTAGTAATTTATAGATTATCAAAAAGTTTTGATATCTATTCTTAGCTAAAACTCTACTTAATTAGTCATGATAATTTTTGTACACTATAACTCTATTATCTCATTAGCATAATCTTTCTACTAAGTAATATACTCTTTGTGGCTATGAGATATTCTTGGAGTTCTAGCCATACTTATATCATAATAATTAAATGATCATGATATTCTTGGAGTTCTAGTCATATGACATTTATTTCATATGACTTTGGAGTTTTGTAGATTTTGATGAAAAGTCATAAAATTTATATGTTTTTAAAGATATTTAACTACTTGGTAATTTATGGAACATCAACTATTTTTGGTGTTCATTCTTTGTTGAAACTTTATTTAATTAGTCATGATAATCTTTGTATGTCATGACTTAACTACTTTTTAACATAATCAATCAACTATGCACCACATTCTTTGTTGAAACTTTATTTAATTAGTCATGATAATCTTTGTATGTCATGACTTAACTACTTTTTTACATAATCAATCAACTATGTACCACATTCTTTGTGGCTGCAAGATTTTCATATAATTGCATCCATACTTTTCTCATAAGAATTAAATGGTGGTGACAATAATATCACATCACAATAATAAAGTATCTTATTAGTACTAAAAGTCATGACCACTTTCTAGTGTCATGATATTAAGTATTTTCAAGTCAGAGTCACGACTTTTTTATAAAGTTGTAACTTTTGAGCTATAGAAAGCTACCAAACTAAAGCTACTCATGCCAAAGCTATGAAAATTATCTAGCATCATGAATTTTGAATACAAAATATTACATAGGATATTTACCTGAGTACGACCACTCCCCATGATCATGACTCATGTCATCAAAAAGAAGATAAGAGTATTACTTTTTATGTTTGGGCTAATTGTAGTCATATTATGCATAAGAGACATCATTATAGGCATTTATGACAATTCCTAGTGACATTACCATACTTTGCATATGAGGGGATGTTCCCAACATCATGGACATTCCTAGTATAACAACATATAATGAATGGTAGAGATAGTATTGCAAGTAATTTTCTCTTGTATGACTTTCATAAGTGAGATTCATGGGAAGTTGAATGTTAATTATCATTAATATAATGCAAACAAGATCAAAATGATATTGTAAAATAAAATGCATAATGTAGAATGTTAATTATCATATGTATATTGTATTTACATCATGACTTTTTACAATGTACTTCACGCCACCTTTGTGTTGAATAAATAGTTAGTAATGTCAATATTGGCTACACCAAATATTGACTTAACCAATCTCCATAGCTGTAACAAATCTCACCAACCATCCTTCTTTTTCTTTTTTGTAATCCTATAATTGAAGGGATGTGTTTGTTTCTAAGATTTGTTATATAAGTCTTGATAATGTAAAAAAAAATCAACTAATTCATTACTCCTAGTTGGTATCAGAGGGAGTTATAATGAAAACAACAAGAACTACAATAGAGGCCATTGGAGAGAAATAGAAGACGATAAACTACGCTAGGTAGTTGAACACCATGGCTCACATAACTAGAACTTCATTGCAGAACATCTCCATGGAAGATCAGAAAAAAGGTGTAGATTAATATGGTGCAACCAATTGGATCCTAACATCAACAAGAACCCATTTAGAGAGGGAGTATACAAGATCCTACCTTTTCATCCCTAAAGCATCCAGCATCCATCTTCATCAACTATAAAATCATCATTCTTTTTTATTTCTAAGCTGCCACTGTTTGTATGTCTTCGGTCTCTCGACTCAATTAATGGCCTCCATGGAATAATATTCATGGCTTCTCTCTAGAGGTGTCAAATGGGTCTGGTGGCTCGAGTCTTGCCGGAAGCCCGGCATAGTTCTGTCATGCTTGGCCTAGCACAACACGCTACGATATCATGCCCGGGCCCATGCCGGGTGGATCCTCAGCATGAATCATGTTGTGCCGTGCCTAGGGAATTTGGCCCATGTATCGTGCCAGACACTACACAGGTGGCTGGCACGTGGGCACGACACGAGTGACCACACACCGAGCGATGTCTGATGAGGGAACGACACTGGGATGCCCGAAGGGCGACAGCTTAGCATGCCTGATGGGCAATGGCTCGGCACGCCCGATGGGCGACAACTCAACATGCCCAACGAGCGACGGCTACACAGTGGCGGGAAGCCTGAAACCCAAATTTTCTAAAAAAAGGCTTGCCCTAACCCGAACCAGCTTGAACCGACCCAAACTCTGGTGGATTTCGAGGCATGGGTCATGCCAGGTCTGCCCTCCAAGGAACTATGCAATGCTTGGCAAGGCATGCTAGCCTGGTTGGGCTCGAAAAAATGGGTGGCATGGCCCATCCCATTTGATACCTCTACTTCTCTCCCATAGAACTCCTTGTATCTCAGCTGCATCTCATCTTCATGCAACAGGTTCATGTTCATCATGTTGAAGAGGGTAGAGAAATGGAATAGAGACTCTAGAAATCTAGTGATGAAAATGGAGCAGTAGCTGCCATTAACTATAGCTTGAATAAATATATCAGGATTCATCTTCCTTATCAACCCATGAATAGT
Source organism: Sapria himalayana (assembly GCA_029783825.1). Lineage (NCBI taxonomy): Eukaryota > Viridiplantae > Streptophyta > Magnoliopsida > Malpighiales > Rafflesiaceae > Sapria > Sapria himalayana. Next base: position 2,029,081 of record JAREIK010001718.1, read on the forward strand.
CATTTTTGGTTTGTTCAGTGTGATGGTTTAGTCGAGCAAGTTCTTAAATCGGAAGAGGCAATTCGCAATGATGACTCTAGGCACCTAAGAAGATTCTTTATCATTTCCAAATGTTTAAACTTATTTTTCCATCATGAAAAAGTATTCATTAGAGGAAAGCTCAACTCTTGTTATAATTCAATCAAAAGTCACGGATTATCCTCACATAGACTACTCACAATGTGTGATCTCAACTAATGGAAATATGCATTGTTGAAAGGGAAAAACTTTCTTACATACATGGTAAATCACTATCACCTACAGAATTAGATAAAGGATATGATAAGTGATATGTAGAAAATTAGAAAGTCAAATGATGGTCACTAATGTCGATGAAGCTAGAAATAATAAAGTATTTTAATGCTAACTTTCTACAAAAGAAATTTAGGTTGCTTTGTCAAAAAATTTCGATGTTGGAAGTGATGAATTGCAAGTATTCATCCCTAACCAAAAAGCCTTTCTGCCAAACAGAATGGGAAAACACTCTCTGAATTTTATGGAAAGTTAACTAAAATTTTTTGAGAATTAGATCATCATGATAATGTGATCATGAAGGATTAGATCATGTCAAAATGTACCAAATATCTATTAAGCGACTAAGGGTGCACATATTCCATGTGGGATTAGATAGTAAATTTGAGCAAGTTCATAGAGAAATTCTGCAAAAAGAAATAGTTTCAGATCTAGAAGAGTGTTATTATGCGATACAACATGAAGAAGTATGTCTTTCCACTCAGAAGGAAAAAACTGATCACTATGAAGCTTCCATCATAGTGGCTTGAAATCAATCTATCCAAAATCAGCAAGATCGAATGAATTTTAGAAGGAACATTGATAAAGCTACTCCCAAATGTACTAATTATCACAAAAAGGTCATGCTAAAGATCGATGCTATGAGCTTGTTGGATATCTAGACTAGTCATATCACAATCATGACCCTTAAAAGAAAAATTTCCAGTCAACCTCTCTCCATTGTTCCTAAACCCAGACTAGGTGTAGATCTTATTGAGCGAGCTTCAGCACAAATAACAACCTCAACTGATGTTGGTAAGGTTCTCAATACTTCTACACCTATTTTTAATAGTACATGGATAATTGATTTAGGTGCAAAAAATCATATGAATTTTGATTCTAGATAAGTGTTATCATTTAAACTCTCATCCAAAAATTATTTCCATTGCTATGAAATTGAGGTTGTTATTTGAATAAAAGAAGTAATGCTGATGAAATTGAATCTAGGTATATCTAAGTTGTTAATGAAACTACACGTGAACCTATCCAAGAATCTAAATCTCTCTCATACACACCAACCAATCATTTGTTGAAGATATTCTTGAAATAATTTTATAAACTTATAGACAACAAAATAATTCTCGTAGCAATAATGGTATACCTAAACTCACCTACGAACTTGATTTTACCAACAAATTTAAGTATCCAATGAGTCACTATATGTGTCTAACCATCATTTTTCAGAATCAAATCAATCATTTGTGAATCAATTATCTATTGTATCTATTTCTAATCATGTATAGGAAGCCTTAGCTGACAAAAGATAGAAAGCTGCTATGGATGAGGAGATGAAATCCCTACAACAAAATGAAACATAGAAACATGTTGATCATTCACCTAGAAAGAAATCATTTGGATGTCAATGGGTCTACATGGTGAAATACAAAGCAGATGGCACAATTGAATGCTTCAAATCTAGACTTGTGGAAAAAGGGTACACTCAAACCTATGGAATCGACTATACAAAGACATTTGCTTTTATAGCCAAAATCAATATTGTATGAGTCTTATTATCTTTAGCCATGAATATAGACTGGCCATTGCAACAATTTGATGTGAAGAATACTTTTTTGCATGGAGAATTATCAGAAGAAGTCTATATGGATATTCCACCAGGTTATGTGCCTAAAACAGATAGTCAGAAGATATACAAATTAAAGAAAGCATTGTATGAGTTGAAACAATCTTCAAGAGCATGGTTTGGAAGATTTACAAAATTCATGATAAACTTTGGATAACATCAAAGAAATTCAGACCACACATTAATCCTAAAAAAATAATAGTGTAAGATCACCTCTCTTATTATTGATGTGGATAACATGGTATTTATAGAAAATGATCTAGAAGAAAAGAAAGCATTGCAAACTCACTTGTCTAGAGAATTTGAAATGAAAGATCTCGGTCCATTAAAGTATTTTTTGGAATATAAGTGTCTAAGTCAAGTGAAAGAATTATTATATCTCAAAAGAAATATGTCTTAGATTTGTTGCAAGAAACAGGCATGCCAGCATGTAAACCAGCTAATACACTAGTAGAGAAAGCTTTGAAGCTATCTATTGAGTCTAATCAGATACTCATTGACAAAGGGAGATATCAGCGACTAGTGGGAAGGCTAATGTACTTAACACACCCAAGATCGGATCTTGATTATGCGTTAAGTATTATTATCCAATTTATGCATAATCCCAGAGAACAACATAAGAATGCTGTTATGTATATTTTAAGATATCTAAAGTCTGCTCCTGGAAAGGGAATTCTATTCACTAAGAATGAAGACTTTTATAATGTTGTTACATATACTGATGCTAATTGGGCTGGATCAATTGATAATCGATGATCAACTTTAGGATACTTTACCATTTTAGGAAGAAATCTTGTCACATGGTAAAGCAAGAAACAAAATGTTATTTCTCATTCTAGTGTAGAAGCTAAATACCGAGGTATAGCTCTTGGATTTTGTGAAGCATTGTAGTTGTGACTCCTCTTGCAAGATTTGTGCTATCCATCTCATCAACTAAGTCGGCTATATTGCAATAAAGATGCATGTGATGTCACCTATAATCTAATTCAATATGATCGAACAAAACATGTCGAAGTTGATAGGTTCTTCATCAAAAAAATAGGAGAAAAGTTTGTGGAGTTGCCCAAGATTCAACCAGAAGATCAAATAGCTAACATCCTCACTAAAGCAATCTCCAATCGAGTATTCATAAAATTTATAGACAAACTAGGCATGAGGGACATCTATGCACCAGCTTGATGAGAAATGTTAAATAAATAATTGGCTAAGTCAATATTGATTGCACCAAATATTAACTTAACCAATCTCTATAGCCGTAACAAATCTCACCAACCATCCTTGTTTTTTTTCTTTGTAATTCCATAATTGAAGGGATGTGTTTATTTCTAAGATTTGTTATATAAGTCTTGATTATATAAGTCTTCAAAATGTGACTTGTTATATAAGTCATGTTGTCGAGAGATCAACATCATGACTTTTTGCAATGTCATTACACTTCTCAAACCATAGCTTTGTATTACCAAGACAATAGGCTCAAGTACATTATGATTAGGACACATTTTGAAGCTGGGATCATTTTCCAAAGTCACAACATTGGGTTCAAGGGATGAAGGCCAAAGACATGGAATCTTCAAAAGGCCATGATTTTCTACTTAAAACAAGCAAAAATATTAGAGTATAAAAGATAAAATAGATGGGATCTTCATAATCTTTTTTTTCTCTATGCATAAAAACAAATTTAAAACATAAAAAATAATCCTAGGGTTAATTTTTGCACTCTATAAGGAATTCACTAGTAAGCAATGGATACAAAACACAAGCTAAAGCCTAGAGTTTGGGGTGCAAATCATAGGCCCCCCTCTCTAGTATAGATTCAAGAAAATCAATCAAAATAATAAATAATTATGGTTTATGTCTTATATTCTCATCAAGGATGTAATTGAGAATCTAAGTTTCACTAGACTTCTTTTATTATACTTACACCTCATGAATTTCTCCCAAATGTTAGGCTAAATTGATGTATATAATTTTTGAAATTTTACTTATGTGATATATAAATAGTTTTCAGATTAATAAATGTGTTTGATTTATATTATAGAATAGAAATTGATGGATGTATTAATTAAATAGAAGTTGAATTATGAATTTGACTATTGGTAGGTTGTGTGTTTTATTATAATAAATAGTGATAGGTAAACTATGAAGCTCTTACAGACATATGGTAGGAAAAAAGTGATAGCTCTTCCATCTATAAGGTGCCAGGCAAATCAAAATGTTGAAACTTGAAATTAATGTATATTAATCATTGTGAATATAGTCCTCATGAAGCCGAGAGCATGAATGATTTTATATGTTAATCCATTATACATATCTTATAAGAACTATATCTCAATTAAGGTGAATATTTTATAGAATATTCTTTAAAGAATTTCACCTTTAGTGTGGGAGTCACATTGTCATTATAAAGGATAGTGATGGATAACCCATGGGACAAGTGTGAGTTTGTAATGACTTACATGATGGTATAAGCCCTTTGTGTTGCTTTCACTCATGTGGATTCAATTGTTGAAAATTAAGGAAAGTATATGTGAATTGTATGAGTATATCGCTTATGAGGCTAGATATACAAATACTTATAAATCATATCAATTCTTTGCCTTTATGATACCTGAGGCTATAAAATAAAAATATACATACAAAGAAACTATTAAAGATAGTATGAGTTACCTATGGAATTATGAATAACTCTCAAGCATAGATTATTTGGTACCTTGGTGATAAAGTACCGAAAGAACAACTATGTTACTATGAGGGAATCATCACTGAGATGGGTTCAATGGTAATAACTAATTTTATGCCATTAAAGCAAAGAATCATTACATTACAATTTGACCTTCATTCTATAACCAAAACAGATATAATTTGAATTATTTTAACAAACATCACAAAAGTTAAGTCGATAAACCCTAAGATGTAAGATCCATATCAAAATCCTTAGTTATCTTCTTTACTAAAATTGTATTCTCACTATTAGTTGTTGAAATAACAGATACAATCTCTAATTGATTGATATTTGGATTAAAATACTCTTCACTAAATTTATAATCTATATAATTGTAAATCTTTATTGATAATATTTTCTTTCCAATGTAGTTTAGAGATATTAAATAACTAACAAAATTGGCTAGTGTAAAAAATTCACAATAAGTTTGGGGTACTATTGTCATGCCTTATTTAGTTTGGTTAGTCAATATGAATTGAATAATTATCTTTGGGAAAGAAAAATTCTTTTTTACTAGTTTAAATAATATTAATTTGATAATTTATCCTAGGTCAAATATTTTGTCTTGTTATCTTGTTTGGAATATAGATTATTGTGAATTCTTTTTCAATGTTAGGTTAAATTGAGATCTATAGTTGATTTTACATACTTATGAATAGTGATTTACTTTTATTAAGTTTATATTGGTGGTAATATTGTGGTTTGTATGTTGATGGATATGAATATTATTAGGAACTAAAATTTTGGATTTTCATTGTATCATTGATTTATGCATGTCGGTCATGGTTGATGGTAACATGTATATTATGGGACACATTTATGTGGTATGGAAAGAAAAAAGTGATAGACCTTTTAATGTTAATATATGAGATAAACTTATGTGAAAATCCAAGATTAATGTAAGTTTAATCATTGTAAGTAAGATACTTATGAAGTCTAATGCATGAATGCACTTATGAAGCCAATTGCGCATACACACTTATGACCAAACCATTGTGCAATTTTTTTAAGAAATGACCTTTGAGTGATGTGGGGGTTAGGTAATATATCTAACCTATGGAAATTCACCATAGAGTGAAAGTCATATGTGGGACATGGTAGAGGGTGTTAGGTACGTCACATGCTTCAAGTAAGTAGAGGTGACTCATATGGTGGTTATAATGTTGTAAATCATTTTCTCGTGCATGAGTTTCATAAGTGAGATTCATGGAAAGTTGAATGTTAATTATGATAAGTATAATGCTTATGAACCAAAAGCATAAATATATTTAGTATCATATTATTTTGTATTTTTAAGATATTAGAATTTAAAGAATAGATATATATACTTAAGGTAGTCATATGGGTAATTGATGTATTGCATAAAAGAGATAAATATGCAAATGACTTGAAAAAAAAATGATGTGTGGTCTCAATTGTGAAATTATGAGGGTACATCTACAAAGAGATTATTCTTGATAATACTATTCCAAGGATGATTGTCACCTTGTATGGCAAGTGGCATAAAGGCATTTCTACACTATTTTACCTTTCATCTGATAGATAAGCACAATATTGCCCAAATAACTAAATAAATATCATCCTACACAATGAAATGAGTCAATTATTGAATCTAATTATTTATCCAAAAACCCATCTCCATATACACAACTCAGGTAGTAGTTTGGTTGCTATTAATTTAATAAACTATCTATATAATCTAGATGAAATCGATATATAGACTTAAGTCTACTTTACTACTTATACAACTTGAATACTTATGAAACTCAAATAGATGAGAGATTTAATTTACATGCATTTAATAAGGACACCAATGTGATGTTTAATCCCATGTCACACTATACCTTCTGTAAAATGTGATATCTAATAGTGCAATATATAGTAAAACTTCAATGGCCCTTCTATTTCCTAGAAAGTTTCTTTTGAATAATTGAACTATAATTCTCAGTTATATTTATGATCTCATATATATTTATGTTACTCTTACTATTCATTATGCATTTCATAAATTTCACATAGTTTAGCATTGAGTTAAAGCTTTGATAAATAGTATATTTTTTTAACTTGAAAAATATATTGAAATATTTGTGAAAGTATTCATCTATTTTTCTTTTTCTAAATCATTGATAAAATAAAAGATTTATTGAAAACTTACTCTTAGCTTTATTTTGGTTCATTTCTTTATCTTTAGAGCATTGGATAACTTTTATTTGATTCTTTATTTCTTCATTTCTCTTGTCATATCACATATATATCAAACTCATTTATTAACAATAAAAAAATTATTGTCACATATATATCAATTTATGTAGACTCTAGACCACAAACTATTTTGGTAAAAATTTCAAAATCTACTCTAGAGAGTGGGGGGTTTGAGAATCATACTCTTCAATTCTAGAGATTACATTAACTCTCATATCCTTTACTTGCTTGCAAAACCCATAGGGTATGCGAAATTACTTCTAATTGGAAGATGTACCAATCTAAGAAGGAAGACAGATTTTAAAATAAAGTCATAACTTTTTTACTTCATGAATTAATCATTAAGTGGTAATTTTAAACAATGTTGGAATGAATCTCAAACTTTTTTATAATATAAAGTCATAATACTGGAAATGACCATGACTTGGGCCTGATATCAATGTAACACAAAAGCATGGTTCTATGAAGTGACCTCAGCTTTATGTGTTTATCTTCTTGTCCTTCATAAGGGGTCTTGGTGCTAGGAAAAGTCGCAACATGGTAAAGAGCCTCTCGTATTATTTTAAGGTGTGATGATATGAAATAGTCATGGTATTAATATTGGTCTTTCTTGATCATTATATGGAAATGATACTAGGAAATAGTCATGATATTAAGGTCTCTCTTATGTATTCTTGGCAATGACATTCGAAAATGGCCATGGTATAAAATTTACCCTTCTTATATCTCAAGTGTCCATGACATTGCGGTTGGCCATGACACTGGCATTTACTTCTCTCATATGTCATGTTGTTGTGCCACTATAAGAATGTTATGACATTATTAATTAGCCAATATGCAAAAGTTATGACTTTGCCTTCATTTGAGGACAAGAATTCCAATCTTGTGAAATGGTCATACTCAAGTAATATCTTTTATTTTATTTAATGTCCCAAAAGTTACAACACTGAATAATTACCTTGGTTTTGGCTTGATTATTTTTGGCTCTATAATTTTATATAGCTCAAAAGTTGTGGTTTTGTAAAAAGACAATGACTCTAACTCGAGACTACCAAGCCATTTTAAACATTAATTCATGGTACTCAGACTTGGAAAACATCATGAGCACTAGTGGAATACTTGATTGCTTCCATGTAGATTTTTAATCTTAGCCATATAAATTTTATTACATATGTATGTTTGTGACTCCAAGATAATATCGCAATCATACAAAATGTGTCATACAGTGGAAGGGTTATGCTAATGATTTATTAGGGTTATGGTGTATAAGTATTGTCGTGACCAATTAGATAGAGTTTTGGCCAAGAATGAATATCGAGATTACATAATATTCTATCTTTTACCTACTTAGCTAAACATCTCCAAAAATCTATCAATTTCTTGACTATTCATTAAAACACACCAAATCTCCTAAGTCATGAAATTAATTCATATATTCTTTTATTCCATATCTAGACATCATCATAAACCACGAAATTACATATGAATCTTTTATAGTTTGAACATTAAATACCTAGAAATGGTTAAGGCTCAAGTAAATGTTCTCTAGAACTCTCTATAGCTAAAATATCATGGTAATAGAAAAACATCATACATTTTTCCCTAGTCTTGGTAACTCTATAATGAAAAATCCACGTTTTAAAAGGATATTGCAAATACTCTAAAAGGGAAAAAACCAAATGAAAAAATCTAAACACTTAATCTATATTTATAAATTCTTTTTTATTAAAATACTATATCTTTTTTAAATTGTTTACTTTTTTTAAATATATAAAGGGGCAAAGACCAAATAGCCATCAGATTTTTGCCCCTAGCTATTGGAATGAATTCCAACGGGCAAGATCTTCGATCATGAGATAATATTTTTTTTGTTTGTTTAATGCAATGTCAATGCAAATACCAATGTCAAGCATGTGTGGGTGTTTGATTGATGCCATGCCCAATATGCCATGGCAACGTGGTGGATTGAGTTTTAATTTTAATTAAGAATACCTGGCACATGGACATGATAGGCACAGTATTTAAAAACACCTAGTTTTTTTTTGAAAATTGGTCACGGTAACCCGTGACCCATGAACCATTCCTAGGATGCGGTTTGAGTCATGGTCATCATGCTGGTGGACAGTGGTAATGGGCTGGGCATGTAGGTCATCTCTAGCCCAACACAAGACACTACAACCTCTAGCACAACATGGTATGAGCCATGCCTCGAGCTAGATTGACCTAGGTCCAAGCATGGTTCTAGATCATACCATGCCAGGCAATGCATGAGTCAATCAGGTAGTGCCTCATGTCATGCTCAGGTCACCTAGCCCACTTGATACCTTTAGGTAAAATCCTTAGATAAAGTTTATATTTAATGTCTAACATTAATTGAGGTTTAATTCCTCTAAAATATACATAATAGTGTAGCGTATAAAAAATTTTATACTTTCAGCTTCGAATATATCATACTCATAATAATTAAACATATCTCAATTTTGAGTTTGACATATGGGATTGTTTCTTGTATCATGATTAGAAGGACTATCACTTCCTTTTTTACTATATGCATGATGTGTTGTATAGCTTTAAATGTCACCTTATACTATTCTAATCATATATGAATTGAGTAATAACCAAAACCTTAGTTTTGGTTCAATTTTACTTTCATTCTTTAACCAAATAATATCATGTTAAAATATCAAATAAAATAATCATCATAATAAACACATTATACTATATATATATATATATATATATATATATACTCTTTTTAGCCTGAAAATGAGAATAAAAATATATAAAATAAGTGAAATTCATCTCATATGAATCTAGGTGCCCAATTTTAACTTTCAGGAGAATCTAGATATTAAAAATTAAATCTTTCAAAACTAGTGTCGAACGAGTCGTGATGTGCCAGCACTGCCTAATTTTTGGTGGCCCAGTCGAGCCACCATGTTGTGCCGAGAATGACCTAGTATGGAAGTCATGTCATGCCTGACACAGCACAACTCGAAAATGGCTAGCACGACATGGCCCATCCAGCCCGAGTCTGGCTAGGTAATGCCTGGCATTACTGGGCCATGCCAGGTCATGCTAAGTCAATCTAGTTCGAGCATGGATATGCCATCCTAGCAAGGATCCTATGACTAGACAACTAGGTCAATCAGTCAATGGTCTCGGTCACTGAGAGTCTAATAATGACTTGAATCACCCCCACTGGTTGTGGATTAATGATTTTAATTTATTTTTTACAAATTTCAAATTTTAATTTACCCATTATGACTCGACTCGCCCTAGCTGTTGGAAGTGCATCCAAATGCCTGGATGCAAAAGATATTTATTTTTTTTATTTTTTTGGACCATTAGCCAAATGCCCAAATGCCCAAATGCGAGTTCCAGAAGCTTCAGCATTTTGGTCGATTTGGTTCAGCCGTTCAGCTTTAATTTTGCCATTCGACCCCTTGGGGGTGTTCACATGCGCCTGGATCATGCCACACAAATATCCTTAGCCAACCATGTAGTAGGTTTATTAAAAAAATATGCCATGTGTACAAGGCAGGGGAATGGTTTTTTTTAATACAATATTATTAAAAAAAGCAGGTGGATCGGGCATGGTCCAATCAAACTGTGCTTGAAACTCAGTCTAAGTTGTAGGGCATGGTAGTCTACCATGCCATTGGAACATGCCAATAGGCTAGGTAGTCGGGTCGTGCTTAGCCCAACACAAGGCTCGGCACCCCCTAGTCTAACATGGCACAAGTTGTGCCTTGAGCTATCATGGCCCAGTTCCAGGCACGGTTCTGGATCGTGTCGTGTCGGGCCAGGCATGGCTTAGTCAAGCTGTGTCTTGGGTTGTACCTAGGCCACTTGGCCCACTTGCCATTTCTACTCAAAACATACTCAATTTTACTTTGATTTGACCCAATGTAGGAGTAGAAATATAATGTCACATCCTAGGGTTTATATTTATGCCTTGTATCATCTTTAATGCTCATATATCCCCCTAAAAATGGAGTTATGGAGCCCATTGGGTTAACTTCCTTGCAACTCTAATGGATATTGACTTCTTAGAGGTTTACTTTTATACTTGAGCATCTAGTATAGATTTCTTTAAATGGAAGTTACGATGCTGGATAAAAGTCATTGCTTTGCTATTTCAAATTTTGTAATACAAAGTCATATAATTGGGTATGAGCAATGAAATTAGGAAAAGTCATGATGGCTTATCCAGCATATATAACCCAAAGTTATGGTATTAGATATAAGTCATGGCCCTAGTGTCTTTTTTCTAATTGGTGGTCCCAATGCTAATGCTATGAAAAGTCATGTTAGCTCATTTAACCTTTAAAACATAAAGCCACTGTGCTTGAATGTGATTGTAACTTATGCATTAGTCTATATAACTTATTTTCATGGCACTAAGTGATTACTACAACTTTGGTTTCTTTTTTGAGCCAAGAGTCAAGGTACTTGTGTTGGCCATGATTAGAGTCTGTCCCTTAGCAATATTCTATAGCCAAAAGTCATGACTCCATATTAGAGACATGACTTTAGATTGAGTATTTAATGGTTTGGTAAAAAAAATCATGGTATCTTTAAGCTATCATGGCTTTTAGCACTAGTATGATACTTTGTTGGTGTGATGTAAAATTAATATCACACTCATGAAGTTGTTTCAAGATAGTTTAGCTGTAACTCTAAAAAATCTTCATTGCCAAGAAGAATATATTACATAATGATAAGATTATATCAATAAGGTGGTGAAGTTATGACAAACGAAGGTTCACAACTATGTGTATAGAGTTTATGCCAAGAATGACTCTACAACTAATTTATAAGTACTCAAAGTTGTAATCAAGTCATAGTATGTCAGATGTTATGACTTTCATGACATTTTGCTCCCCTGCTAGACATCAACTCTACCAAGCCAAATATTTCATAATAAAAACTCTCAATTTCATAATTATTTGTCAAAATCCTTTAGAACTAAGACTTTGTAAAATTGTTACAAATAAACTTTTCTTTCAGTTAAAACAAAATGTGAAAATCATACAAAATGGTCATTATTATTTAGTAATATCATACCGAACAAAATCATTACTCATACTTTAGTAATTTATTGGCCACTAAAAATATATGTGTAGACTTATCTCCTTCTAAATTAGTGTTTGTTATGATAGTTAGAGTGTCATTATGTACCAATATGATGAGAATACTTTTTTGTGGTCATTTAAAAGTTATGGTAGGGTTTGAGTTCCACTATTAACTTTCAAGATTAACAAATAGTGTATTACATTTTATGTGACTACATACATATCATTATTACATCACATAGTATTGAACAAAAATTTCTTGGGTTGCCCCTCAAGAAGCACAATTTCTAACATCTATAGCTAGATAATCAATAACCTCCATCAATAATCACAGTTGTTTAGGCTAGCTTTTTAGTAATGTTTACTTCCTTTTTTTTTAATAATTGGATCATCCACTAGGCTTGCTTCTTTTAAATTTCATTCATTGGATTTTTTCTCCATGTAACTAATGAATTTTTTGAGTGACATAGTACTGTATTGGGCTATGATTGATCATTTACTTTCTATAACACAATGGTCAAAGTACTTTGTGGAGTCAAGTCTAATGCCTTTAGTTTCTAAGACTCAAAATTTATGGCACTATTTAAAGTCATGACTTACATCACTACTTCATCATTTTTTTTTTACTTTTTAAAGAATCTCTAAATCTTTCATTTTCGACATATCTTCATCTTTAAATTTATCAACCACCCATTGAGATTTTTCCTTTGCCTTCACTTCGTGTGTGATCTTCAATTTCTTTTTTTCATTTTTTTCATAATTGTTCATTGAGAGATTGGGTGTTTTGCTTATTTTTTTTATCTTCAAAGTATTCTTCTCTATTATATTCTAAAGTTGCGATTTGAAGAATGACCAAATTTATGATAGTCATCTTAATCATTTTTTACTTTATTACTTTTATGCCTTTAGATTTCTTCTTCTATATCATCTCTCTTATCATCATTGAGCCAATAGTCTTATACAAAGTCTTTTTATCAAAAGTTTACGTATTATTTCATTGATGTGCAGAAAAGATTATCTATCATCCGATAACCTTTCTCATTATCATATTGACAATTATTCCACTTATAAATATTGAATTTGACATATTATTATACACTTAAGTGTAAACTCTTCCATGTTCATAAATTAGGGCCTACCTAGTGGCTAAAAATAATTATCTCATATTAATAAAGTATACTGATCTTTTTTCATATCCAACACAATAAAATTTATGAGAAAAATAAACACATCAACCTTAATCAATACATCTTCAATAATACGCATTGGACATTTATTTGATTGATCAACCATTTGAAGTGATAGATAAGTTAGAGTAATTTAACCGAGCATTAATCTCAATGTTATCAATAAAGGAAATAAGTTGTCACTTGAAACTAAATCTCAAAGTACTTTCTAAAATACGTGCTCCCTAATTATATATGTTATAATAAAACTTCTCAGATCCTTTAATTTCTTTGGGAGGATTCATTGAGAGATTGTATTATATTTCTCTATCATATTTATAGTTACATACATCTCCAACTTCTTCTTACTACTCATAAAATTATTCAATATATATGGCATTTGGGAGGTTCCTTTGACAAACAAAATATTAACTTCTTGCTTCCAAAAAATATTAAGAAATTTCTTAAATTATTCATCTATTTTTCCCTTCCTAAATTCTTGTGAAAGAGGTAATTAAGAGGAAAAGTACCCACAGTTCTATATCATCATAGGAATGCTATGACATTGAGCTCCATGGCTTTTGAATCAGTCTTGGTGAGAGCCATGACTTTTAGAAAAGTTGTGGCAGTATTAATAATAGCTCCCACTGTTTTAGTTTACTTGTTATGTTTCCTCTCTAGCTCTTTTCTGCTTCTAGTTACTATTAACAATCATTTATTTGAGTTGACCTTTGTATCACTATGTAATTTACTCATGCTCTTCCCTTTCAATGATAATATTAGTTGTTCAATCTGATTTTAATAATCTATATTGCCTCATTCGATTTTTTCAAACTTAGTCTCAAGCTTCTCAAATCTTACTAAGCTTTGTATCACTAAACTTATTTCTGCTTAGTTCCCCTATTGCTATTTTCTGCTTCTATAATCCATATTGCCTCATTGACCTTTGTATCACTAAGCTTCATAATCTTTTTTTAACTTCATCTTGGTTAGCAGTCCCAACAACTTTTCATCCATGGACAATTTTTTTTTCTACTTTTTGGTATTAATAATCTGAAATTGACCTTCTTTGATTGTTATACCCCATTGAATTATACATAAACTTTTTTGGTAGTTAGCCAATATTTTGATACCCACTATCACAATTCTCATAGCAAATATTTTTATGATTTCTCACATTTGTATGGCAGTGTATGTGGCTATTAAGCTTGGGTCAGAATATTTACCCTTTAATTTTGCAACCCTTTAGCTTCCCCCAATTGACAAATTAGGGTGAAAGTCATCATTGCTTGCCCTTGCAAATTGGAAACTTCTCCTACACTTTTTCATTTCTTTTCATAGCTTCAACTTATTTATGAATACCTTCATCATGAGTTCCATTGCAATGAGTTGATCTAACTCTAAAACTTCTATTTGTCTTCTCTCAAATTCATGGTCATTCATAGTTTGGTAATTATTTTTTGTCATCTCATCAAATAATAAATAAGTCTCCTCGAAAATTTTATTTATAATAGAACTCTAGAGATCCTATCAATAGTGCATCTTGTCATATAATTAAGTTCATTGTAAAAGGATTGGGCTTTAAACCAAATTTAAAACTAGTGTTAGGAACATCTCCTCAAAAATTCTGTAAAAAGATCCCAAGCATCATACAAATACTCCAACTCTTCCTAATAGAATTGCCTTATCTCGCTCCTCACTGTGAGATGATTTGATTTTGAAAAATATTTGAGGAAAACCTACATATGTTCATCTCAACTTTTATTGGAGCCTTAAAATAAGTATTATAACTAATTGTGTGTTTGTCTCTCAAAAAGAAAGGAAATAAGTGTAACCTAATCATCTATGGGCTAATTCCATTCATTTTAACTATGTTGCATTGCTCACAAACATCGTAACATGCCTATTTGGATCATTTGATATCCTCCAACTATACTAATAATGTTGAATCATCACTATGAGACTAGGTTTAAACTCTAAATAGTTCACTTTCACTGACTACATATAATTGTCCATAATCATATGCCATTATAATCACCCAAGGTATGGTAATAGTTGTGTTGTTGAACAACCTACCTCTTATTGCATTGGGCCTCTCTATTGTTACTCATTCCTTTCATAGTCTCTTATTATGCTCTCTATTTCAAAATGGCTCTTTATTTTCTCGTGATCTTTGGGTCCAAAAGTATTAGCTCAATCCTAAAATTTTTGCTCAAGGGTCAAGCAGAAAAAAAAGAAAAAAACTAAAGATAAAATTATCATGATTATAAGCTAAATAGAAGACATGTATTAAAAATCTCAACAAAATAAAATAATGTTATCAAACTACTAAAAAACTATCATTTTTCAAGGATAATTATATAAACTAAAGTTGACTAATTAAACTAGCAAAGACAATCTTCGTCAATGCACTAAAATCTTGTTGTGACTTTATTGCAACACCTAATTTTATGCTTTGGAATATCCCAAAAGCTAGTTGGGAGAGCGTCTCTCATCCAATATTATTTTATAAGTATATGAGCTGAACGAATAATAAAGTGACTTTTTAGTTCATATATCGATCTCATAAGAATTGCACATGAAGTATTAGATTAGACAATAATAATTAATAGCTACTTTAGAAGGCATGATAAATATGATTTAAGTCATTAATCCTAGATTATTAGGATGCTTTATATTTTTCTATGTGATGGAGTTCATAAATCATCTTATTTTGATTATGCTCATTCATAAAATAAATGTTATATAATTTTGGAATGACCACTTCTCTTACCAGCATTTAAGGTATTTATCACTTATTGAGTTATTTCCAATGATTATTCATTCTTAATTATTTCTTTGGTACTTTACCATCAAGAAAATACATCATCTATGCTTGGAGGTCATTCATAAGTCCTCAGCTTTTAATAAACTTGTTAACTACTATTAAAGGTTACTTCAAATACTCATTCTTATTCTTTAATTTTTAGTATCTTTATTAATGAAAATTGATATTGTAATAAAAATATTTGTACTTTTGGCTTTGTTAGTATTATACTCACATTAGTAGCATATGTTTTCTTTCATGTTTTACTAGTATAAGTCATATGACTAAATGTTACTCATAGGGCTATTCTATTTATTACCCAATATTAACTGATGGTCAGTTTCTCTATGACGTGTTTAGTGTTCAATTTACTAAATATTCTTATCTATTTTGGCTATTTTTGAAAATACATAACAATGGGATTGGGATGCTTGTGGATAGATAAAGAGTCATGAAATCTATAGGTTTTAGATGTGTTTGGATGAGGGCTAGTTTAAAAAATATCATATAGTTTTGACATCTATTTTTGGTCAAAACTCTACCTAATTCATCATGTCAATCTTTGTATGTCATGACTCTACCAACTCTTTAGCTCAATCCTTTCAATGTAAAACACATTATTTGTGACTTTAATGTTATTATAGAGTCACAATTATACTTATTACATAAAATTTAAATAACTATGATAATAATTTCATCTCGTATTACCCACATACCTCATTAATGCTAAAAGTCATGGCCACATCTTAGTATCATGACTTTATTTTTAATATAACTTGGTAGTCTCAAGTTAGAGTTGTGATCTTTTTACAAAGATGTAACCTTTGAGCTATAGAAAATTATAAAGCCAAAATGCATAGGCCAGCACTATGGAAATTTCAGTGTCATAACTTTTGGACATGAAAAGTTATAAAGAGTATTACTCGAATAT